>JAVRXN010000005.1:16230081-16715081 GCA_033556935.1 Timema podura | reverse complement strand
CTCCAACCCCCTTGTCATCGGTAAGCCAAATTATACCAGTTCAATACCTTAGCAAACACTCACATATATGTGAATAAAAACAATGAAACTCAAAATATTGAAAAAAAAAACCTTCAGTACGTATGCCCATGATTAAAAACTTAGTTAATGAGCCTCCCCAGCCCCCATAGCTCTCCCACCCCCCCTCCCAGCAACCCTTCCTTAAGGGACAAAGTAAATGCACCGCAATAACACTCTGAAACTAAATTAACAGTATTAAATGCGTATAACCTGAATAGGTAGGCCTAAGAGGTGAAAAAAAAGACAAAAGCGGTATTAAAGGAAATTAATACTATGCAGTTCAATTTTCATAGGAAGGTTCTTTTAGATAATTCAAACACAATTTTTTCTGGCTCAGTTTGATAATATTTTTACTAATTTAGTTGTGTTCACTTTTCGGTAAAGTTTTACTTTAAACGCAACAATCCGAAACTTGATTTATTGTAGCTGCTCTCCCAGCAGAACTGGACATGCACTCAACCTCTCAGCTGATTAGTACAACCTGTACCATCTGGTATAAATCTCATGTACCAGAATAATTCAGGAGGTATGATAGTTTCCAAGTTGCCCTCCACATTAAATCTCTATGAGCGAGAGTCAAATGTCCTACCAATTTTACTCGAAAGATATTTTCACATATGTTCCAAGATTCTTTTACATGCCACAATCGACATCGGACCTCCAGCTTTAGTTCTCCTCCTAAAGATGTTGTGTTACGGATTTTTATTCATCAAGCAAAATCCACTGACCTTGGCTGGGTTTGAACCCACAAACATCGAGTACAGAGGCGAGCACTTTGCCCCATGAACATCGAGGTTGACTATTAAATGTATCAATGTGAAAACATAAACAGCTAGTAAGACGCTGTGCTAAAATTTATTATAATTATAATTATAATAATTATTATTATTAACCCGTTCGGGTTGTACGCACTTACGCTAATGTGTAATGGTAGGGTGATTGTGAGATGAAATGGAGGACCTACAGTTTAACATGGGATCCGAACCACGGTGGAGGCCCGGCATTCCACACATTCACAAGTTGTGATTAATACACGTCTTGTCAGAGGTGAAGGAAGGGTTTGGGCATTCAGATAAATCTCTGCCGGGACCGAGGATTGAACCCCAGACCCTCAGCACAAAAGTCTGACACCTTACCCCTAGACCATTAGGTCACCAACTAAAATATAAAATCTATCAGAAGTTCCAACTGCAGATCACGCGACTTGACGTATGAATACGTGGAATAATATTATGTATTTTGTTTGGCTCTCAGCTTCTCACTTGCCCATTAGAATAATCGTAGTTTCTTATTTAGAATATAAAATTCATGCCAATTCCTATAACACACCATTTAGATTTAATTTTATTTGTAAATAAAATTAAATGACTGGTATAGATTATTAAAACATAATGCATACTCTTCAAGTTATTCCTTTCAATATGATACCGGAGAGAGTCCTTGAGGGGAGGGGGAAGGAAGTGGAGAGTAATACATTCAACGCGAAATAGCCATTCAGGAACGAATACATTCTCAGGGACTCCATACGTATGGTATTTTAGAATTTAGAATATCCCATTCAGAAGAGCATTAGTTTTTCTTGTAAAATATCAGACAGGGATTTATCACGAATTCTTTTCTTTTTCTCACTATTTTTTTCCCTCTACCATATTTAAAATACGTAAAAACTTGTGTTTTTTTATCTCTCTTGTTCTCTCTCTCTTTCATCAGAACAAATGGTGAGTGACTTTATTGACAGCTTAGAATGAACTAGGACGAATCTACCAGAGAGGGATCAAAAACCACGATTTAATCAAAAGTGAGCGAAACTCGCTGGTTGAAAAATGAAGTGATGTAATGGCTTTTCTTTGAATAAGTAAACAAATTGATACGGGTAGAAAAAAGAAAAAGTGTTTGTTGGATTGTGTGCCAACAAAATTAATGTTTAACATTGGAGAGGATTAAATACATTCCTGATTAATACGAACATATAAAATGTAAAAGAACAATTAAAACACGATTTCAAAAAAACTGGTTAATTAATTTGAGCTTGCTATACTCACTAATTTGAGCTCCACTCCACTCCTTTACAAAATTGTTTTTTCACAATATACTTATTTTTTTTTAGTTTCAAATGCGAGATTAAATAAAAATAAAAATTTATATTTAATACATAACTAGAAGTTCATTACCGACTTAATTTAAGAGTCTCAGAGTTCAGGAAGGTATATAAAAAGAAAACGTTCATTTTAGTGTGAATAGAGGAGGGGAAAATCAAAACCCCTACCTTCCCGTTAAAGGTGACAAAGTACAATGCAAGTCTAGCCTCTTAGACTACTCGGCTACAAGCTGTAAAAACCTAATCAAGGTCAGCGGTACTAACATTAAATTGACATCTCCACCACACGATTTTTTTTTTAATATAATGGCATTATCTAGAGAGACAGTAAAAACCACTGTAAGTAGTTTGCATGAGAGAATGAGGGAGAGAGGGGATAAGACCTAATATTGATGAGGGGAGGGGGGGTGAAACTTAGGCACTCATATTCAGATTGAACTCCGGTAATCTGTTTAGGGACAACACATTGGCGCTAAACTAGCTCTGCCAGAGATTTTTAAATTATTTTATGTTCCTCGTTTACATACATTTTTACTTTTTATAATGTAATAATTTTAAGTCCTTTGCCCGTTCGGGGCATATGATTATTCATGACAATAGGATAAGAATTAGTACGGTATTATTTAGGGGAAAAACATAAGCATTTGTGTGAAGAGAAAGTGGGAAATTATTTCGAATTTGGCCCTGAAGATAGATTTCAAAATGTGTATCTGAGAATAGTTTTTCATGATAAATAAGAATACAGTTTTATTTTTACAAACTACAAATAATTTAAGGTAGTTTACAAATATATAATTTTTGAAAATTTGAAATTTGTTTAAAATATTTGAACAGTTTGATTTAAAATTTATAGAGAAAGAGTGTTTATGGTGATGTGTTTGTTTTTACAAGGAAAACTTACTTAAGTATAATTTGCTGAAAACTTATTTTTGAAAATTTTCTTTGAAGTTATATTACACAATATGAAAACGCCTGTGCGATTGTGTTGTACATTTATTTTAATTTAAAATGAAAGCTAAATGTTAAGTAAAAAAGTAAAAAAGAAACAATATAATACTACTTTAATATTATTATCTGCATTAAAAGTCTAAATATTTTATTCAAACTACATAAAAAGTTAAAGCGCTGCTAGCTAACTTCAACGATTAAAGTAATACCAACTTTTTTTATTCGTTGAGAAATATTTCTCATAGTTATTCACATCAAATTAGGTTATACACGGTACTAAGTTGACCAATCAGCACAAAAGCTATGTCAGGTTAAGTACATTTGCGTGACCTCTTACATAACGATCAGAACGACCCAATTTACCATCATCCAACCACCCAGAAATTTATCAAACATAATTTTCAATAATAGCCATTGTTCTAGGTAGAGCGGAGGGGGATAGTTGATTGCACATAAATCCGGGGGAGTAATTTCAAATCGCTGTTTGGGTCAATGATCATGCTGATGTGAACTAATGGGCTATGGGTTTGGAACGGACCCAAATAAAAACTTGCCATCCAGAATGGAGTAACAAATCTCAATTTCCTGCTCGATTGTCTGTGTTATCTATCAGCGACTCTTGGCGCTCCGGCGTTACTTTAGTAATACCGAGAAAATGTTAGGGTTGAGAGGTAGACAGACAGACAGACAGACAGACAAAGAGAAATGACAATGTAAGATAAAAAACATTTTTATCCTTCATCCATTAATTTTAATACAATATCATGCTGAGTTTTTTTTAAACTTCTTCTCAAATAATATGTTACATAATATTACCAATACAACATTAGTGATTTCAGTACAGTAAGACGGCTAAGTTCAATTTCAGACAAAAAAAATAGACTTAAAATACTAAGAAATGAAAAACTATCGTGATATTTGATAGAATAATGGATCTAGCCCACACTGGTGGGCAAGTGGACAAAGACATCGGACTAGTTTTGTCTTGTTTGCCAGTGACGTGACTCGTAAACTAGCCGCGTGTACTGACGTGTTGTTTTCTGTTCTCTTCGCAAGTGCTGATACAATAGATCTAACGTTACCTCCTCCACTCATATAGTAACGTGGATAGCCATGATGGGTGGTAAGATACGGAGCACATAAAAAAAGATCTTGACAATATATAACCTTCCCCCTCCTCCCGTTTGTTCGATTTTCAATAATAATGTTTTATTATTATTATTATTATTATTATTATTAATTATTATTATTAAGCACCGCGTCTTACTACCCGTTCGGGTTAAACGCACTTATGCTAATGTGTAATGGTAGGGTGATTGTTAGATGAAATGAGGACCTACAGTTTAACGTGGGATCCGAACCACGGTGGAGGCCTGGCATTCCTCACATTCAAAAAGTTGTGATTAATACACGTCTTGTCAGAGGTAAAGGAAGGGTTTGGCAATCGGGTAAATCTGTGCCGGGACCGAGGATTGAACCCCAGACCCCTCAGTACAGAAGTCTGACACCTTACCCCTTGACCAGCCAGGTCACCTTAATAATGTTTTACTCTGCGTCTAACAACAAAAGCGACTTTTCTATTCCTTTCCTATTTTTCGTGTACTCATTGACACACCCGCATTAGTGGACACGTGGACTAAATTCCAGGCTCATTTAGTCTGTTTACCGATGATAGAGAGATCAAGGTTCAAATCCATACGGGTATATTGAGAACTTTTTCCCTAAATGGATTCTTGTTCCACCTTCACGTGGGTACGGGTTTATTTCCTCTAAATTCTATCTTCCTTGTCTCTATCCTATTATGTAATTAAAATGCGTATAGCCTGGATCGGTAATAAGAACAGTTTTTAAAGCTTTCATCTTGGATTAACCAACAAACCTCTAGACGATGGTGAAATGCCATAATTATGTCCTGGACAGAGTTCGTTCAAGATTTGTTAAATAAATTCATCCATTTCGAAATGTATTTGGATTAAATAAAAATGTTTTAACCAAGCCAATTCACTAAAAAGCTGTAACAATCCACGGGTTGGGCTCCTTTTGTTACGAACCGTTCACCGTCCTCGTTTCTTATCGTACGTAAGGGTGTCGTCTGAAAAGCTTTCGTCTGTCGTATTTCAGCTATGTCATATTGAATTGCATTGATAGAATGTTACTTTAAGAAAAATACTTGTTCACTTGTTGATATTTATTTAAATGCATACGAATTTGTTTGTCACACTATTTAACACTCGAACATGTTGATAATATACATTTTATAACGTAGTTCAAAACATTATGTTCCACATGACGATTCAACGGGGAATACGAGCTCAAAACTATGCCGTTCTTTCAAGGCTCGGGTCTGTATTTCCCGTAGTTTTGTACTCTCAAACCCAGGTCACTACTTTATTTATTTCCATCTACCAATGGGGTTGTTTTATCTGAGCGCGAAAACTAAAAAAGGCATGGTCTTAATTATGCACCTGCTCTTAAATACTTGCGTAATACAACCCGTAAATAAACAATGCTTCGAATACGTGCAACTAAAAAAAAAAAATAGAAACATGGCAGTCGTATATAAAAGATGAATTTAATTTAAAATAATTGAAAATAAGAAAAATGAAAATATTTACGTTAAAATATGATTTTATATATTAATAAATCAATATCAATGTAATTACAAAGCTTGGATTTAAAATATGGCAGCAATGCACACCTTCATAACCAGTTACATTTTCTTAACTTTTGACTCTAATTGACCTTGTTCAAAGACACGAATAAAAACAAATGTGACTATCGGGTTTATCATTTGCAATTTAAATGAAAACTATCCATTTCCGTTTTGTATTAGTGATTTTTAGATGGTCTGTCAGCAAAAAATGCAAATAAAAACAAAATATGGTCACTTTACCCAACACTTCCTAGTCAAGAAAGATTCCCAAATTATGACTCATCTCAGTTTACTCGTTCAGTACGTAAACAAAAGAAATAAGATAATGGATGAAGGAGAGCAAAGAGCTGGCGGTTACGATAGCAAAATATCCCAATCCTTCATCGGTGAAATATTAAGTTGCCTGTCATCCCAAAAGTCAGGCAACATAACAGCATAATATAACGTCAGAAACAAGACTGGAGTTTGGTTGGCCAGATTGAGCTGCAGAAAGAAATATGGCTGGCTCGAGTGTTGGTTGGTAAAATATTCACAGCTCGTACGAGGCCCTTCACGCAACAGGAAGAGGAAGGTACAGTCGAGGGAATTAAAAATAGACTACTTAAAATATTGTAATAAATATTTTCCCGTTGATGTAATAAAACAAGGCTGTTAAGTAACTCTAACAATAAAGGCAATAATAAAAAACTACCATTACTTATCTGGAAAGGTCAAGGTGTTAGCTTTCTCTTCCCATTAGTCAAAGACTAAATACAATACATACTACAGTTATTGGAAATATAAACATGTACAGTACCTATTATTAATTACAAAATATATAATTTAAAGAAACAAAGTCAAACAAGTAGAAAACTATTTGCACGCTAGTCATACACTTAAAGTAAATTACCCACTTCGGTGGCTGCATGTTATAACACGCTACTCTCATGTCAAACTAGAGTGTCGATGTCGGGGAGGAGGTCGAGGTTCGAATCTCGGTCAGGTTACTGAGGGTGGTTTTTCCAAAACAGTTTTCCATTCTTCCTCCACGCAAATGCTGATACACTTCCTATAAATATTACCTTCTCTTAGCGTAGTTGGTATATAAGAGTATAGTCCAAATTGGTGGTGAGACAGTACTATAAAAAAAAAGTAAATTTTGGATGCCAGATGAGGTTGAGTTGTCTAATTGGTTCCAAACCTGCGAAGTCGAGGCTGTTCAGGAACGAGCATATATGTGTGATCTATGCGCAGGAATAGTCTGTAAAGAGGATTATTTACATAAAAAATATACAATTTAAGAGACTACATCCATATTCTCCTGTAAAATAGTGTAAGTAAAATAATTTACGAGCAAATGCTTTCGAACATGTTGCCTACCTTGTAGAAACATTTTTGATTGTATTCCAACACTTTGTTATAGTCACCAAATAAAATAACTAATATCTCTCTTTTTTTAATTTTGGCTGGTATAGAGCATACAATATGGGCTGCAATGATTAAATATGTATGCGAAAGGTAAAACAAAATTTGAACTATGGTATTCATCCAATTTATTCATGCTATGTCACATTAATAGGCCCCTACTTTTAAAAATAGAGTCATTAACGAGGATAATAGTAGGACTCATTTAAAAAATTAAAACACACATATTTGTTTGGGAGTGGGGATTAAATTCGCGATGTTGATAAATTGCTCATTTACAATAGGTTGGGATTTAACCCTGGGATCTTGGGAGAGTTTGAATGACAAGCATTGCCAATTTTTTTTAATATTTTATTCGCAATCATAATAACATGGAAATATCTCTGTTTTGCTCAAACAAATAACAAAAGTGATTGGTATTTAATAATCCAGAAACTATTCCCAAATTTAACTTTAATTTTTTGTAATTCCCGCAAATGTAAAAAAAAAAAGTATACCCAATTTAATTTTAAAACGAAATAAATAAGAAAAAGAATAAACTAGGAGATGAGCCAAACTAAGCTAGAATTTGCTGGGATTTGTGAGCTCATAAAACATTCAGAACAAACCCAACTCTACTCTAAAAAGCTCCATTAAACACGATTACACCGTCATGGAAAGGTATAGTAGTCAAACGGACTGACTGCACGCCTTAAATAGACTTTATCAAGTCTCTAAGAAATTTAATATTAAAATATAATCTAAAATAACTTACAACGGTGAGTACACAGAATAAATATGAAGCTCGCCAGTCTGATTTGCCAGTGATGGTGATGTCAAAGTTCAAATCCGATAGGCTGTAGTGAGATTAGTTTTTGCTAAACAGTTTCGAACCATACCTTCCCTCAAATTTGAGTACATTTAATCTAAATTATACCTTCGTCATTCTTGCTAGATTAGCCCAATTAAATGAGGATGGACCCGACGGTGAGTGAGATTTGATGGAAACAAAATAAATAATAAGATACAATCGTTAAATCCTTTCCGATAAAGTATTTTATAGTTTGCAACTTTTTTTAATCTGCTACAAGTTAACTACCACTTAAATAGGCTTTCCTCAGAAAAACCAATGTCGTATTAAACACTCTTACAAATTAATTTTGAACAAAATCGCTTAAGATTTATTTTTAAAATATTTTTAAAAATCAGTTAGCTGACAATTTTTTTTAGAAAAACAAATGTTAAAATATTATTTACCATGAATACATTCCTCAGATACCCGTTTTGAACAAAGTGTTAAGACATTTAATAAATACCATTTACAAAAACAAATGTTCAGTTCTCTCTAAACGAAATTGTGTTTACAAACCTAGTATACCGTAAGTATCATTTATCATGTAAAACACATGTGAGATAACTATTTTGATAAAAAATCGTTAAAAACTATTTTCTGGAAATTTTGAATTTTCAAATATATCCATTTTTTATAAACTACCCTTAATAGAGATGGAATAACTAGAACTACAATTTTTCTTCCAGGCATGCTGTATAGCTAAAATTTAAATACGAATTTTGAACGAAATCCATTAAAAAAAATTTTGCCTGTAGTCTCAGACATACAAACAGAGATATGGAATAGACAGAATAGAAATAATTTATTTAGTTCGGGAGTACAAGATCCATCCCATATATACATTTATATAAAGAAAGAGAGATGGATAGATGGACATATAGATAGATAATAGTAAAGAAGATAGATATCAAAATAGAGTGATAGAGAGAGAGAGGAAAAAAGAGGAAAATAAAGTGTGAGCTTGGTCAGCACTAGGGTGTAAATACATGTATACATTTCCCGACGCAATCAGAATGAATTATTATACAGTAAAAGTAGGAAGGTTAATATAGTAAAGGAAAATTTCTTATTTTTTTAGTCTCTCCTCAATTTGTTTTTAATTCGTTATTCTTTTTGTTTCACAAGTTTATTGAATTTTTTTTTTTTTCGTTTTTAAGGTTTATTCTATTTTATTAAAACATTTTTATATATTCGTGTTTCTTTCATCTTTCTATTCACTTCTAAGAATACAAAGTCGAACTAAGCGGCTCTGCACCACTCTTGGGGACGTAAGCAGTGTTTTTTTTTTTTCTGTAAAGAGAGCTTTTCATAACAGGATCTATGCTAAAATTCTTGCAGAAAGAAACTTTTATAGAATACAATTTTTTTTCATTCAAGATTGATAACAATGTACCATGTTATTAATATTATGTTATAGGTATTGATTTTTTATTATTAAAAGGAAAACTAGATAAACTATAACTTGACACGACGAATACATATAATATACAGTATGTATATGAATTATTTGAATCACTTTTAATGGTCAAAAACGTGTATTCCTATCTAAATCGGACTGTAGTTCATTATTTGATATCTCCTGAATACAAAACAAATAAGATCTTCATTCAAGTTTGGTGCTGCAGCTTGGTTAACCAATTATTAATCCTTATTCAATATTCAAAACAACTAACTGTTGTCAAAGTCATATATTTAATTATATATTTTAAGTCGTTTAGTGATGATTTAATTATTCCACACCCTTTCGATGGCCACATGATCTAACGCGCTACTCTCGTTTTAGACTAGACTTCCAAAGATGGGGGGATTGGCGTTTGATCCCTGTAGGGTGCATCTAGGGTGTTTTTTTCCTAAATGGTTTTCCACTCTCCCTCCCCACAAATGTGAGTGCATATCCTCTAAATTAAATCTCCCTAATCCCTAAAACATCAGTGTAATTAGTACATAAGCGTATAATACGATCGGGTAGTAAGATACGGTGCTAAAAAAAATAGTCCACACACAAACAGACACACCGATGAGCATGCGGACAATATCATCAATCTCGTCTTGTCCTTGTTGGTGGTTATGGGGAGTTTAATAGTTTAAATTCCGTACGGGTGTTCTGAGGTATTAATCTGTGATTAATTTGCAGATATACCTCCAAGCAAGCAGGGCATGCTTAAACTATCTATAAATTTTACCCCACTCCTCCCTTCCCCTAATGATGTAAATATACGGATAGCTTGGAAGTTAACAAGAACGTGGAGGGTGTGGATTAAATAAGAGATTGTTTCACACATATAGATTTCGAACATATTTTTATAACACAACATTTTAAAACGCTAAATGAGACCCGTTACTATACAATATTACTCAAGTTGATTGAAAATTGCATCTATCATAACCCTTATATTAAATGGCTAGTAAATCATACATTATTAAAATATATCTGAATCACACGTTAATTAATAGACGTTAAACATATTATTATTATTAGCACCGCGTCTTACTAACCGTTCGGGTTATACACACTTACGCTCATGTGTAATGGTAGGGTGATTGTGCGATGAAATGGAGGACCTACAGTTTAACGTGGGATCCGAACCACGGTGGAGGCCTGGGCATTCCTCACATTCACAAGTTGTGATTAATACACGTCTTGTCAGAAGTGGAGGAAGGATTTGGCAATCAGATAAATCTGTGCCGGGACCGAGGATTGAACCCCGCACCCTCAGCACAGAAGTCTGACACCTTACCCCTAGACCACCAGGTCACCTTTAAACTTATTAAATTCTAAAATCATTTTGTGTAAAGCATGTACAGTACAATAAAACAAATAACAAAATAAGTCCCAACTGAATTAAGTATGATTACTGTCAGTGGTAGGTTCGTCTAACACAAGGGCTATTACAAATTAATCAAAAGGAATTTAAGGACCCGTATGGTAGTTTATAGGAAGTGTACCCACATCATTGAAGAAAAGGAATGAGACAATAAATCACCCCCAGTGAATCTTGACCTGCACGTTTTTGGTAATCCTGCACATTACGAGCCTGACGCCTTAGACCATAATGTGATGACTGAGACAACCAATTAACTATAATAAAAGAAAGTATGTACAAAACCAAAATATAAAAATAATAGTCTTCATCTCCAATTTAAATTAACAATGACATCACTTTACATCTCAGTACTAGGTTATACTCATGACTTTCCCCAAGGGAGGAGATTTGGTTTGAATCCCGGATGGGTACACATAAGGGGATGTTTCTACAAAACGCTCTTCAGGTCAATGCTGGTATTTTCTCTCTTAATAACCCTCCTGATTTCTTCCCCCTAAGATTAATATTCTTTCATCACAGCGTTTTACTACCCGGTCGGCATATCCGTATTTAATTATACTTACAGGGTAGGGATTAGTAAGGTAACATTTAAATGAAAATGTACTCGCATTTGAGTGGAGGGAAGTTGAGAAACCACTTGGGGGGGGGGGGGATATTATGTTTAGAAAAGATTCCAACCCAAACCCTCTCTGTCCCCGGCAGTCCAGGTTATTGTGAGAGTGAGTTCATATACAGCGCGGTCATCGATGCGGGTAACCATTATGTTGAGCGTAACAAGGGAAGGTGAGATAGTGAAGGTTTGTTTGCGGATCTTGCTCAAACTGTTCATCTTTGTCGGATGTACTCGTTCTACTATTACGTCCACTAATAATCTGTTAAATACTTTGGATACCCCATTTCCCTCTGTTGCACGGGAATGCCTACTCTCAGGCACAAAATAGTCATCACCGTTACTAATGCTGCTTCAGCCTCAAATTTAGTGCGCATTATGTTTTAGTAAAATATATAACCCTTAGAAATAAAAAAAGTGTCATAATGAGTTAAGGAACATTTTAACTACATCAATATAATAATATTTAGGGATTGGATGAACATCTTTGCGTAGTTTTAATTATGAATAGTACCCGCCTCGGTGGCGTAGTTGGCTAACGCGTCAGTCGTGTTGAGTCAGACCACCGAAGGGGAGATCGAGGTTCGAATCTCGGTCGGGTGAACTGGGGGTGGTTTTTCCTAAATGGTTTTCCACTCTCCCTCCACGCAAATGCGGGTTCACTTCCTCTAAATTAAAAACCTTCTCATTTCCTAATCCATTAGTGTAATTAGTACTTAAGCGTATAACCCGAACGGGTAGTAAGACGCGGTGCTAAAATAAAATAAAATAAATTATGAATAGTAAACATTTAAGAATTATCGCACATTTATATCTTTTTAAGAGATATAGAATATATTGAAACAGTATTAGGGCTGCCACTATTTTCTTACTTCCAAATTTCCCGTTTTTCCCCGTTTTCCAGAAGAAATTTCCATTTTTCCAGGCAGCTTAGATCAGGAAAAAGACTGATAAAATTCCAATTTTCATTAAACTGACTTGTGTGAAGTCATGTAACTTATGTTTAAGATAGGGCGATTTAAGATTGCTTGACAAATACATTTTCTCTAATTTCTCAACCTTTGTTTAAGGGGTAATAATACAAGTTTGAATAAGTGTGCTTGGTTCCTAATTTAAATTTTTCGTCCATACAAAGACCTATTGTATTAAGCATTTAGCTAAATATCCCCAATTAATCAATATTCGAGTAATTTTACTAAATTATTTTAAATTCACTGTATTCCGGGCTACTTCCAGGCACCAAAGATTCCCTGTGTTTTTCCGTCTCTCCCGGTTTTCCAGGTGCCTGGAATCTCTTAGTGTGCGCATTCGTTTATTTAAAATAATGATTTGCCGACCTGTGATTTAAAAGCTATAAAATGATAAAATTAATTTATGTTCTAAGAATATTAGATCGAATTATAGATTATCATTAAAATAACAATACGTATTAGTGTATTTAAATATTATGTATCACCTTAAAATATGTTTATAGCAAAAAAGTATGTTATGAGAAATCAGTCGAGCCAAAGTAGCAAAATAAATTACTTAAAATGAAGCTTGTTGTTAAATATATTAATTTATCAAAACCTTCATTTTAATTAATTTTTTTATTACTTTAGCTTGACAGATTTTACGTAGCATAAAATTCTCCTCACTAAACTTTTAAAATGTTTTTCAAAAAATAAAATAAACTTTAATTTTAATTTATTTAATAATTTTGATCTAATAAGCTTCCATAAAAGTATAAAACTTTAATTTTGTTTTTAAACTGAGCTAGATTTATTTGTTGCTAAGCATTTTATACGTTCATCCAGGATACACTTATTTAATCACACAAGTTAAGTAGGAATTAAGAAGGTATAATTTATAAGAAGTGTACCCGCATTTGTGTGGCGTACGAATGGGAAAATATTTTTAAAAAACTGTCAATACACCCTGCCTGTATTCGAACCCCGACCTACCAGTTGCTGGGAAAAATCAGACTAAATGAGCTTGGCGATTAGTACACAGACCATTGATGCGCATCTCAATTTTTAATAAAGGCATAAAACAACACTCATGAGAAAAATAATTTTGTGATTAAATCTTCCATCTAGTTTTAATTAGTGAAAACATTTTTCAAAAACCTCTAACAGTTTCTTCCAATTCCTTTTTTTCTTTGTAAATCCCGGTTAAAAAAGAGTAAAGAATTTATATCCCCTTAAAGGCATACAAGCTGGTTTTAAATTAATCTTAGTAGGCATATATATATTAATTAATAATACATTAATTAATAATATATATTAATTAATAATACATTAATTAATATATATATTAATTAATAATACATTAATTTTGTTCTCAGATGATTAACAAGCTTTCGACCTTATATAATTATTGTTGGCTGGTTGGGTGGTGGGGGTCCCCCTATAATATTTGCAATGATATATAAATTTGGCACCAACCATATTTATTGGAGTTTTAAGGTGGTATTTAAGGTAAAGTGAATTAGATTACTTTTTGCTTGGCACCTCTTCTTACTACACTTTCAAATTATACGCCTATGTACTTATTACTCTAATGCATTAGAGATGAGGAAGGTTTAATGTATAAAACTGCACCCGCATTTGCGTGAGGTAGGATGAAAACCACCCTCAGAGAACCCGACCGGAATCGAATACCGATATACCCATCGGCGCCAGCCAGTCATTGCGAGAGTAGTGCCTTAAATCATGTTACCACCGAAGAGGGTGAAAAAACCTATTCAAGATTAACTAGTGCACTCTTAAGGATTGTTTAGCATCTGTAAATCCCGAAGGGCTCTACACTATATTTTAACAGAATGTACCGTAGATCCCTGGGTCAAAGGGAAAGGGATGTTATGAGAGAACACAGCCCTGGTGGCTGCTGGATTAAACTTCAAGACGTTTCCTCAACAAACCCCTTGTTTTGCGACGTGGTATTATTTGTCTGAGCAAAACCCCAAAGACGAGCTGTCTAGGAGAAGATCAAACAAATTTGTTGGCCTTAAGTAGCTTTGTACTGTAACTTAGTGTTGGTCTTGAAAGATATTAGTGCGATGATGCTTCTGGCTTGATGGAGATTGTCTCAAGCCATGGATCTGTAGTCTTCACAGGGTAGCTCTAGCTAGGTAACATGGCCTGTTGAAATTATGATTATTTTTAAGTTTATATTCTTACAACTATAAATGTTCAACACAAAGATTATCAACAGTATTTAATATAAGGGTTAAGCATGAGGAGTGAGATGGTTTTAAAACATTTGCACCCACAATCACGAACAATAGGATGAGAGAACCACTGTAGAAATCATATACTAAGACCGCCCCCTATTTCATCTGGCCGAGACTCGAACCTCAGCTTCCTCGTCACTGTCCGTTTAGAATATGGTGGGTCTTACTGATACCTTCAAATGCATGGCCATTTAATATTGTAATCAAAATTTTGATTTTCTACCAACTCACTAGATGAGTGTTGGGGGAAATTTCTTGAAAATCTACTGTCATAAGTTCCTTTTAGGTAAGACCTTCCTAATATAAATTAATTTACCATAAAATAAGTTTGTTTAGAGAATTAATCCCCACATAAAATTTATTTTTTAAACTTAAATTCAAGTATAATATTGTAACCAGCTCAGTGACACTTCACGTTTGTTTTTGAAATTAAACCTATTTTAGAAACCTAAGTATTTGTAGTTCAACAACATTCCTTTAAAAAAAATTACGTTCTCCCAGATTAATAATATGTTTCTATTATAGTTTTTACTTATAATGTTTCAACCTTTTTTTTTACTAAGTTTCCTTGTAAACACTTAAAAATCGCATCAAATAACATAGAGCTCTATTGTCTTCATCTAAAAGGTTTTTTTTGTGTGTTTTTTTCTTCGCTGTCCATTTGTATAGTAAGACTTATTTCCCTTTTATGATTCCAGCAAAAACTAACTTTTTAATTGGACCAACAAGAAACGTTTCTTTCGTCTTTACACAAAGGCGTTTAATGAAGATATAGCGCACACTTTGTAGGGATTTTACAAATTAATGATTCAAGATCCTTCAGCCCCCCCAAAACTTAAAATAAAATGTTTCAAAAGTTTGTGCAGCTAAAAAGCAAACAAGACATGAAATATTGTGATACTGTTTTGTTAAAGAAGAAACGAAAAAAAAAAAGTGAGTAAAAATTTTCTTGTAGCGTTGTGCGTTTACCTTAAATATCAAAAGTGAAATCTAGAACCAAACAAACTCAATAAAGTTTGTTTTTATTTTTTAAATAAATCTATTAATTTAGTTTATTATAGCACTAATTTTATTAATGTCCAAGTTCTGAAATCGTATCATAATAGTAAAGAAAACGTTAACATCATAAAATGAAATGTAATATGTATAGTAGAATCTGGTAAAAGGTAGGTTTAGAACAGCGATATTCAACTTGGTGTACGCGAATACATATTATGGGGTACGTAAAACTATATACATATATATTTCTCGTTCAAAACATTTTAATACAGTATTTTGGAAGTTATTTATTTTAGATGTAGGTTATTGAATAAGAGTAACTTGCATAATGAACCAACAACTTTAGGGATACAAAGATGAAGAAGAAATATATTTTGGGTGTACACGATAAAAATAGTTTGAATAATTCTGGGTTTAGAAAAATGTATTTAAGCTATTTGTTTTCAATATTGAGAAAATAATTGTTTTTGATTACGCGGCATTAACCACGCCGGTGGGAACGCGTACTAATTATAAAGTGTATCTAGTCTGGTTTTCCAAATACAGGGTGTCGGTTTGAATAACTGCTTGGTCAACGTACCAAGGGTTTTTTTCCTAAAGGTTTCCACTCTTCCTCAAGAAAGTTGGGTACATTTCCTCTGTATTATACCTAATAATCTCTCACTAACCGGCTGGTACCTTGGGAATTTTCCCGAGAGGTGAGTTACCCCAACAGGCACCAGGGTTTAGTTGGTTAGGCTTAAGTTAGGTTTAAGTGTCTCTACTGGTTCCACACCATCATACGCAATATCACCCTCATACTCACTATCACCACATCATCATCATCTCATCGGGACATGAAACAGCCTCCATGGAAAGGATGTACGATTAGTACATTCGGACGTCCCCTGGGCAACGGTAAATTAGTACTGGCTAATATTTCTGTAACCTGGGCTACGATTGATGTAACCCAGATGCGCAATAGTATTATATCTACTAAATTATTTTAACTAAATATTTATTGTTCGAACGGATTGTAAGATTCAGGGAAAGTAAATATACAGTTTGCCAAAAGCTACGGCTAACCATCCATCATTTGACAATAGATTTAGTGGATTTTTTTATGTTCAGATATTACCTCAATACCGCGATTTACCTATATCTGCAGGGTATTCCTATTGATTTATTTAATAAAAAGGCAATGGATTTATTTATTTAAGCTAACATTTGAATTACAAATGTTTACAACCAAATGATTCACAAACATAATACAGTGTAGTATACTTATTAATAAACCATAGATTTTAGTGCCAGGACTTGAATATATCGATAATAGAATAAATCTACACACAAATAAGTTATTTGGAAGTCTAGCTCAAAACCAAATTAGGCTTCCCCAAGGGTAATGGTATATTGAATTAATTTTAACTAAACCTTTCGATTATGTAAATAGAATGAATTATATGCATCATATATGTGTGTGTACTTATTTTAGATGAAAAAAAGTTTAAAATATTTTTTAGTACAACAACCCATAAAATATTTCCGTATGAGCTCTGCCTTTCTGGATCAAGAACCAACTAGCAAAAATTAGTGTTCGTTTTTGAAATAACATAAACAAACTGCTAATGATTAAGGTGATTTTATATTGGTTATATGGAGAGTAGTTTTTCTTACTAGTGACGAAATTAACGATATTGATTGGCACGCGGAATAAACGTCAAGCTCGTCTAGTCTGATTTGCCAGTGATGACAAGGTCGTGGTTCAAATCTTGGTCGGATTTATTTTAATATTTTATTCCTAAATAATTTCCCGTTCTCCTTAAACATTTCCCCATTAGTTCTCGGCCCTTATCTCTAGCCCATTATATTAATTAAGTATGGATATCTCTGACAGTAAGACATGATAAAAAATAAATTAAAGCGTAATAACACTTTCAATTTGTTATATTTTAGTTAGATACAAGTAATTTAAATAATCTAAGACTACCTGTGTAATTAATTTTAATTTTATTTTAATTGTTGAAATTAATTTAACTATGGTCTTCTCCATACGGAAATCACCGTAATTACAATGGTTTGCAATCTGTGTGTTGATATTTATCTAAACTACTTGATTAACAGAAATACCTCGAACAAAATTATCTTTCTTTCTTAACACTACCTCTTACTTACTACCTGTTCAGGTTGTACACATATGTACTAATTACGCTAATGTGTTAGCAATAATGAAGGTTGAATTTAGAGGAAGTACACCCGTGTTTGTGTAAAGGAGGGTGGAAAACCATTTAGGAAAAATCACCCTCAATGCACCCTACTGAGATTCGAACCTCGATCTCTTATTATGGCAATCTAGTCCATCACGAGAATGGTGCCTTAGAGCATGTGGCCACTGAAGCAAGTTCGAACAAATTAATGTATATAATTTATTCTTACGTGGTTTTTTTTATTCATCGCATTCACAATACAAACACAGAAAGGGAACCGGAAGAAGTAAGCAAGTATTCGACTTGTTCTTGGAAAAGGTACCGATCCAACTGGGTTCCTTAATAACTATCAGAAGTAGAAACACTCTCCTGTAGACGTGACTTCCCTAAATCAAATGACTAACCTATAAGTGCTGCGTGTGGGCTGATATCAGCTTGTAGAAACTAATATGGGAGTAGCGTTTAACCTGAACGGGTAGTAGGACGTAGTGGTAAAAAAAATCTAATAGGAACGCACCAGTCACTTTAAACAAATTTCCAACCTCCTTAATCAATCGATCACACTAGACGAGATAGTTATTATTGTAGCTAAGAGCACACCTTTAGTTCTTCAAAGATGCTTTCCTAGTACAGT
Source organism: Timema podura (assembly GCA_033556935.1). Taxonomy (NCBI): domain Eukaryota; kingdom Metazoa; phylum Arthropoda; class Insecta; order Phasmatodea; family Timematidae; genus Timema; species Timema podura. The sequence goes on along the minus strand of JAVRXN010000005.1, from coordinate 16,696,618 downwards.
AAGTTATGAGTTAAATTGGTCTTGGTGCCCGTTAATTAATTGTGTAAGCCAAATTTTCTGACACTGACACAACATAATGTCACGACCCGATAAAGAGCGAAACCAATATATCAGTCTGGATATTAGCATTCTATGAGGGCGTGCCATGGTAGTTTGGTGTAGGTCAGTGACTGTGTGCGTTGCACCTGGGATCATCAATGGCCGATAAAACACGCAACTGGTCCAATGCGTCTCGGTTTGCACGTGTTATTTTTACCTACAGTAGGTTGTATGAGTGCAAGCGTGTTATGATAGTTTAATGAATTTAATAGAATATCGGTTTTGTTTTTGAAAGTGAGTTCTGTTCATTATATATCCACAAATTAAAAAAAAAAAGTCACTTTACAAATTCACAGTTACTTAACAAAGATTTCCTCCACAACATGTACTGCCTTCTTGAGAATGATTGATATTAGTATTTATATAATTTTGTTTTACTGGTGCTGAACCAACTTTAATTCCTACAGGTAGAGTTAATTTAAAATAATACACAAAGGAATTAGACCAAAATATATTTTAAAACTACCAGAAACCAGTGGTTGCACTTTATAAGGCACCTGGCTAATTAAAGGCTGGCTTACCAGTTGCGTAAGGATCAAGTTTGGAATCTCAGTCAGGTGCACCAAGGATATAAATGTGTGGTCCCTCTCAGATACACCTCCAAACCCTACCCCCTAGATTCTATAAGAAGGCATTGATAACCTTCGTATTGAAAGTTTTAGTAAAAAAAAAGGCTTAAATGCATTTTTTATTTTTACAAAATACTTTATGAACCTAAAAAGGGATCTACTTAAATAAACTATATTGGACAGCAATAAATTATTTCTATAGGCATTTTAAAATGATCCTATAAGGTTGGTAATGATGAAAACTAATTCATTACATTACAAAAACCTGCCAGATATAATATTTTATATTTTTTACCCTTTAAAAAAGTGTACTAAATTAAATTCATAATGTATCAAAAGGGACCTATATGTTATACACAAACACATTGCGTAGCCACGAAAAGAGGTGAGGGATGTCATACACAAACACATTGCGTAGCCACTAAAAGAGGTGAGGGATGTTATACACAAACACATTGCGTAGCCATGAAAAGAGGTGAGGGATGTCATACACAAACACATTGCGTAGCCACGAAAAGAGGTGAGGGATGTTATACACAAACACATTGCGTAGCCACTAAAAGAGGTGAGGGATGTTATACACAAACACATTGCGTAGCCACGAAAAGAGGTGAGGGATGTTATACACAAACACATTGCGTAGCCACGAAAAGAGGTGAGGGATATTATGGAATTGAAAGGTTTTAACTCCTCCCCTGTCCGTTAAGATTGTCGTAATCTAAAAATGTTTATCTCGTCATACTTGAGGTAATTGACGAAGCGTTGTGAGAATACAGTACACATAAACAACATTTTGTCAATAAAATTTATAAGATCTCAAATTCAATGTTTCTAATTACACCTATGCATAAATATATTGAATTTAAATTAGTTGAAAAATTACACCTAAACACGGGCATCTAACCCGGGTCACCTACATACAGACGTTTCCGCAATTGCATAGATTTATATCATGTGTGTTGATAATTGTAATCTTTTAAAAATATAACGATACACTTCATAATTTTACCACCGAGAATTAAAATTTGCGTTGTTAAGAGGATTATAAATCTTTTACGAGAACTTTATTTATCAGTAAACGAACAAGGACTAAACAAACACTTTACCTTCCCCTTCTTTGCTCATTTTATACACCCCTCTCTCTCTCTCTTTCTTTCTTTCTCACACTTCTAACCCGCTTTATGTCCGTCATATATAAAAGGGGAAAATCATCCAGACCGCTGATAACTTCCTTCATGCGAAAAGTTTAAAAGGGTTTCGATATTACGTGCGATGCGAATGAGCTTCAGCCAAATAAAGAAATCTAGAAATTATAGCTTCTAAAGCCAAAGGTTTTTGAATATCCTGATTGAAAACATTTTTCATTATGTCATATAGCTATACAAATTATTATTAATTTGTTTACGTATCCAACATTTCAACAAAAATATAAATTAACGTAGATGCTTAGAATGAATTATGTTGTAAAAGAGATGTGTGACACAGAATTTTGGCCAGGATTTATTTTTCGTTCGAGACGGAAGTAAGTTGGTTAGACCTTGTAGGAACACTCCCGGACCGGCAGAGTTGGCTCAAAGTCAACGCGCTTCACTGAGATGCTCATTACTGACCCTGGAATGTGGTAATAGTTTCGAATCCCGGTCAGAGAAGGTACTGCCCCTTCCCTTGAGTTTTTCCCCCTGTTTAGCGGTGAATATAGCCATATATATTGATAATTATCTCTCCTCTACCTAAAGCTTTAAATTTAGTTAGTGTTGGATGTGGATATATGTAAGGTTTAAAGTTTTTTATTATTATTTTCTTTTCACTCTCGATGGGAATCATAGGGGCCACAACAAATCTTCGGTATTCCAGCTATTCCTTGTCAAAGTTTTTGTGATAGGTTAATTTTTAGTCGGAACGGATTATTATCCCGCCCAACCGCCCACCCCATGGATTTCTACGAGCGCGCGAGAAAAACCCTACAATTTTTACCGACGAGGTAATTTCACATACCTTCCAGATATTATTTTATATGACATAATCAACATGGGGCCGATTGCTTTACTTCCCTCCTAAGGAAGTTGTGATATTACTTTTTACTGCTCAATAAAAATCCATCAACCTCAACTGGGTTTGAATCCATGAATCTGGTCCTGAGGCGAGCACTTTAAACCCAAGACCACCAAGGTCGTCAAGGCTTATACAAGACCTTATAAAATAGCAATAGTACGATAGTTGGGGCCAATTTCATAGTCAGATTGAGTACTCCTAAGTACAATGCTATACTAAATACAAGACGAAACCTACTTAAGCCAGAACGGATGCAAAAATGGTCCATTCCATTTTGGGTCTAGGTAGGTGTCGTCTTGTATTTAGTACAGCACCGCACTGGAGGTGTACTAGGCCTGACTATGAAACTGGCCCTTAGTACCGGGTTGTACTATCCAGATATTTACACTAATGGAGTAGAGCTGAAGAGGGTAGCAATTTGATTATATGTATCTGAATTTGCGTGAAGGGAGAGCAGGAAATAATTTAGAAAGAACTTTTACCTGTATATCCAACCGGGATTCAAACCACACTCTCCCGTCACTGACAATCCAGTCTTTTGTGATAGTGAAGTTACAAATTGTGCAAACACCAATGTGGGTGTAAATATTATTACATTCTTGTTTATTCACGCAAACCCTTAAGGTTATTTGTCTAGGGATAGCTTATTATTGTGTTTGCAATGTTCGTGAACATTGTGGAAGCACCCACCAATGAGCACTCAGATTAGGGCGTCAGACTTGGATTACCGGGTGACAAGAAGGCCGGAGTCCGAATCCCGGTTGGATGTATTGAAGGTGGGTTTTCCTAAAAGGTCACTACCTCCACGCAAATACAAGTATATATCCTCTAAATTCTACTGTTATCATACTTAATCATTTATATAATTAAATGCTGATAAGCCTGGCAGGTAGTAAGACGCATTTGAAAAAAACGGACCCATGATTCTAGGGGTTAATATATTTCCTAATATTGTATATATTTTACTGTTATCGAATAAATAAATAATGTTTGAGGGATATGGATCTATCATCCCACTAAATAAAAATTAATTAACGTTAATTACCAATAAGGTTAAACTGCCCAATTTTACAAAATTACAAACACTGAATGGATCCTATTTGTTTTTACATCTTAATAATTAAATATAAATAAATCTGTCAACCTTACTAAAATATTTATTCGTCTCCTTCCTAGATTTATTGAGAAAAAAAAAGTTGTTCATGGACACACCACAACATTTTAAGGGATGATATAAACCTTACGTAGTAATGCATGACATGACAGTATAAAAAACTAATTTTATTAATGTTGATATTTAGTTATTTTGTAAGTGTCGCAAAATATGATTGAAGATAATTAAAGATAAAATTGTAAAAAGTTGTTTTATTCTCGTACAAGCCTGTAGTGGAAACATCTGGAGAGTTAGCAAAAATTATTGTCAACAATATTAGATTAAGTTAGTTTTTAAATGTATTTAAAGGTCTCGAGTTAAATACTTGGATAAAACAAACGTGAGCGCTCACCAAAGTTTTATTTCCGTGGTCTGTGAGCTGAGGAAGGTTCTGGCTTGGGAGCTGAGTTAGCATTGGCCGTTAATCCTGGCCTGGAGAAGGGATTTTCATTGCGACTCAGGAGAGGAGGAAAGGGGAACACGTGGCATACTAGAGGGTAAAGAGGAGGTAGAAGTGGTGCGGAGAGAGGAGGACTTTAAAACTACTTGCGATAAATAAAAGTGCCAATAAATTTCACTACCCTCCTCCCCCCCGCCCCCTCAAACCACCCACCAACGTCCCTTCTCATCTCAATCCGTCTTTACACGACGCCTAGCCTTGTCCTACTGGAAATCGATACATGCGAACAATGTCATTTATAATATTATGTGGTTTTATTTGCTGACATTTTGACGCTTATTGTATGGTGTGTTTGCTTGTGTTTGGAAACTTGTATAGGTAATAGGTATCAAACTGTACATTACTAATTGCGGCATAGCTATTTTTAAGTTAAACACTCTCCAAATATCCATTTTAAACGAAATTGCTATGGTTATTTTCGGAAATTCTTGAATTTTCAAAATTCACCCATAAATAAACTACCCCCAGTTTAAGAGAAATAATCAATTAAAAAACCCAAATTATGAATGTATGAAATCTTAATATAAAAAGTTTTAACAAAATGTATCAAACCATTTGGGTTGTTGACCCCAGGCAAACAAATCAAAATACATACATGAGTTTAGGGGAAATTAAGACACCAAGACCCATCATAATTTGAAGGTAGAAAAATTTCCCAGCTACAATATGTGAGAAAGAAAATTAATAATGGAGTTAACATGAACTTTCTTAATAAAATGTGTTACATAAATGCAATACATTTCTTGAAACAAAAATTGGTGCTATTTGTTTCATTGTTCTAATATATCTTAAAAAAAAAAAGTATCTCAAATATGTCTGAAATATAATTCTAAAGGATACTTTCGTGTATTTAAAATCAGTCAAAAATTAAGATTTTAGATTGTACCATTATAGCGCTAATGTATGAAACAGAAAAGGCTTGCATCGAGGCAAAAGTTTGTATGTTCTTAAACTTTAATTAATAAATCATGGTAAAATGATTCATTGTCTTTTATAAATAAACAAAAAAAAAACATTAATTTTTGCTCATGAGTAAGGATGTAATTTTCATTCTACATCAATGTTTTGTTATGAACTTCTTCAATACTGTATTGCCTTGGCTTCCTTCCAAGGCGTTACAATTTCCCGTTAATCTTTTCCTGTGGATATCAAACACTTTACATGGCTTAACCATTACGTTACACCACTCAGCTCCGAGGCATTAAATTTGTAAGAAGCGGAATAAAACTGTTCTCCATATTGAAGAAACTCTCTAAGACCAGGTAATACTTTAATCCAAGTTTCCCGCGTGCCAAGTCAAGCAATATTAAAGTTGAATACTTAAACAGCCCTTCTCAACTTTATCAATTTTTCTCCGTCAAGGATTTGGTTACCCTCTAAAGTGCTTTTTTTTTTTTTGTTAGCTTTAAAATAGGGTGATTTTTGAAATATCTAAATTTAAAATAAGTTACTTCAGATTACTTCAAATCTTAAAATAAAAGTTAAGATTTTTAATCATAAACCAATATTTTCAAATAAAGGGTTTACCATGAACAATATATTTTCAAAGGACATTAATCACAAAATATTAATTTATATTCAATATTAGATAAAGATTTAGCATTAGAAAATACCTTAAAACAAATGTTTTTAGAAATTAAGTATTATTTAAATATGAACATTATCATTTAATTTTATTGTGGCATAGAAGGAATTAAATATTAGATGACTTGAAGAAAAGAATAAATGCTGGGAGCTGAAGAAGGAGACAGAGGACCGGGCGCAGTGTCGGTCTAAGTTCACCGACAACAGGAATGGTTCTGTCATAAGACAATAATAATAATAGTAATAATAATTTAGTGATAATAATAATTTAGTGGAGTGTTTTATACAAAAATACATAATATATCTGAACATACTCTAGTATTTTCAAAGTTATTCAACAAAATTAAGTTTCTATAAATACAACCATTTCTAGGCCTTAACACACTTATCTTTATTTTAATATCCAACCTAGTCCTTAACATTATTGGATAAAGATGTTAATCTATTTCATAATTATTAATAACATAGATAAGTATTATTACTATTACTATCACCTTGCCAACAAAAAATCTAAAAATCTCTACCATCCAAACACTGCCTTTGCAGATATTTTCCAAAGTATTTAGAAAGGAAAAAAATTATAATTTCAAATACAAACTATAACAATAGTATATATATATATATATATCTTATATATATATATATATATCTTAATATTACTTATATAAATATATATTTTATATATATATATACTTAATAATATATACTTATTAGTTAAAAAGGTTATTAAAGCTCTAAAGATTTATATATAATAAGTCTAATATATATATAATTGTTTCTTTAGTAATATTTGGGTTTAGATGCATTAACGTTTACTATAATGAAACTATTAAAGTATTATTATTAGTCATTGGAAGTATAGAGATAATTTATTGATTTGAAACCAAAAATTTAAAATGTATGTTCCAAATAAAAGTACAACCTAATTATACTATAATTTATCTTGAACTTTCAATTTATAATTAATTAACTTGATTTAGTATAGTAGCAGCCTATATACATACTTAACAACTAACAACCCTACCTAAACTCAAGGAACTTAAATATCTGGCTGATAGGACGAACCCATACACAAGTATTAAATTATTGTAGACTCCAAATGGAGCGTAACCAGTATTCCATAGCCTGTATCAGTCTCGTTAACCACAAGGAGTGTCATGTATAGTGGAGTGACTAAACTTGCCGGAGGTTTGGAAGGGAGGATATTATACGTGCAAACCTATCCCTGGTAACACCTAATCATAGAGCTCACGGTCGGCGACGCTAACGTTTCTCGATGGTCGGGTTCTAAAATATCCCCCGAGAATAGGTTATGACCGTGTTCTTCGAACAGGGAATAGGAGGTGCTTTAGCTGCATCAGAGTTATGGAACCATTCCCTCGCACGCTATCCAAGGGATGGAGCGGGGAAAGGGGGGGGAGGCAATATAATACACGCTCTCAACCAATCACCAAAAATATCGGTCAAAAAAAGACTAGGTACCGTTCTAAATTTGGCTATAAGTTACCTTGAACACACTGTTTCCATCTCCTTTACGTTCTAGACTCCTTAAAAACTACCGAAAAGGAAATGTTACTCATGTTAAAATATAATCTATAGTTCAAAAATATACGTGTTCCAATACTAAGGAGATTTTCTTTACATTTGTGACTTGTGCAGGTTACAATCCTATTCGCGCTACATTTAAAGCAAAAAAAATAAAAAAATAGAGAGGGTGAATTTTAATTAACTTCATCGACATTTTCGTAGTAAAAGGATTGAAACCTGTATTATTAAACAAACATTCTCAATGAAGTAGGTAGTGATTGAACCTTGGGTTTTTGCTTTCATCCTAAACGTACACTTCTATTCTAACATTATATTTAACCTACAATGTATCCCTGCGTGCAAGTAGTTGAAGCTAACTTTTAATTTATACATCTTAAGTACTAATATAAATGATTTTAAATAAACTACACACTCACTATAAAAAGCTTTTTAAAAACATTATCTAGTCATTAGCCTAAAAAGTTTTATGATACACTCATTTGTTTACGCAAATTATTAATCCTTCTAAGTATAGTATTGCATTGGTAAATTACAGGGAAGTGTGAATTTTTTTTTATTAAAGTGCAGACTTTCTTGAATTGATTCATATCTCATACTAATAATTTTCCATTTGCATGAACTACAAAAAGAATATTTTTGAGAATGTATTTATGCTTTATGATGCTAATACTTGTGCCAAGCATTTTTGAAACTATTCTAATTTTAGTTTCCCTAGTAAATATTTTATGTTCAAATATTATTTCATTAAATTTATATATATATATATATATCATTAGTGCTATGTCTATATATTTTTACACTGTTAATTTATTTCATAATGTTGGTTTGCCTGAAAATCACAGCTGTTGCTATTGGTTTTGCTTTATCTTATGGTTTGAAGATTGTTTTTGAGTTATTTAGATATTTTAGTGGTTGTGGATTAATTTTTATAGTTTATTCTAATTAAAATGCCTAGAAATATTTTTTTAAAGAGTCAATGTTGGGTAAAAAATTATAAACTCTGCTGGTTTGGTAGGAGACAATGGACCATCCCAATCAACATCTAAACTTATCATACAGACTAGACTCCACAAAGTTCTTCTAAAAGAAAACTTACACAGCATCAAAATAAATACGAGTATTTGAAAGACGAAAGTGGCGATGCTTATTGTATGATTAAATATTCATTTATTGTTGTATGCTCTCAATAGTTTTGTTCCTACAAACACTGCTCTAATTCAGGTGATATCAAAACTCATAGATACAATAATAGTGGACTTGCTTGCCAATTTTCAATCATATGTCAAAATTGTAATGACTTTGTAGAGTTTAAAAACCCTAAAAAAAAATACGAACTTAATTATGTAAATTTACGTTGTATATGCCTTTATTCTATTCGAAAGGACTCTCTTCCATAAAGGTTTTATGCTCCATCCTAAACTTATCCAAACCTCCCCTTAGGTTCCACAGCTATACAAAGGCAATGTGCAGTGCGGTGAAGGATGTTACAGGAGAGAGTATGGTAAATGCAGTACAAGAATCAAGAGAACTGAATGAAAACTCAAGAGATTTTGATGTAGAATTAGATGGTTCATGGCAAAAACGTGGTCATACATCACTAAATAATGTTATTACTGTTACTAATGTGACACTGGAAAGGTTTAAAAATGTACATTGCCTGAATAAATTATGTCATGGATGCAAATATAACCAGGATAGTGGTGATAATAATATGCACAAACTAAATTGTGTGTCAAACTATGCTTGTTTAAGTGGTGGCATGGAGTCTGCAACAGCTTTAACTGTTTCCAACAGATCAGTTCATTCTCTAGGAGCACGCTACATAAAATATATTGGTGATGGTGTCAGTAAGGGCTTCATGAAAGTTATTGAAAACATCCTTTGTGGTAATAATGTTTGTGTAAAGAAACTTGAATGTATCTTCCATATGTAAAAGCGAATAGGAGTGGGATTGAAAATATGAAAAGAGATGGGAAAGGATGACCTTTGACTGATGGTAAGGTCATTGGAGGAAAAAATAGACTCACCTATGCTGAGATTGATGCGCTACAAACTTACTAATGGATTAGCAACTAGAAGAAATTCCCATTTTTGTAAAGGCAAAGAAGCAATTTATTTGGAAGATATTGTTTCAAAGAATACCAACAAATGACAACCCAAATCATGAAATTAATCCAAAAAATATATTTACTCGTGGTGCTAATACAACAAAGCTCAGGAAAATGTATAAATGTATCACCATAATCACTCATTATCTCCTGCAGTTATGAAAGTCATCAAACTTATCTTCAAAAGTCTGGCAGATAAAAACCTTTAGAGGAAATGTCTTCATGTAAAAACACAGAGCCCCAACTAGAGTTTTAACAGATTAATATAGCAACGCTTACCCAAAACTATTGTTGTAGGGCTTAATACTTTGGAATATGGTGCTCATAATGCAGTGCTAAGCTTTAACAATGGAAATAAATGTAAACCGGAAGATCCTACAAAACTTGGGCTTGATCCGGGAAAGTACTTAGCAGAGGGTTTACTAAATATAGACAAGAAGTGCATCATAAAGCTGAGATAGAAAATGACAAATTCCAAAATAAATTAAATAAAACGATAAAGGACAATAAGAAGAAATGTAGAAGATGAAAATAATGAGGATGATCCCTTTTATGAAACCTGGCAGGACAGAAATTAAATTAAGATTACTAAAATAACATAAATTAAATTCAAAATTCCTTAAAATATATGGCAATAAAACGTTAATGCTAGTTTCCGAGATTTTAATGTTTTTTATAAATAAAGGTACATGTATTTTTCTTATATGTTAATTGAGGTAGACCAGTGAAATTTTTACCGTGTTTTACATAGATAGAAATACACACTTTAACAAGAGTATTTTGAGTTAAGACAACAAATTTAGGAAATAAAATATTTTATATAAAAATTAAGAATGATATTAAAATGTATTTTATTGATCGTGTGTCTTACGTTAAATACTAGTTTCACATGTTTCCTGCCTTAATAATCAACACAAAATCGAAATAATTTAATACACAGCTGGATATTTAATCTTCATACACATGAAAATGTGTTAAAACTAAAATCTAATTTAATAAAAACTAAAAGTTAGTTTGTAATTTGTTTGTAGGTTCAATGCTTTATTTAAAAAGTTCGTTTCAAACACCTTAGAAATATATTTTTATATTTCGTGCTTCACGACTAACAACCTATATTGGCTATTCACTTAACCTAATGTAAGAGCGATGAGTATGGTAGAGTTTAGATTAAGTGGGAATTTTCATTTAGGTGGAGGGAAAGGGAAACACTATTAAGTAAAAACTACTTCATTAAACCCAGATGTAGTATGAACCCCAGACTTCCTGATATCATCAAATAAGACGAGACAAGACTGACGCCTTTGTCAACATAGCCACCTGTAAAACTCTCACACATATTTTTGAGCCACCAGGCGGATTAAAAATAAAATCTAATCACTACCCCTAGTCGTCATTATTAAAAAATTCTATATTTTGAAATAATACAAAGGGGAAAAAATGCACCCATTTTGCGTCCTTAAGGGAAAAGGGGAGGACGTGCAAAATTACAACAATAAAAATAAACCAGAAAATTGCAGAGTTACCCATATGAACAACGCATATATATATATATAATAAAAAGGGTATATATATATATATATATATATATATATATATATATATAATATATATATATATATATATATACATACCCTTTTTATTGAGAACAAACTTAACCATTCAAGGAATGTAACAGAGTTCAACTGCTTTTAATAATCCTCAAAAATTATTATTCAGAACTCTTCAGTTCAAATATCTAATATATAAAAAGCAGAGCCTCATTTAATCTCTCTGACCTAAAAACTAACATTAATAACAACGATTCTAATATATAAAAACTAATAATAAAGAGTTAAGAAAAATCAAAAGGATACGCTATCAACAAAAGATTGCGTCCACAACCCAGATTACCTAATATGATTATATATAAGTATCTATCCCATTTAACCAGGAATTAAAGTTAGTGGAGAGGGACCAGTAAACTCTCATCTTTAATGGTCTATCAAAAATCTAAGCGTAATAAATATTGACCAACAAGAAACAATTTATTTGGACTAAGTTTATTTCAATATTAATACTATCATGCCATAAGGGACGACATATTCTTTTTACAACATTTAAAATCATACGTCGTCACGTATATTTCGATTTTAAGTATATAGTCCTTAAAAAAATGTCAATTACAAAATAAATCACGAAATACGTATATATCACTAACCGGAAAGTCTCAAAATGTCCAATGTCGAATTATTTACAAGAGTTAAATGCAATGCTAATATTCGACGTTTTGAAAATTAATATTTAAAGTTATTTAGAATGAAAATATTATAGATCAAGGCTCAAATTTTAAATCAAGCAGAATCCATATTCTCAAAATTAAATATCTTAATATTAGAAGAAAAGTTCAAAAGATTCAATAAAGAAAGTAATTTCAATCTAGTATTATCCATGATTAATTTGAAATGAAAAATTAAATATTTTTATAAATATATACGCCGAAACAATAATTTTGATAAATCAGGCCGAAAGATAATTTTGAAAGGCTTACATTTTCCTGGAAAAGAAGTTTCCTCGGTGAGAATCCAAACAAGAGTAAAGTACAAGGGGAAAATCATCAGTTTATATTCACACCGCAGCTCAGCTTGAAACATTACAGTAAGGAATAAGTAAGGGGAGGAACGAACACACACACACACAATATATATATATATATATATATAGAGAGAGAGAGAGAGAGAGAGAGAGAGAGAGAGAGAGAGAGAGAAAGAGAGATGATGGAAATGCAACGCGCCTTGGTCGGCCTAGAACCATCTAGACGGAAGTAGTCTATTCCAGGTCTTTCTAAGGCGTGTCAGTGGCCAAGCTTGGAACTAGTTCTGTATCCCTGCAAACCCTTTAGTCGGCAGGGCTAGTCGATGGGGCTCGGACGCATTTTATTTTGCCGGTCATCAGGTTGTTGTTTAGATTGTATGGAGCGGAATATTTGGTCAATCGCTACCAGGGGTGAATAATATTAACCATAATTAAATGATTTATATGTAATCTTTATGTTCTTGTCTCTTGTAACTTTGACGATGTTATAACTTATATGTAATATTTATGTTATTGTCTCTTGTAACTTGGGTAATGTTACAAAAACTCCTTCATCGGGTGCATAGCTAAAGCCATAATGGAGGTGAGACTGTAGCATTTGTATGCTATGGATCGCCAACCACAGGCCTACCACTCGATCTCCTATGTTTTAATAGCCCTATCACTTCAGGGAATACAGAGTTCACCCCTTCAATTTTAATTATTGTTTGCCTTGACTCATATGGTCATTTTCCTCCAAACTAGCCAGCGTTCGCCAAAAAAAAGGACGGGCGTATCCCATCCGTCCATCGTTGCCATAGTGATGGTTCAAGCGACCGGGTAGGTTTGAGCACGACGCGCCTGCGCGAGTGACAGTAAGTGGAGAGTGTGGTCAGTCAAAATATTATGTGACTCGGTTATAGGATTTCGACTGTTGCTAGTCGCTGTCGACGCTGATTGGACCTTAATGCAATAATTTACAGAACCCCCCCCCCTTTCCCTCCACCTAAATCCTCACTCGGACACACATAGTTGATGTTGGCAGTACTTGAACAAGTAACTTTACATTTCCACTTGAAGTAGTGAACACTAAATCGGCCTGAAGAAGAATTTTCCTCAGCCGGCCCCGAGTTTCACAGAGAAAATGAAGATCTATCTAATGGTATTTTCGTGGTTCGTACAAGTACAGGCGAGAATGTGGGTGTCAGGGTAGGGACTGGAATCATTTATCCTTACTTTATATTTCATCGACGGAGTTAGTCCTAGAATGTATTATCTTGTCATTGTGTTTCTGTATTATTTGTCACCTCAGTTGGCGGGGGCCTTAAGCTGTTCTGTTTCAGTTATTATATATTTATGTTAGTAAAGTTAGCTGTTGGAGTAGACGAGAGCCTTAAGCCTATTTAATTTCCAGTTATGTGTATATTTCAGTTTAGAAAGTTATGTTATGTATGTTATGTCAATTAAACGTAAATAGTGTCGTTGTTTACTAATCAGGGCGTGGCAACGCGCGCAAGATATAATTGTCCCATGCTCGTTTTTTTTAATTTCATTTTTTGAAGAATTTAATTGTGTTAAATATGTAGAGTAACGTCAGTAAAAAGAAATTAATCATTTTCATGTTCCAAGTAAAAGCTAGGTTTCGCTCTTATAGCTCAGACGTGGGACGTCATTTTTCAGAGCTCTACTTGAAGTAGGGTCACCCTTAAGATGGATAATTTTTGTTTATCTTTTCAATACCTTAGTTGGGATTTAGTTCTGAAAGGATCCGATATTGTAGATCCTTGGTTCAAGGGTGTACTCTGTGTGAATATACTCTTGGCGGTAGTTGGGACCTTAAGGCACACCCTTTTTTACACGGCCTCATTTAAATTGTGCTTGTTTCTTCGAAAAAGTTACTGTGCTGTATTCTGGAGGCGAGAGAGTAAAGCTCGTGCTCCTTTTGTTCTTGATTTATGTGTAACACCTTCGCTTTAAAGCCACAAGGTCTGTAAACTTTGTTCTGTAAAATTACTTAGATTTTTTACATATTAAAAAAAAATTTACTTCTGTTTTATGTCATTGATTTAATGTATTTGTTAATGTCCATTGTAAATGTAGCCATCCTCTTCCCTAAAATTTAACGAGGATAGGGTTATAAGACTAACTTTCTAAACTTCAAACACGTATAAACCATATAAAACTCAATAACATCTTTGTAAGTCTCGTTTTTGCCAGAAAGGAGTGAACCCTCTGAGTTTTCTGTAATCCGCGTACCGAATCTACGCTACCTCATACTCCTTCGTTCTACACCACCCCTCACCCCATCTCCCTTTTCTTCTAACCGTCCCAGTAGTCATCCGGTGAGCGCCCATAAATTACACATGCCGCAAACGGGCCAGAGGGTGTGTGTGTATGTGTGGTGTGTGTGTGTATTGTGTGTGTGTGTGGGGGGGGGGGGGGGGGATGGTGAAGGGTTAGGAAAAGGGAGGTTGGAATGGGGAAGGTGTGGAGGATGAAATGGAAATGGAAGGAGTGGGGTGGGCAGGGGAGGGGGGGGGAGAACAAGATCAAAACGGATGAGGCTACGTCATCAGTTATCTCTGAACGGTCTCGATGCCAAGGGAACCTCCAATACGAGAAAGATGGCACTGCCAAAACTTTTTCACACATAGATTATTTTATTTTAATTGTATTTTATTGAGGTTAAGCGAACTTTCTAAACGTGAGATTAAATTCCAATAAGAGCTACAAACTTAACTTACATAGGACAGGGTGACTTATTCATACATACGCTTTGGATCAGTAACTAGTATGCGTACTTGGATTGAAACAAAAAGGGTTGAATTCTCGGGATGGCTGAACATTTCATTAAAGGATAAATTAGAACTTCACTACTAACAGCAATGAATTAACACCTGGGAGACTGAGTGCTGAGTCTGTTCTAAAATTAAATTAGTTTGTAAATGGTGTACTAATACAATCAGTAGGTTTAGAAAGTGCACGTTAAATAACCAGGTAGTTAAAATAGTAATTAAAAGTCAAGGATTTAAATATCTGGGTAAGGGACGAAAACAAAAACTAGAATTGGTCGTTATAGTCACCAAGTGAAGTTTATTTATTTATTTTTTGTACTGTGTCCATATGTCTACCTAACCCATCTACAGGTCGATACACTCATTATAATCAAAAGGGAAAATAGTACAGTAAGAAGATCGATTATCTTGGAATATTACTTTTTATGTGATCATCGTGCTAAAAGTTGAAATACTTAATCTGCTTGACTCTGGCCTGAAATGACAGAGTTTAATTCCAACTAGTTGGGTGTTTTCAGACTTTGTCTTTTGCCAACCCTTTGGTTAAGAGAGTTCAGGAGCATTTTCTTAACATTCACTCTCTTTCATCTGTTCCTTTAATTTAGATAGCTACACGCTTCGATGGCTGCATGATATAAGGCGCTAGTCTTGCAATAGGCTAGACTGCCGAAGACGGGAATTCGTCTTTCGATTCCGTTGGGTGTACTGAGGGTAGTTTTCCTATAGGGTTTTCCACTCTCTCCCGTGCAAATTCTGGTAAACTTCTCTTAATTTACCCGCCTCGGTGGAGTAGTTGGCTAACGCGCTAGTCGTGTTGAGCTCGACCGCCGAGGACGGGGAGATCGAGGTTCGAATCTCGGTCGGGTGAACTGGGGTGTTTCCCTAAATGGTTTCCACTCTCCCTCCACGCAAATGCGGTTCACTTCCTCTATATTCACCCTTCCCAATTCTTAATCCATTAGCGTAATTAGTACTTAAGCGTATAAGCCGAACGGGTAGTAAGACGCGGTGCTAAATAATAATAAAAAAAATTCCTCTTAATTTAACATTCATCATCCCTGACACATTAGCATAGTTATTAAATAAGCGTATAACCCGAATGTGTATTAAGACGCGGTGCTAAAAATATACCGGATGTTCATTTGAAAACTTTTCACCAAAATATCTCGAAAACTACGCATTGCAGAAAAAAATGTTTTAAACCAAATCTCTTTGTTTCTGAGGTTGAATTAAGGTGATAAGGCTGGTATGACCTTCGGGGCGTTTCTAAGGTGACATTAAGGCCACTTTAATATTTTTTAATGAGACTCCCTATTTTTTATTAGATATTCTTGTGGATCACGGTATACCATTTTCAAAATTGTGGTTTTAAGCTTTTTAAAATGAAAGCTATCACGAAAAATTAGTCTCACATGTTTGTGAGTCGCCAGCGCGCGGCATTAGATTTTGGCCTATTCAAACATAATTCGGGAAGGTACAAGATGGTAATGCTGCAATTACTTTATTTAACTCTTTGTTCAAGATTTATTTTTCCTCGGTGTCTTTTAAATCTTGAAACATGTTTGCAGCCATGGTAATAAAGTGTGATGTGTTATATTGAAACTGCATGAAACTTTTTTTTTCCGTTTCACTATTTATTTCAATCAACCGTCTCATTTATTTTATAGAATGATCTAAATAGTTTATATAAACAATTGTGTTTTATTTTATCATCGATCCTTAAAAACGTGCACAACTCTTTTTTTTCAAGATTTGAAAGGAAACAAAAATTGGGTAGGAAAAGAGAGAGTTATAATATATTACAAATTAGAAGACGTTCTTGTACATTTTTTAAGCTAAAGTTTAAATATTTGGTGAAGGAATAGCAAAAACGACAAATGTTTAGTAAAAACTTCATGGCGTAAGCCTGCAATCGACCTATACCGACCAAGCGGCTGCCACTGTTAGCGATGATAGTGCCAATATTTGCGGATAGAGGGTGTCATGTGGTCAGCACAACGAACCCTCCAACCATTAATCGTTAAACGGACTTTATATATATATATATAATATATATATATATTAATTTTATGTATCTCAGATTTCATTTTCAGTTTTATTGTACCGCAATATTTTTTTATGGAGCGACCCCTAATGACTCGCATCAGGGGGCAATCACGTTGTCGGTGATGGCGATATTTGGGTTAGAGCCCCTGTCACATGTAATTAACCAGTTTTTTCTTAAATTGTTTTCTACTCTGCCTTCACAAAAAGGCAAACACACTTTTTCTCAATTCTATCATCTTCATCCCTAAACCAATAATGAGGTTAAATTAAGATAGCTCGGACTGCTGAAAACGGGGAGATCGTAGAGGGAAAAATGTATAAAATACTGTATCGTAAAAGTTTTTAAGTCATATTTTCTATAAAATGAAATACATCAATCATGCTAGCACAATTAATCATCTCGTATATATCATAAGTCCTATGGCCTCATCGATGTTGATTTATTTTCATCCTATAAAATAAATCGTAGATATGTCCACTTGTTTTGACTGTCACAATTTGAAGG
This sequence comes from Timema podura, assembly GCA_033556935.1. Lineage (NCBI taxonomy): Eukaryota > Metazoa > Arthropoda > Insecta > Phasmatodea > Timematidae > Timema > Timema podura. Next base: position 16,679,149 of record JAVRXN010000005.1, on the reverse strand, counting down.
GATAAAAACAATTTGTTAGTGACAAAAGAGTTGGATGTTAATTCTAAAATAAAATATCAAATGAAGTTATATTTAAAAAAAAAAGTCAGCATAAAACAAGCTTCGTCATGTTTTGGAATAAATATAATTTTAGTTCCATATTCGACATAAATGTTGAAAATAAACAAAGTTTTTTTCTAGGATTCTCTTTTGCCTAAAATAAATATCACATTTATTTAATCACATCTTGATGCCAGCATTCATTAATAAAATTCTACGTCCCTTATACCTGCCCGAGTAATCGTCTTGCCCAAAAAGAGTGATAAGATGGGAAACACGGAAACATTTATTAAAATTCACTGTTCTAGTTGTGTATCCTCAAATCACTGTAAGCTTTGGGTACTTGATTTGTTAGTAAAGCTCTGGTTTATATTTTAGTTATATCTAGTGTGAATCTGAATTAAAATTAACTTCAGTTCATTTTACTATGTTTTTTTTTCAACGAGTCTTACTACCCATACATACTATGCTCAGTAGATAGAGAAAATATACCCACATTTGGGATATTGGGAAACCATTAAGTGACAGCCGTCCTCAGTGGACCCGGCCGGGATTAAAACCCCGACCTCCCTGCCACAGGTAAACCAGACTAGACGAGCTTGACGTTTTGTCCTCATTCAAGGTTGCCACTATTTTCTGACTACCAAATTTCCCGTGTCCGGAAGGAGTTACCATATTTAAAGGCAAATTAGATTGATGAAAATAGTAATAAAATTTCAATTTTCATCAAACTGACTTGTACTAAGTCATGTAACTTATATTTAAAACAGGATTCTTTAAGATGGAAGGGGAACTACATCGTCTGTCGCATCATGACCCTTGTGTAGTGGGTAGTAAAGACATTTGTGAATCAGCATTCTTAATTCTTAAGTTTACCTTTTCATATATATAGAGACCTGCTGCTTTAATCTCGTAGTTAAACGTCCCAAATTAGCAAATATTCCAGTATTTTTTCTAAGTTTTACAAAATTCCCTGTGTTTTATCTATTTTTTCCCAGAAACAAACAAATTCCTTGATTTTTCCCGGTACGTGGCAGCTTTGTCACTCCCACAATGCAAGTTTAAAATTTTCTGAGATTAATATTAATTAAAAGGGTTTTTCCCAAGCAGCTTGTAGAGTGTTCACTTGTAGATTGAGAGATTTATACTAATTTCAAACAAACAAGGTCTAGTATTGAAACATCCAGTCGGCCCCTTTTAATGTTTAGATTATGAATCTTATTAACGACGTTGCATACTTGGAGATTTCGAAGCTATTTTGTCAAGCGGGTTGCATCTTAACTTGACGCACCTAAGCGCTATCACACTTAAACACCAATGTACAACATAGAAAGAAATGGGGGGAGGGAGAGGGGGGTAAATGAGTAGTTCACCCTGTAAGGCCTATTGTTTATCTACTGATAGCACTTGTCCTCTTCCTCTGACGAGTTTACACAGTCACTTTAATATTCGCACCTTAAAAACATTGAATTGATTTTTAATTCTACCATTTTATTGTTTCCTATTCTAGATAGACATATTCTACCATTGACATTTTAATCTACATCCTGACAGGAAGATTCCTACAGGACATTTTCGTGACCAAGACAAATAGCCTGAGTTGTAGCGGATTGATCAAAAATACGTTTACAAAAAAAGCTACTTAAAGATAAAAGCAATAAATTTATGACACTTTATGACTATTTTTAAAATTATTTAAGAATTTATAGTTTCTGTTTCAGCGTTATATCTTTAAAACTCGCCGGGTAAGAAGTAAATTCACTAACATGTGAAATACTACCTGGACATGCCATGACGTCACAGGTAGGCAACGTCCTTAAGGGGGCCGCCTTGGTACGTGAGAAAGTATCATTCGTGTTAGACCTCATGTCTTAAAATGAAAATGCTCTGTGCTGTTATCTTGAACTACAGCGTCTGTCTCTCTCTAATCTTATCCTCTTCACACTTACCCTGCCACCCCATGTCAGAAGAAGAGAAGCAAAGAAATGGAAAACTATTTCAAGGTCAAGAGGAATAATGCGCGTGGCTGATCGCCTCCCCACTCACTACACAGTCCAGCTGTCCGCCTGTGTTTATCTTGTGATATTTTGCTAACTTGAGATTCTCGTGAAGGGTTCACAAACAAGCACAATCCTCTATTGATGGTTTAACTTGTCTTGAAACCTTATAATACGAACGGGTAGTAGGACGCGATGCTAAAAAAAAATTGTCTTGAAGAACACACACTTTTATACATGTCACTTTTTTTTTAGGAAAATGTGAATATTAACTATACAATAATTAATCACGTGTAGACTAAATTTCTATCTTACCCTTACTTAGTTGATAGCAGGGCGTCGGAACCGAGGAGTATAAGGAGCTCTAACACACGGCCCTATACCCCCAACCCGTCTTAGATTTATTCTACCTGTGTAAATACTTATAAATATGAAAGATGTAAAAAAAAAAAAAAAGCCTTCAACTAGCTTCTAAAAGCATTCACTTTTTTTGTGTGCTAAAAATTGGGAATAATCCTCCCCCCTTCCGACCTCATCGTTGTTAATCAAACCAAAGAGGTTTTTCCTTTTAGAACTGCGTCTTACAACCCGTTCGGATTACACGCTTATGTAATAATTACTCTAATGGGTGACCATGCGGCCACCGAAGCGGGTCAAATTAGTTAACTTTTACTCTCAACTAAAATGAGATAGACTACATATTGTTATATCACCTACACTGTTTACGCCTACACAAAGCTAGAGTTTACATAAATAATAGGTTAAATGGTCATGTGTAACCTATTTTCAACAATTAATTCATTTTAATTTCAGGTGCCTATTCAGGCTATCAGTAATTTACACTGATTATTCTAGCTGATAGGGGAAGAGGAAGGAAAGTTTTGATGAAATGTACCCGTATTTGTTTAGAGAGAGGGCTACGGATAAACTACCCTTAGTAAACCTGGCCGAGAATCAAACCCCAACCTCCTTGTCACTGGCAATCTTGTTTAGCTTGATCCTTACGTTTTAAATAATTAAATCAAGTAAGAACTTATTAAAAACAATAAGAAATAAACAATATTATTAATGTTGAAACACATTGACTGTTTCATATAATACACACACACACACACACACACACACACACAGAGTGGCGGATCCAGAAAAAAATGACAGGGGGGCACCATGATAATTTATTATTATTATTATTATTATTATTATTATTATTATTATTATTATTATATTGCTACCTTACATCCTTTTAAAAATCTCGTATCTGTATGTGAAAATTAATATTTAAACAAGATTTACAAAGCTATGTTGGATAAAAGCCTTTTGAGTCCAATGATAAATGCTGATAAATAATTATTTATCTTTAAGAGTTTGATTTAAGTTTTCGAGTGTGTTTTCTATCAACCATGTTTAGAACCTCTTCAGGATATATTTCAATACTTTTATTTAGACTAGGCAATGAGCCTGGCCAAATTATAGAGTCTTCCCTGACCTATTGTTCTCTAGATTTATTTCCTCAAATTGCATATTACGAAGTGACGTAAATGTTTTTGGAGATCTCCTAGAAAATAATTGTTCAACGTCAATCCAAAATTTTATAGATAGTTTACATCCTTGAAAAAAAGAACGAGTTTAAAGTGGGATAGAGATTATTGTTAACTATACGTTGTGTGAAGTAGTACATTGTGCCCCCAAAGGCTTAGTTGTGCAAAAAAGATAATTTTAAGGGCAGATAGTGACAAAACAGTAACCGTAATGAGATTACAAAAGGAGGAGTTAGGGCAGTGATTCCTAACCAGGGTTCCGCGAGAATCTCCAACCTTTGTTTTTATTAATCTGACAATATTTTTTGGACAGTGTGGAGATATATAAATATAGCTCATGTACCCGAGGAAGATGAAGAGAATAGTGCCGATAGTAATATTAAAAGTGAGGTTGGTAAGAATAGTGATAACCCAAGTTCAAGTACCGGAGGACAGTAATTAGTAATAGTAAATAGAAATAGGCAATAAATAATCCTGAAATATTTGATTCAAAAGTATAAATTTATTATTATTATTATTATTATTATTATTATTATTATTATTATTATTATTACTACTCGTATTTAACAACCCTAATGATCTATATGTCTATTTTATAATTTACCCTTGTCGTACCTAATGTGTGTTTCCCCGAGATTTTATGAAATATTTTAAGAGTTCTTCTAAAGAAAAAAGGTTGGGAATCACTGGGTTAGGGTCGCTTTCCCACGCAGGAGGCCAAAATATTATTAATATTGGATGCCTTATCAAGCTATTTAGCGTTCAACTTGGTTTATTTTAGGGGAGACTTCAATTAAATCTATAATATATACGGATAATATAGATATATCGAGGTGAGTGCTCATAGAAATAAGAATATATAATAAGAGGGCAGGGAGAGGGGTGTTGGGTGAGGGGGGTATTGTGTTTTTTTAGAGACCAAAAACAATTATAATGTATTACTTCATCAACAAAGTGGGGGTAGTTAGAGATCTTTACTTTAGTTTACTATTGGTTAGAGAGTAAACAAGACAGTGTTAAATTATTTTCCAAATTAAAACAAAATCGTAGTGAAAGATAACTCCAAATAGTTTCTGAAAGCATCCAATTTACAAAAGTATGTCGGTGGAAGCACACTTCAAATATATTCTAGAGCAGGAGAGCACACAGAAATTATTCTAAAGGAGGATCCAAAGTATAGAAGTTACAAGTCAATAATCAATTAAATCCATTATTACTAAACAAAATACTTAACGCTATACAGACTAGACAGCGTTAAATCCAGTTGGGCATGTTCCACACTCAGGCATGGATTCAAGGGGGTGGGACTAAGGAGCTATAATCCCCCCTTTTTGAGATATTTTTCAAAAATTAAATTGACGGATTGAAGGGTGCTGTGCTCCTCTTCAGACATACGTCCAATGTGTTCGAACAACACATGTTTCACCCCGTTTACTCCGAACCCTGGCTTTCCCGCACACTCCCCTCCTATCTCACCCCTCCTTTGTGTAGTAAAGAACGTGTTATTTACTATTGACTTATTTTCATATTTTAACTAAAATACAGTCACTTGAGTTAGACATCTTTATTTTTAACAGTTCATTTTTATATTAATTTAAAAATTATACTCACAAACTAAATGTAAATTCTACAGTGAATATACCTAGAAATTAAAGCTGGCAATCAAATCGAAGGTAACATATATTTATAACCCATATAAGTTTAATCAGAAACAATTAGGTACAAAATATAATTAAAGGGCACCATTTTGAACCTTAGAATTACAAATTTTTCTCCAGGGGTGAAAAGCCCCAAGGGCACGGACCACCATTTTATTGGTTCCTAAAGGTGACCTGGTGGTCTAGGGGTAAGGTGTCAGACTTCTGTGCTGAGGGTCCGGGGTTCAATCCTTGGACCCGGCACAGATTTATCTGATTGCCAAACCCTTCCTTCACCTCTGACAAGACGTGTATTATTCACAACTTGTGAATGTGAGGAATGCCAGGCTTCCACCGTGGTTCGGATCCCACGTTAAACTGTAGGTCCTCCATTTCATCTCACAATCACCCTACCATTACACATTAGCTAAGTGTGTATAACCCTAACGGGTAGTAAGACGCGGTGTTTATGATCTATTGGTTCCTAAAGGTATTTCTTTTGTGGTGTAGGCACGCCCCCCCTCCCCCCTCATGACATAATCATGGATGCACCACTGCTCACACTGTATTAAGACATTGGGTTATTTTCAACCACTGCTTTAAGGTGATTTAACATTGCTAAATCGTCCCTTTGTATTTAATATTTTATTTATCCTTCATGTTCTCCATGGGGGGGCTGGGACCCACTGGACCTCCTTTGTGTGTACGCCCCTGTTCTAGAGGAATATTATTTTTTAAATTTTCTGGGAAAGGGTCACTCCAAATATATTCCAGATACAAATCATTTTAAAAAATCCATCTGACAACTCCAAATTTATTCTAAAAGCATCCTATTTTCAAAAATGTCCAGGTGAGGATCATTTCAAATAGCATTTAAAGATTTACATTTTTTTTTTTAAATTAGAGAAGACCACTTTAAATAGTTTCTAGAGACATCTATTTTTATTTTTCAATTAAAGGCGAGGACCACTCCAGATGGCTTCTAGAAGCATTTAAGTTAAAAAAAAATTTTGTAGAAGACTTCTCCAAATAGTATTAAAATAATCTGAATTTCTAAATTTGGGGAGGACATCTCCAAATAACTTTTAGGGACATCCAAGTTTCCAACATTTATTGCGAAAAGGGGCAGAGTAAGGGAGAGGTGAAGGGGGGAAGGCAACTTCTCAAAAAACTTATTTTTCATTTGCCACCGCCGCCTCCCCCTTCCACCCTTCTACACAAATAACGTTCCGCCACCAGTGGTAGCAACCAATCCGTGCAACTGGTACAAAATTATGGTGCACCCCTGAACATTTTTTTTTTTAATTTACCTACTACTGTCAACAGGAGAATTTACGGCCAAGAGGTTTACAAGGGCGAAAGTTGAGAAATAGAATTTTATAGCTAAATTTTCATAAATAAGTCTTAGACTTTAATTTTTTTTAATACAGTAGTGATGAGTTTTTATTTAACTAGATATATATTTGCTATTCATAAAAATAGAGCCTAAAAAGGCTTTTCTAAAATCTTACTGTGGACAGGGGTGGACTAAGGTGCAAAAGAAACAAGCGGACACTTGGGGCACCAGTGGCTGCCATGGGTGGAATTTCGTAGCTTGCAATAACTATAGCAAATACTATTTTGATTATAGTACTTATATTTATATAAAATATAGTATGTGACTGTATATACAAATACATCATTGGATGCAATTCTTGTATTGTAAATTCTACGTAACCCTTTAGGGTGAAGGTTATCTAATGTACCTAATACTATTTCTTTGTTATGGTAAGCAATTAATTATAACTAATGTCAAAACTTTATAGTTCGTTTCATAACTATTCATATAGCCATTTTTCAGTGTAATGGATGGTATGGTATTGTTTACAACTTTATTAAATTATTGCAGACTTCAACAAAGACCCCAGGATTGATTTCATCATCGCCACGATGCTTGAAGGGTGGGGCGGGATGAGGGGTGGCAGAATTATTCTCCGCTTGTGACAATACATTTAGTCTGCCCCTGGCTATAGATATTTCCTTCACCATAATCACCATGGTTTATGATAGTAGGCTGATAGTATTGATATAAGAAACCCATTATTAGAAATATATTAGGCCTAACAATTAGCACAGAAAAGTCAACAACCCCAAGAACTCCTCCCCCCCCCCCCCCCCCCACACACTAAGACCACACAAACATAGATATTCTATATTAGTGGTTCCCATCCTTTTCCAGTTCACAGACCCCCTCAAGCCAATGATAATTCATCGCGGCCCTCTAACCTCCCCAGCCATACATGGTGAGATAAAAACACTTACACATTTATGGTACTCTACGTAACCAATTATATATATAAATATTGTCGAACTGGAAAAAAGAGATTTTTGAGAAAATTGTGAATACCATATATTTTTATATGATGTGAAAATTCAAATAAAAGAAAATTTAAAAATACTAGGGCTTATATTTGTTTCGCGGGCCCCCACAGGTGCCTTCGCAGATCCCTAGGGACCTGCGAACCCAGGTTGGGAACTTCTATCACATTCAATCTCCGAGTGTGGTACATTTAGTAGACTTATGTCAAATATAACGTGTGGAGATTATTACTAAATTGGACAAGCGGCCAGGATATTATGAATCATGAAAATGAAATAAATACCGTATGTATGCTAGTAGCTATGTAGCTATGTTCACACAAAACTATTTGCTCCCGAAAATTTATAATGGATAACCTATTAATTTAGTTTTCCTACCCCAGACAAAGCTGACTAATCTCCAAATTTATTGGTTCCATAGCTTTGTCTTCAAGTTGGGTTGAATCCAACGTTGTGGACATTTCAATGGGAGTGGGCTGAGAAAGGTTTACTCTGTCCCGACAATCAGCTTTGTCCTCTCTGCCTGAAGAGAGAAAAACACCTTGTCTGAAAAAAAAAATATTTAATTTATTGTTATCGATTATTAGTTTTTTATGGCCTACTGTAGGTATATCATGACAAAACACGGTCTAATTTGAGTTAACCGTTTCTTATAGAACATTTGTGTTCACTATTATTATTATTATTATTATTATTATTATTATTATTATTATTATTATTATTATTAAAATAAGTTTTATATATATATACTTTGTTCTATCAAATAAATGTTTCCACGGCTTTCTTTCTGTTTTTTTGCGGCGAGCACAAATTCGTAATTTTGTTTTTTCCCCTCTACGTTTGTCTTCTTTACGTGTCACGTAATCCATTTAAAAAATAAACAAGAATATGTATCACAAGCAACTAAATAAAAAATATATAATTGAAAGTATTTCAAACTTAATAGAAAACTAATTAATTACTGTGCCAAACATTGTTTGGGTCTTAATTATATTAAATGAGCAGACTATATTTTTTAACTCATCACTGATTAAATATGACGGGATTTCTGGAAGTCTGCACGGAAACTTCTCGCCTACCGAGGCGGCCCCCTTAATATTGAAAAAGCAAATTCACACTTACTCATAAATTAAATATATTGCTCAAGTTTTTTATATTGTAGAGCTGATTTTGGAACTTTTTCAGTTGAGACAACCAATCAGGCACTAAACATTGTAATAATTGCTTTAGAGTTAACCTTCACGTATCAGAACTGAATTAATATTTATTAAAATTAAATGTTATCTTGGGTGTAATAAAAATTTTGTTTTAATATATAGTTATACATATTTTAAGAAATTAAATTGTCCATTATCACTTTGTTAGTAATTAGTATACGTACAGTAAATATATACTTTTCCCTCTTATTTATATTTATGTAATGTTTTTTTTACAGTACAAGGAATGACCAAATAAATAAATAAATGTTTTATCCAAGCAACAGAATTCAAATTATGGTTCTTTACTTCACAGGACTAGCTTTATGAAACTTCCGGACGGGATTTTAACCCCGTCCTCCTGAATATAGGAGCAACACGGTAAAATGAAACTAACACCCAACCGTTGAACAGTGAACTAGATCCTGTTTTTATACTAATCAATCAGTATGTACTTACTTTGATCCATTAATAAAACGCTTCTTCCCCTTTTTCCATCCTAATTTTTTGCGGCGGGCAGATAGTCGAAGTCTAGTTTTTTCCCCTTTACGGTAGTCCCTTTTGCTTGTGTTATTTTTTTTTTATTTAGCACCGCGTCTTACTACCCGTTCGGGTTATACGCTTTAAGTACTAATTACTCTAATGGACTAGGAATTGGGAGGGTTGCATTTAGAGGAAGTGAACCCGCATTTGCGTGGAGGGAGAGTGGAAAACCATTTAGGAAAAACCACCCCAGTTCACCCGACCGAGATTCGAACCTCGATCTCCCCGTCCTCGGCGGTCGAGCTCAACACGACTAGCGCGTTAGCCAACTACGCCACCGAGGCGGGTTGCTTGTGTTATTGTTCATAGTAGTTTTAATTTATCGAAAATAACAATATTATTCTATTTTATTTATATATAATTATAATGGCTATCATAAGAAGGCAAAGCATACACAACTGTTCGGAAACACTTGTGTTATTGTTCATAGTAGTTTTAATTTATCGAAAATAACAATATTATTCTACTTTATTTATATATAATTATAATGGCTATCATAAGAAGGCAAAGCATACACAACTGTTCGGAAACACAGGACCAGTTTGTAAACACATTTCCAGTAAAAGCTACAATAAATATTATTTTTAATATTTTCTAATGAACACCTAAAACTTAAAAATGTGCCGGCTCACTGTGCGTTGTCTCAACTCTCAACAAGGCGAAGGCAGACATCCAACTAAAAGAGCGCATGCGCAAGGAGTCAACTGCCTTTCCTTCTTTCTCCGGCTATTCTTTACTTCCAAAGCGTAGATGGAGGATATGGCTGCGCCACTTGATGGCTGAAAAGCATTAGCTTTGACGCATCAAAACAGCAAAAGGAATTAGCAATTATCTTCACATTTTCTGTTGTGACCCTATCAAAAAATGACTTTATTTGTTTTTGAAAGGTTGTGTCTAGGATTATTTATAAGTTACCCTCGTCTCAGAACTGTGACAATATACTTAAGGCCATTTAAAGGTCATTGAAAATGAGCAAGTTTCGAGTTTTCATTAATTTTTTATATACATAGATTATCAAAATGTAAGGTTGATAATAATAAATAATCATGTTCCCCACCTTTATCTTCCTTTTGGCTTAAGTCAAGTTTGTAAAAAATTAAACACTACCTAACCATCGCGTATTTCCTGAACGTCTGCAACGCATTCCAACTCTCTGGTAGGCGGCCCCCTTAAGAAACCGACTATAAAAATAAGAGCCTTCCTCACCCTAGAGATAGGCCATTACGTTTAGCTTGGGTAGGTAGTAAAGCTTGAACCAGGCTTCTCATCGTAATAAGGTTTTCTGTAATCTACTTTTTTTTAGAGAGTAAAATTGATACAGGTAAAATATAAAGGGAAAAATATTAAATTATAAAAGGACTATACTGATCCAAATATATCTGTTGTTAAATTGAGAATGCATAAAAATCGTACTTCAATATTTTTCTGGTTCAAGCGTAGTCTAGTATACAATATCCCGATTAATCTACCTTGATATGAGTGTTTAAGAATATGAGAATAATATTTCTTGGAAAAAAATCTATAAGGATGATCTAGATTCTATAAAGTAAACTCTTGTTTTGTATCTGACTGTCCTTTTAAGCACATAACTAAGTCATCCACATGTTTTCTGGCAGATCTTCACTCTACATACAATAGGGTGAAATAATAATTAAGACTATCGTGGTTTGAGAAGTTCTGACTCGAAAGTAACTTTCATGAGGACAAATTGCAGTGGACAACGCCCAACTATAACTCCACTGGAAACCCTCTACAAAAGAGGAGAGGACATACGAACAGACGAATGAAAATCAGAGCAACCAATGTCAACAAAATGAAACTACCCTCGAGCTTTTAAACTCTTTGGCACATTCCCTAAATTCGTTTGATGTCCCCGCTAATGCACGCCAAGCTGCCATAAAAGCCATACGGTCTTGCCTTGAAGCTAACTCTAATGCCTCGCTTGCTCTCTTTCTCCCAATTTCAAAGACTGTCTCACAAACCTTTCGGCATACGAGGTTCATTTGAAGCTAGATTGGAAGGAGAGCTAATTGAATTGAACCGTAGGAAGGTTGTAAACGCACTGTACATGAGATAGAAATGTAGGCCTTGAAGTAAAAACCTTATAGTTGAGTTTATAAAAGGCTCCATTTTTCTTATTTGATCTTCTAAAAAAAAAAGTATGAATGAGGTTTCTAATCCTAAATTTTAAAATCCACCATGAAATAATAATTTGAGTTTGGTGCAACCAGCCGTCTTCTTTCTGTGGGAAATATCTGCCTTCAAAACGTTGCTCAACCTCGTCTAAGAGAATTGTTTCGTGGTTAAGTGAGATTGAAGTGATTCAGAGTCAGGGATGATAAAGTTTATAGGTCTTTTAGTTATCTGACTTGTACATGTTTCTTAAACACAATCAAATGGTCTATTTCTTCGGTATTTTATATTACAATGCTTCAAACTAAATATCCCGTTACTATCAAGACTTTATATTTAATGTTTAACATATAACTCTTAAAAAATGCTGTTTGTAAAAATTATCTTAATAAATAAATCACTAAGTGAGTTACAGATCTAATTGCGATTAACTAGTAACGTTTATTCCTTGTATTTTTCAAATCGCAAAAATATGTGACTTTTTAAAATTTCCTTGACTTCTCATGTCTTACGAAATTCCCTACATTTGTCCAGGTTTCAAAGGGGCTTGTTAACCATGAGAGTCCTCTGTATAGCCCAATATGCATGAAAAGAGCCTTTTATAATAAAAAAAAATCTGTTTTTGCTGTCAATGTTTATAATATTTTACTATATAATTAGTATTATTCTGTAGGTATTGATAATATCTAACAAAAGTGATAGCTGTATATCACACAACTTTAGGTATGAACACGTAAAAGGAGATCTAGTACATTTTCTATCAGAAAAGCTTCTTCACATGAAAATTGGACTGTAAATGGGGGCCAAGAAAATAAGATATTTGGTTTATGTTAAGATCCTGTAAAAACAAAATTAGTTATAGCCAACAGAACAATAAATACTGATAAGAACTGTTCAAGCAAGAAGTGTCTTGAAAATATGTATTTATTTGTATAGTTTTAAATAGAATAGAAACAAGCATGGCATACATAGAATATGTGATTTAAGATTTTTTCTATTAATGCAAGAAAAATTCTAAGCTTTTGTTTGAAACTAGAATTTATATTCAATTTTAAATTCAAAGTTGTCGCTTTTAATTCAATACATAAATACAATAAACTATTTTAAATATCTAGTTTATTTTGTATTTCTTTTAAAGAAACACATTTTATATCCTGGGAGTGTAACACATTTATATAAATATGTTTATTTACTTACGGTAGAAGATCTATGGTTAAATAAATGACTTATTTACTTACATTTATATAAATATGTTTATTTAATTACGGTAGAAGATCTAAGGTGAAATTAAGGACTTATTTTCTTACATTTATAAAAAAAATGTTTATTTACTTACGGTAGAAGATCTAAGGTGAAATTAGACTTATTTACTTACCTGAAACAAAAAACAAAATTCTGTATGTAAAAACAATAGGGAAATAAATGATAAAATATCTTAATTAAAAATACATATTAAAATCATAGCCAATACTTTATTTAAAACAACATTTAAACCAATATTATAAAACTATTCCAAGAGTAATTCAAAATAACTATTTAAATATGTTTGGCTATAATTATTGTGTATATTATAGCGTTCTTAACATGGTTTAAAATTATTTTACAGAATTGTAAGGAAACTAAATTATCAAATTTTATTTTTATAGATAAAAATAGTGTTACATTATTTTAAATGGTGTACTGTATGTTTAAAAAAAAAGTAAGAATTTGTTTTATTTAGAAAAAAATCTACGATTATTCTACACGTGTTAGCTACATTTACCTTTGTGTGAATGTAAATCACAATACAAGATGGTACGACACAACCACACAAATTTCTCATATTGTGTGTTATGGCTTCGAGGATAATTTTCAAAATAGGTTTTCAGTAAATTTCCCTTGAGTATATTTTCCTCATAAAAACAAACACATCATCTTGTTGATCACAATAATCACTTTTTATATCTAAATTTCAAACCAAATTGTTAAAATATATTTTACCAAATTCAAATTTTCAAAAATAAACTATTTGTAAACGACTCTAAAATTAATTATAATTTGTTATTCGTCATACCACACAATCCCCAGATACATATTTTTGAACAAAATCATTAGAGATGTTTTCGAAATATTTTGAAATTTCGAAGGTTTCCCATCAGTAAACTACCTTTCAACAAACAAATTTTTAACCAAAGACCTATGATATAGTGCTATTGGTCATGTCAAACAAATCTTATATATGCATTTTAGTCAAAATCGTTAAAGCCATTTTAATCCACTATCTTAGGTTTGTGTTCACATAAAACGTAAATATTCTGAAGAATCTCAAGATATAATTTTTTCACGATCACAATACTTTCTCTTAAGATGAGAAATTAAAAGGCACGTACTGTAAAATTAGATAAAACACTTCTAGATTAGCTTAAAACTATAAACGTGACCACATTTGGCTGAGTCTTTCAGTAAATTATATCCTAATTTTTAACTATATCAATTTATCGTGAAGTGGGTACATCAATACACTTCACACAATGAAGTACTGTGGGGTGTATCACAGGGGACACTGAAGCCACATAATAAGCCCCTGAAAGTCAGGCTGCGCAGCGTCAGTGTACAAGGAGTTAAAGAGTTGCACGTGTGGTTATGGTGCCCAACTACCAACTGGCTTCGCTTGCTTTTAACTTACTTAACTCCCCCCCACGCCACAAAAAAAAATATAGAGAAGCAGTAGTTGTTATTTGAAGTCCCAATAGAGAAAGACGATTTATTGAAGATGATAGTTAAATTTTCCAGTGATAAACACGTTTTAAAGGGTTTAGAAGACACAACTAAGAAGCTATTAATTACCTCCATTATGTTACGATAGTTTAACCGATTGTTTATTATGTTAATAAGATGTAACAATTTAATCTTAAATACGGGTGAATCTCAACATGCCTATCCTAGATTTTGCTATAGCCTAGCAAGGTATATCACATATTTCAACTTTTAGTAGTTCTGAATCTCGGTATTCCATCTTGGTGAAAGTTTATTTTTACAAAAACAAATTACTAACAAATCGTTTGAAAGAGGAATTATTTGCAGTGGATGTATACTGTGATTTCTAAGGTCCATACATCACCTAGACATGTTCTTATCAATATATATTATTAACCACATATTCAGTCTAACTTTATTTTAAGGCACCTACTCGTATTTTACAAATATAAGATTTATTATATATAATTTCACGACTTCATACGTGGTCATATTATTGGAATCCGATTATTTGTATATATATATTATAATACCTATAAAATTACACCAATAAATTATTATTTTTCATCAATTTTTATTTTTTACCGCAAAAACAATGTTTGTATTTTTGAAAGAACTTTTATACGAAAAGTATATTTCAGTAGTGCTTTAAAATGTGGATTAATAGAAAAGAAGGATTATATTCGAGTTTTAATCTTTCAAATTATTACATTTCAGCATTATGGTTATGAATGGTTTAATCGAAGGGGTTGATAAATAATTATTAGAGGAATTACACTAACTTTAGCGTGTAGAAGAGATGGGGAAACTATGGCAATATATCATATATGGATGGACAAATCTACTTCACAAAACCCTGATTAGAATCTTGACCTTCCCAGTAGAACAACAATCTCCTTTATTGGAAGTCTTACCTCGTGTGGCCATGTGAATTTTCAGATTGCTCCTTTTTAATGTAAATGCTGGATTTATGTGAGGGTATTCATTTTTCGTATTCACAGTAAGAAAGGTACTTACACTAAAACATCTTAGCCAGTAAAATGTATATGGCTTTTTTTTTTAATTTCTGTTTATTTTTATGTTGTTTGATATGAGTAGTATTATTAACTTGCATAGTAATTTTGGAATTTCTAAAGAATGGTTAAGGATTCTGTACAGGTAAATCATAATGATTTTATTTTCAACGTTCCCCCACCCCACCACCCTGTCATGTATCCCCCACCCTCACCCCAGGCTACTCACATAATTAAAGTAATGAGGTATGGGTGAAGAAGGTACAAACTGATTTTCATAGGAAGCCCATTATTTTAAAACTGGAAACTCATTTTGTCACAATGGTGTGGAAAAAATATTACAATTGAAAGTTACAGGGGCAAATGAGGGAAAGTCACACTACACACATTTTACAACAACTTTTATATCTCAAACCCAAAAAATATCCTAGCAAATATACTTTTTAAACTAATTTGTATTTGCAATATTACAGATACCTCTTTTCACCATAATCTGAAGTGAATTATAAAGGTATCTTGAATGTCTAACAAATGGAAGGGCTGGCTCCATTTGAGCTAAAAATTGGGCTTTCCCCCTTTTCCCCCTGTATTTCTATTCACATTCTCAGCTCATTTAACTAGTTATGTAAGATAAAATATACAATAAAGATTAATTTTATAACTAATAAATCAAATAAGACCTATTTCTGAAATTCAAAATGTTTGTGACTTTCAAACAATGTTGGTTTATTTTGGTTTAATGTTTAGATTTTAAATATTTGTATTATCTTCACTTGGTATATGTTGCTTAAAATCTGAAACCAGATTTTTCCCCACTTTTTATGCACCTATGGAGCTGAAATTTGATACACATACTCAACTCTAGTGAAAGTACAATATTTTACAATTTGAGATTAAAATCTTACTATTAAATTCATTTGTTAAAAGTTTTATGTTTATATTTCTAAAACAAAAAACTTGAAGATAGAAGAACCAGTTTCTTTTATATATATATATATATATATATATATATATATATATATATATATATATATAGCAACATGGTTGACTCACTCACTCACTGACATTAATGTTTACCCACTTCCAGATAGGATAGAAACTTTAAATTTGAAAATCTTATAGCTTCTAGCCTGTAACAGACGGGAAAATTACAAAAAGTTAAAAAAATTAATTTTTAACCCCCGAAAAAAATTCAAAATGGCGGAGCAACTTTAAAGTCGGTGCGGACCTTTATTTGGAGGTCTCTTGTGGCTAAACGGTAAGACCTATCAAAAAATGGCTCCGGAATTACATTAGTTTACATCCACTCGCAAAGAAAACACACGAGGGGTTTGGAGGCGGATTTCCCAACGAGCAAAGCGAGTATATATATATATATATATATATATATATATATATATATATATATAATTAATAGGATGGACTAAGAACTTAAAAATAAATTGTATTTGATACTAATCGCAGTAATTTTAGTTGAAACAAAATGGTTTTGGAAATTTTATCAATCAAAATTCAATCTATTAACTAAATACTGTCCCAGTAAATAATATGGGTCGCTGATATCCTCTGTCACGAATAAATATGTTTTTGGCGTCGATGATACATGCGTGAACTAAATATTAACCAGCGTAGCAAAGTCGTCTTTTAAATTGTTTTTATTTGTCTTCACACCCTTTCATATTCTTCTAATGGATTTAGCTAAAGTAAAAATGGAAGTTAAAACACACTGCATTCTGTTTCTTTTCATAAATTTTCTTTTAACTCACCTAAAAAGACGTCATTACTAGGGATGAAGAGAAACTACACCTTTTTTTTAGTTGAAATATGACACAGTTCCATTAAAGTCTAGTAGATGTATATTCAAAAAGGGAGTTTCTCTAAGAAATGATTATCTACGGAGATGTGAAGCTAGAGAGAGAGAAAATTTCAAAAATCTTTTATTCTTCTCTGTTTAGTAAAGTGAGGGAAATTATGATACAATTTAAAATATAAGTTTTATATTAAAGGTAAATTTTTAAAAGTTCTTATAATCATCCCTTTAAACTACTTTTTTTTGGTGAATATATTATATATATAATGAACCTTAAATTATATGTTCAAATCAAATTATAATAGAAAACTATTTGCTTTTTATTTTTCATCCATTTTATTAGTCGAGTATTTAATATGGTCCAACATGTATCGGTAAGAACATAGAATATATCAAGCTCGCATATTCTGGTTTACCAGTGACAGGGAGGTCAGGCCTCAAATTCTGGTTGGGTACACTAATGGTGTTTTACTCAAAAAGTTTCCCAATATCCTTTTACACAATTAAGTCAACATCTTTTTTCTAAATACTATATTTTTAATTCTTAGCCCATTGGAATAGTTACAAAATGCGTATATCCTAGAAGGATAGTGAGACAACTCTTGTGAGCTAGTTCATGAGAGCCGTTAAGTTGAGCTCGTAAGACAGAGCACAGGTGCTTGTCAGTATCCCACAATACTTGAGTCAGAAGATATTATTATGTTTATTCTTGCATTTGTTATTAGATATTTAAAAAAATAAAATTTAATACACACTCAATTTAGTACAAGGTTGTGCTTATAACCCGAACGGGTAGTAAGACACGGTGTTAATAATAATAATAGTTCAAGGTTGGAATATGACTGTTATAAACACTATTTCATGAACTTCCAGAAAAGATGCAAAGTTTTTAATATGTTTCTGTATCAGTATAATCTTATAATAGTTTTAATTGTTCCCTCCAGAGAAAAAACACTAACATGAGAAAATGTGACAGATTCCTAGTTAGCTTTCAATTTTCTGTTTATTTGCTATGATAATCACATGTTGTGTACCACAATGTGGACTGTAGTTGAATTTCTTCAATAAATTGTCCTGCATTGGAGGCTGCTACGTTTATATCCCATCAGATTTAACCTTGAACAACGCTGTTCTGAGCGTCGTGTGAAAGGTCAAATAAGATCCAATAATCTACTATATGGTTTATATTGGTTGGAAGAGCCAGCAAACTGCTTACTAGGACTCGTATGAAAGGCTACTACATAACACTCTATAAGCTGCTCGTAGCTCCAGTTCTCATGAACCAGCTCACATATGCTCCAATGTTATAGGCCTAAGACAATGCATAAAAAAGTAGTTCCAGTTCATATTAATGTGGTTATACCTAATCCGTGGCATTAGGAACTCAACACTTCATTGCCGCACTAACAAAAGTATGTCATCACATATCCCTATCTTGAGAAGGTTATGTTCAGTCGACCTCCCTAAACCCTATCCCTAACTTCAGCTAGTACTATCCAGTCCAACTCATTACACCATATCCCTATCTTGAGCTAGTTCTATCCAATCCACCTCATTACACCCTATCCCTATCTTGAGCTAGTTCTATCCAGCCCACCTCATTACACGCTATCCCTGTCTTGGACTAGTTCTACCAAGACTACCTCATTACACCCTATCCTCATCTTGAGCTAGTTCTATCCAGCCCACCTCATTACACCCTATCCCTATAATGTGCTAGTTAAATCCAGTCCACCTCATTACACCCTATCTCTATCTTGAGCTAGTTCTATCCAGTCCACCTCATTACACCCTATCTCTATCTTGAGCTAGTTCTATCCAGTTCCCATCATTACACCCTATCTCTATCTTGAGCTAGTTCTATCCAGTCCACCTCATTACACCCTATCTCTATCTTGAGCTAGTTCTATCCAGCCCACCTCATTACACGCTATCCCTGTCTTGGACTAGTTCTACCAAGACTACCTCATTACACCCTATCTCTATCTTGAGCTAGTTCTATCCAGTTCCCATCATTACACCCTATCTCTATCTTGAGCTAGTTCTATCCAGTCCACCTCATTACACCCTATCTCTATCTTGAGCTAGTTCTATCCAGCCCACCTCATTACACGCTATCCCTGTCTTGGACTAGTTCTACCAAGACTACCTCATTACACCCTATCTCTATCTTGAGCTAGTTCTATCCAGTCCACCTCATTACACCCTATCCTCATCTTGAGCTAGTTCTATCCAGCCCACCTCATTACACGCTATCCCTGTCTTGGACTAGTTCTACCAAGACTACCTCATTACACCCTATCTCTATCTTGAGCTAGTTCTATCCAGTCCACCTCATTACACCCTATCCTCATCTTGAGCTAGTTCTATCCAGCCCACCTCATTACACGCTATCCCTGTCTTGAGCTAGTTCTACCCAGCCCACCTCATTACACCCTATCTCTATCTTGAGCTAATCCTATCCAATCCACCTCATTACACCCTATCCCTATCTTGAGCTAGTTCTACCCATTGGGGTTGCCAGTCAATAACTTGAACACGGTTTTAGATTCTCCCATTTGCGTTTCATGTCCTAACCACCGGAACTTGAGAGATTTGATCTCTCTAAAAAATGCCTGGTGATGAGTAAAGGGTATGTAACTCACTATGTAACCGTATCCACTCATTATTTTGTATCCCTTTTAGTACCAATATATTATCCTGAGCAGCTTATTTTTGAACATGTTAGTTTCTTCTCATGTAAGGTAAGAGACCATGATTCACAACCATGAAGAACAAACCAGTTAAACTATTGTTTTGCATATTCTGATCACTGGGCTATACGCACACATTGATTACGCCTGTAAATAGAGAAAAATAAGGCATAATTGTAGAAGGAATGTACCTGCATTTGCATGGAGATACTGGGTAAATTAGTTAGAGGAAAAAACCTCAATAAACCCGACCAGAATTCGAGCCCCAATATTCCCGTTACCAGTGAGTTGGTCTTACATAAGAACGACGCATCAGACTTTTCGACCACCGCTGTGGGTACGAGAATGTTAACGTTAACTAACACAAAGACACAATACTGTGGTGAAAGATAAGTTTAAGCATTTTTATTTTTGTACTATTAAATCTATAAGTTTGGGTCTCTATTTGGTAACTTTTTTTTACTTCTACTGTGAGAATATTTTATCTACTTTGCTCAATTTCTGCGATGTAGCGATAACAAATTAAAAATAAAGGTTACTAACTCTTTGTTATTCGATAGACTATCCAAGTAATTCCACCTCCTCTTGTCAGGTCTTAAAGTTCCTCCACTCGAGTCTTGTGTACTGAAAGTGACAGGGCCACCTCCTAGAGTTGATTAGTTCCCCAACACTCCGAAAGGGGGGCGGGGCCACTACATTCATAATAGCCGCCCAACACCAATACTAATGTCACTTACAGCCGGCCCTCGACGGGATAAATGGACCTTGGGTATTCGCTCCTGTGCCTGGCAGGGTCTGTCTTTCCTCGACTCTCACCCTTGATGAAGGTGTTTTGTCTTGGTTGGAGTGGAACGCGTTCCGCGCTTCCGAGTACAATACCGACTCATTAGGGAATTCTTATTAAAGCGTCGAGTTTTTCTAAATAATAATAATAATAATAATAAGTGCTGGCTACAAAGGTATGCTTGGCTGAAGTTTAAATACCGCATGAACAAGAAATGTCTTTATATAAAACTATCTACTCAACTATTGTATGTAAAACTTTACAAACTCTCCCCCCCAAACCCACTTCTGTGGTCGAACTGTCTATGGTGTCACTCTCACAATAGACTGAACTGATGGAGGTAGATCGGAGCCTGGATCCAAGGCCGGGTGTACTTAGGGTGGTTCTTCCAAAATGGTTTTCCACGCAAATGCGGGTATAAGCTACCTCCTCTAAATTCAACACTCCTCATCCCTAGCTAATTAGCGTAATTAGTACATAAGTGTAAAATCGGAAAAGGTAGTAATTAGGACACGGTGCTAAAAAAATACAAAACTTTATAATTGTTTTTTTAAATCCTTTAAATTTTAAAAGAGCATATTTTATTTTTGATAAATGCAATTTTCCCCGAATAAGCCTACGTTAATATAGCAATACATTTATTTAATAAAAAAAATTTCGAAAATATATATTTTCCCTTGTCCGGTTTGTTTTAAATAGAATCTACATATTTAAATTTGATCTCGATATATTTTAGGTCAAATGTTTTATTTTGATTTGTTTATATAACGTGCACTTTCTAAAACACATAGATTATATCAGTACACAGCTTACAATATAATATACTGATGGGGTACGTCTGATATTTCACTCTGAATCAGGGGTTTGAATCCTGGCTGAGTGCGCTAAAGGTAATTTTCCCAGCCTTCCTTCACGCTTATGCAAGTGCATTATTTACCCTCCAATAGCCCCTTCATTTCTACACCTTTGCTTAAGCCAAAAATCACCCATGTGTTGAACGTATTTAGATCTGCTTTTTTAAAATACATTGGTATATAGATACAGGTGTTCGGAAATTCATAGCCCAAACTGCTACATATACAGTAGTTTGTTTGAACCAAAAGTAATACAAAATCCCTCTACACTTACATCCGGAAAACTATGCTAATACCATTAAATTGTGTCCAAAGATTCGACGTACATCACCGGGATAGCAAAGCTGTTCAAGCATGCGTGTACAACAGATTGCATAAGAGTTAGGCACGTGGCACTGCACACCTCGACATCTTGGAGCACGGCAGCAGAACATACCACAATTAAAAGTAAACAACAAACCAGTTCATCTAGAAATGTGAATACGTTCTGGGGTCATCATTAACGGTCCTTTAATACAAAAGTGCTTGCCATTTCTATATGTGCAGTGCTGCGCGCCTAACTCCTTTGCAACTTGTTGTACACGTATGCTTTAATAGCTTTGCTATCCCAGCGCTATAGCCCTAAACTTTGAACACAATTTAATGGTATTAGCATAGTTTTCCGGTGTAAGTGTATAGGGATTTTGTATTACTTTTGGTTCAAACAAGCTATATGTGCAGTTTGGGCTATAAGTTTCCAAACACCCTGTATTTGTATGTATATATATCTCATAGTAGTTAAGTAAGAACTAGACTGGTGTGTCTACAGGCAAGGGTATTTTCAAGAGTAAGAGGGGATTTAGAGCCAGTTTCATAGTAAGATTTAGTACGCCTAAAGTGCGAGTCGATACTAAATACAGGACGACACCTACCTAGACCAAAATGGAATGGGCCAGTTTCGCATATGAAACTAGCCCATTCCATTCAATTTCAGGTAGGTGACGTCTTGTATTTAGAATAGCGCCGCACTTGAGGCGTACTAAATCGGACTATGAAACTGGCCCTTAGAGGGGTTTCGGGTTGAATAGTGATGTCCACCAGCGAGGGTGTTGATGTGGCGATGTACTGAGTGACCGCATGAATAATTGAGTGAATGCGCATGCGCCTTCAACATCCTACGTCACGCGAGACAGAACGAGACTAGATAGTCGATATCCCAGCTATTCACGCTAGTAGGTATCATATTGGAGGGAGGAAATTGGGCAAGGAATGGGTAAGAGTAAAAAAAAAAAAAAAGAGCAAAAATATGAGCTAACATCTACATTATATAATTAATATCTAGAGGCTCCAATTGTGGTTTGTGATCGTAACACGACTGGACCTGGTCAACTAAATGTAACATTTGTTATTTCTACACTTAACACCAAATTATTAACGCCTTAATCAAGGGTTATGGATGAGGATAGTAGATAAATACACCCATATTAGCGAGAATATGAGATAGTAAAACCATAGTAGATACATAACATGTGGAAAACCGCCCCCCCAAGTGGACCCGGCTGAGATTCGAATCTTGATCTCTCAGTTACAAGCAATAAGTATGTTGCAGGTGTGACCCATTAGTCCCCGTGACCCTTGGTATTTGTAAATTAGGTTTTTGGTTTGTTTGTTTGTTAAGATAATTAAAGGTGTTGCCTAGTTGGTGGATTTATATGGTGTCATCGTTCGGGTCGAATCTCGAGTCACGCCGTATTTAAATTACCTGACTCTCTCTTGAGATCCAAACAATTTCCGTACCTCATTGTAATTAATACAGAAATTATTAATCTTCCTTGCTGAATGCTTCCATTGTTTACCTCCACTCGATACTTTCTCTTCTCAAACTCTTTGAACCCAAGCGCTCCATTACCTCAATATAGCGGCCCGGCTATGCTGTTTGTCAACTTCTATTCTCAGGGTAGTGAATCTGCCTACTGAACCAAAGGTCCCGGGTACGATTTCCGGTGTGGCCGAAAAATGTATCGTTGGTGAAATGTGAGTATCCCTTTTCGCAGTGATGAATCAACGGCCAGGTTTTGTGGTGGTTATAGATTTTAAACTAGTTTATAAGTCGTGTGCCGAAACGGTAGGGTTTGGTTAATTCGACATTGGTTAGTTCGAAAAATCAGATAGAATGAACCCCCCATGATTCCCCATGAAATTTCTACTCAAATCATTGTCAAAAAATTAAATTTAACTAAAAATTTCAAACTGAAATATTTGGAAAATTCGATGCCTTTATATTGCTAATTTTTTCTAGTTTGTACTCATTTCAAACATAACTTAACGATCTTTATTAAATCACCCCATATGCCGAGAATATAAAATAAAGTTGGAGTTAGGCTATTGACGCAAATTAATTAAGATGGCTGGGAATTTTGCACCGGCGGCGAAAAGGTCGCCTAATATAAGGGATGTGTTGGCTCGGCTTCCATAAAGTCTGATTTAAGTCCGAAATTTTTGTATGCTAGTTTTTCCAAGTTTTCATATTTGGTGTTTGAATTGTTCTAATTTTTTTACGTGTTTACTGTGTATATGTGTTTTAAATAGTATGTATAAAATATGTGGGATTATATATAATAAATTCTGTTGTTATTTATTTATTGTGTACCACCTAGATACCTACTCATTAAAATAGTTAATTCGAATTTTGAATACTTCACTTTTTTTAGATATCTCTTGTATTTTGAATTAAAAATGTTTTACTGTATAATCAGCTGGTTCGGTTCATCATGTTCACGTTAAATACCTCAAATAATAATAATAATAATAATAATGTTTTATAAAATTACAAAGTACACAAAATAGGTATCTACACTCTGGAGTCAAATGGTATCGTAATTCGCAGCTCCAGGTTACCAGCAGGTATTGCAATTATTGTCCCAGTGTCTGTCCCGTCTGTTACAGTGTGATAATGTACGTCAGCCGCTTGACTGCGCTGCCAGATAACTCGTGTATCTCGTGGGCCTAACCCCCCTTAATGAGTAATCAATGTTCCGGTAATTGTGTAATAGGTAGCCTATTCCTTAATGAAGCCCGTTGCTGATAATACCATGGACCCAGCTGTTGTACAGAAATTACGTCTGCTTGTCCCGTCATTTCAAGGGCACTGCCTGTAGACCATTTTTGTTAAATAAAACACAAGGGGATCTTTCTAAATATTTTTGATCTGGTTCTGTGGTGTGATTTTTATACGAGTGACTATCCAATCTCAATCAGAATCATGGGGATACAAATCTGGGATTGTATCTCAATTGAAGTAGATATTTTATAAATTATTAAGTGACAATGAGAAAGTTATGTATTTGTTTTTCTAATTCTTTAAATACATCAGGACCACCTCGGTAGTCTAGTGGTCAGAGTTCGATTCTCTGCGTTTCCAGACTTTCTGTGAAGCAGTGGGCCTATAACGGGGTCAATTCAGCCAAGTGAGGACAAATGAGGAGTTATTTTAACGAAAATGTAGCGACTACAGTCTATTGAGCTGAGATTAACGGCCAAAGTTTTCGCTGTGCTGATCACATGGATTATCGATTATCGATTGCGGGCCGAAATTACGGATTATTTTAAAAATACATCATAATGATTATCTTTTGATATCTATGGATGAATGATATAAAATTAATCAAAAGATATTATATCAGATTAATAGAACAAATTCGACCCCTGTGGTCTTTGGGTAAAGTGCTCCCCTCGGTCGATAAAACCTCGTAGCACAACTCCTTCGGATGGGTGGTAAAGCAATCGGTAAATATGAATACAGAGAGCGCTAAAGCTCTAATCCCGTCTTTTATATCAAAAAATGTTGTTCTTCACTTGATATAATCCTCGTAGATTTTCCAATGTTTATGGAAACGTCGGAATGCAGCCAGAAAATACTATCGGGCAAGTCGGATGACAAAGACACATCAGCAAATACAAGCCTTAACAGAATAGGATAAATATAGAGATTTATACAAAAATGCGCGTGAATTCTTCTGAAGGGAGGACAAAAAACTAAATTGAAAGTACACAGTGTTTTAAAAACTTTCACCAGTCTCGTTAACCCTTTTGGGTCCATGATTTACTCATCATTCTACTTCCAGCTGTTGATGAATAATTTCTAACCAAATACCAGGTAAGTTATTAATGGTCCTTACAAATTTCAATAAAGCTTTAGTGGTAAGCTAAGCAAAGTCATGACAGAGGGAAAGGAAAGCTTCTAAGGGTCCTTGAGATAACATCAACATTTGAGTTATTTTGTTAATCAAACTTACTAATAAAAATTAATATAACTCAGTGGCACGTCGCGTACCCTTTAAAACAAGTGTACCACAGCTTATAATTTTAATTTTTAATTTAATTTAATTTAATTTAGCACCGCGTCTTACTACCCGTTCGGGTTATACGCTTAAGTACTAATTACACTAGTGGATTAGGAATTGGGAAGGTTGAATTTAGAGGAAGTGAACCCGCATTTGCGTGGAGGGAGAGTGGAAAACCATTTAGGAAAAACCACCCCCAGTTCACCCGACCGAGATTCGAACCTCGATCTCCCCGTCCTCGGTGGTATGGCTCAACACGACTGGCGCGTTAGCCAACTACGCCACCAAGGCGGGTCACAGCTTATAAAATAAAACTACAGGCAAGCAGGTAGGAATCAAGCCCTTTGGGAAGTCTAGGTGCTAACCACTCAGCTAGTTCTGCCGTTTCAAGTGTTGTTGGATAGTTTATTCTGGAGTTCTCACCACCTTTACAAACAGTAACAAACATATCCAATATCTTAGCACCGCATCTTACTACCTGTTCAGGTTACACGAATATGACAGTACTAACTATGTTAATGATGTAGAGATAAGTAAGGTTGAGTTTAGAGGAAATGTACCCAATTTGCGTGGAAAGAAATTGGAGAACCCAAATTTTTGAAAAAACACCTTCAGTATACTCGACCAGGATTCAAACCCCGATCTTCTGTTTAATATTTTGGTTCATGGTGTCTCTATAGCTACTGCTCAACAGACTAAGTTAGTTTTTGATCTTATTCTATTGTTGTTTTTTGTGAACTGCAACTTACTGCCCCTCAGTGAATAGGAGAAAGTTATAATTTAGAAGAAATGGCGTTTGTATGAGGATATCGGTATAACTTTAAAGAGGGAAATGATTATACTCAAACGGGATCCAAGCCTCAGCATTCTTTATAGAAAATCAAGTTTATTACGAGAGCGACGCCTTAGACCGTGCAAACACCAATAAAGGATAGATCTTTATTATTCAAATTCAGGTGTTAGTTTAACAGATAATTAACAATAAAACTATTATCAACAAAGATGAAAATGTATTAATTTACTGTAAATTATTTTTTTGTTATATTTCCCGAAATGGCCAATTCACTTTGGGGTTCAGTTGCTGTGATTAGTTATAATGGCCACACTGGCACATTGTAAGTGAAGATTATTAATAAATAAACAAACTAATCAAAGCAAAAGTCTAGAATTAATCTCGATAGTTATTACTATCTGATTGTTAGAAAGTAGCATGAAACTTTGTTTTCCAACTTGATTACATTCTCACAAGGTGTACTTCCAAAACTTTGGGAAACTGGAGTTAGTTAATAGAGATCGTTTTACTATAGTAAAGTTACCTAGACAGAACTATTTCAAATTTGGTATTACGAGATTTCATTTCTGAATGCGGTTTGCAAGTTTACTTGAGCCATTAGTATGATCAAAGGCAGTTTAAGGCAAAGTTACTGTTTTATCCGAACGCTGAATATAAATGTTTTATGTAAGATTTTTAAATGACTTGTCTTTTAGATCCTTTCTGCAAAAACCTATTCTGAAATGAGACGTGAATGGGTATATATATATATATATATATATATATATATATATATATATGTCTGGATAGGTTATCATAAGTCTGACATTTATAGAAAAAGTATTTTTGTATTACTTTTTAATTTGTTTGGTAGAATAATTATTTAAAATTAAAATTTCACTAAAATAAACTGGAAAGAATTTAGTTAAATAACAAATATAATTCGTTAGAAAAATAACTAGAACAATAAATGGTATGCCTACCACTTACAAATTAGAGACTATTTGAAAGAACTCTCCTCTATAAACGTCGTTTCATAATTTGATGATAAAGAGATTATAGAGTCGGCGAGCAAGTGTACTAAACGTAAAGATCGTATAGTCTTAATGTCTGATCACAGGGAGGGATAGATCCCAGTCTAGGGATGTTTCCTAAACGATTAAATGATTTAACACTCTCCCTAGAACAAATGCAGATTCATTTATTCCGAATTCTGCCTTCCTTTCCGCTTCCACTTTAGTGTAGTGTGATACCAGGAAAGCTCGGACGGATAGTAAAACGTGCTGCGAAAAGAATTATAATGAAGTGTTTAGCGCTGTAGGGTAAGATTCTTTTTAAATATAAACAGGTGGTAGTTACAAGGTACTAGTTATTTTCAAAGGTGTTTTTAACAATAATTTGCTAACTTTGTTTTTACATTTATATCGTAGCATAGTTTTTAAAATCACAAGCTCCTGAAAAAGTCTGACTTTTCAAACTAACAAGAATCGTGTGATTACTTAATCGTCGTCTTGTCATGGATTCGTGCAAGTCTCTGTACAAACAAAATCAATCATGATGTAAATTTATGTCCATTCAATTATGTTTTTTATTTGTGGGTAGTAAGCCAACAAACAACAATGACGAAGAAGAAATGTAACAAATCTTTTCACGTGAATTTTTTTTATGAATATGCAGTTCAATGAACAGTAGCGCTTCGTTTGTGGATTTTAGTAATAGTTTTATTTCATATAGGTAAAAATGTTCGTATTTATTGTTTAAAATATCAATCTAATACGATTCAAGTTTTTTTTCAAGTTTCTTTGTAGTGTCAAATAAAATACTGCAATAAATCCAAGTACTAAAAAACAAAATATTACCATGAGTGCACTTTCTTTCTTTTTTGCTGACATTGTATACGAGAAAATGGTAAATGTTTTCCGATAGATACATAGTATATAACACACGTAAACTGTGTATCAACCTCAAATAAATTCAAAGTTTCAGGAAGAAAATGGTAATTTTATTTGTCTTCCCATTTTCATGACGAATACTTTCAATCGGAACAAAAATGAAACAGTAAAAATTATTTTTCATAAAAATCAAAAAAGTTACATCTTTTGAGAAGAAACCGCCTTTACCAAGCGCAATGACTAAACAGATGTAAGCTATTAGTTTAAAAAATAGTATATCAACCACTATCATTATCAAAGCTTTTTATAATAGTTTTGTGCATCTTACTTACTGTAGCATATGCTAAGATTTTAGGCTTAGCAAGCTACAATAAATACAGTAGCCACATGGCTTCTTTGGTGCTGACTGACAGTTCACAGCTGACTTCTGACAGTCAACATTTAGGTATATACCTAAATTTTGACTGTCAGACGTGAAAGCTGCTAAACACATGTTTTGAAGATCATATGGTTCGGCGTAGGGATACATAATTTGGTCTGGTAGCTTTTCAAGCCATCAGCTGTCAGCTGTGAGCTGTCAGTCAGCACCAAAGAAGCCATGGGGCTGCTGTAGTAACCCTATTAGTGCTAATATACTTCTAAACCAATAAACCTCTTATGTTTCAAATAATAGCTCCAAAGAATAAATATTGTAACTTCAACATACCCCATTCTCCAAATAATTTAGTCTGTCTTATTTTTCTCTAAAGACCGTCGCGAGAACGCAGACTACTTCAACAAAGGAAGATCAGGCCTTCTCGGAAAAGAGCACTGGTATTTCCACACGAAGGCGACAAACTAACACGTGTTATGTACCGTCTACGATGCATGCCTCTACTATGATTTGAATTTGACTTCGGTGCGAGAGCGGAGGACTCTCCAACCAAGTCCCACAAGACCATTTATTCTTAAATTATTTTCTCCGTTACTATGATTTCTCGTAAAATTGTGTATAGTGGAAGGTGATCTGATGGTCTAGGGTTAAGATGTCTGATTTCTGTGCTGGGGTCCGGGGTTCAATCCTTGGTCCCAGTACAGATTTATCTGATTCCAAACCCTTCCTTCACCTTGACAAGACGTGTATTAATCACAACTTGTGAATGTGTGGGAATGCCAGGCCTCACCGTGGTTCGGATTCACGTTAAGCTGTAGGTCCTCTATTTAATTCACAATCGCCCTACCATTACACATTAGCGTAAGTGCGCACAATCCGAACGGTGTAGGGTTAAAAAAAAAATTTTCGCCTGGTGCTAGGCTAACGCTAGTCGTTAGTGGAATGGGGAATTGCAACTTCCAAAGGGTTTTCCACTTAAGACTTCCTCTGAATTCATTCCAATCCCAAACCATTAGCGTTTAAGTAAACCCGAACGGGTAGTAAGACGCGGTGCTAAATATATAATTGATAATGTATTTAGATAATCTTATGGTTTGACCTAATGATCTAAGGTTACATTACTGTCCTTTCGAATGACACAAAAGCTGCTCTTTCTAAATATAAATAATGAAATTTTTTGATTGAATTTATCAAAATTATCTTGGTATAACTGAATACCACGATGATAGTTAAAATGAAGAAAAAAAACCTTCGGTATAAACGGCTTGGATTCGAACAGGATTCTCTATCATTACAAACTTCCTGGCTCTGATAAAAATCTGATGGTACAAAAATGTTTTCAATTGAAGGAACTTCAATATTAAAATTAAATTGTTATTATTTTTAAAGCTTAACATAATGAATATGTGAGCCACTTCAAAATAACGTTGAGTTTTTTTTGTCTTAACTTACAAAAAGGTTATTTACAGTTCTGGTTTTTCCTTTGCCTCCAGATACCGCGGGTAAACTACTCTCTAAGACGCTTTCCCATCCCTTGAGTTGAGTCGTTAATAAACCTTGTACTATTTGTAAAAAAACCAATGAAGCCCCATTTGTCATTTACTATTAGTTTATTTATATAAATTTATATTAATTTGACAACCTTTAAATCAATTTCAAAGGACTAATTATTTTTAACTATAGTCCAATTTTCATTAAAAAAACTCCTTTAGAAAATACAAACTTTATTTGCGGCAAACCCGCCTCGTGGTATGGTTAGCTAAGGTGCTAGTTTCATGTTGAGATAGATTGCCGAGTACGGGGAGATCGAGGTTCGAATCTCGATTGGGTGAACTGAGCGTGGTTTTTCATAAATGTTTTTCTACTCAACTTCCACGCAAATGTGGGTTCACTTCCTCTAGATTCAACATTCCTAATTCCTAACCCATTAGCGTAATTAGTACTTAAGCGTATAACCCGAACGGGTAGTGAGACGTGTTAAATAAATAAATATTTGCGGAAAAAATTAGTATGTTTTATTAGTGTTATTAAAATATGTATGGATAATTTTATATATATTAGGTGTTCTGTCCTACTGCAGGACCATTCCTTTTGTCAGTGATCTTAGATTGCCAATGCAACCTGTCCTCTGCCTTCTCCTTCAGCTCCCAGACTCTTCTTCTTTTCTTCAAGTCATCCAATATTTTATTCTCCTTCCCAAGCTCCTTTCTTTCTCTCAACCTTTCCTTCTATGACGTCGAGCAGAAAACAGTTCCTCCTAAGGATGCGTCCGAACTGGTTTTCTTTCCACTCAAGAATCACATCCAAAATGGTTCTCTTCTCAGGACATCTTCATTTGTCACCCTGTCTGTCCACCTGATATATCATCAAAAGTGACAGCTGCAGATCAAATTACTTGACCTTTGAATACGTGAAAATAGAACTAGTAATTTGCTAGCTGTCCGATAAAGAAATCCTTTGAAAACTGGAACGTAATTAAGTAATAAATGGCATTACTGTAGGCAGTTAAAAATTGTATTTAGATAACTTCAAGCCATTTAATTAAATCCCTACGTCTTTTTTTTTTTATTTCGGGTGATAGGGTAGGTACGGGGCTAATAGTCAAATTTACACTAGCTTATGTCTACAATGACCTCAATGGCTTAGAAATAGAGTTATTTGTAGTAACATAATAGCTTGCAATGAACAAAAGGTGTTTGTAGTTGAGTGTGAAACTCATTAACACAAAGCACTAAGTCGATGAGGTAATACCTTATAAGGCCGCACTTGCTCTAATTGTTTGCAGTTTACATTACTATTATGACTAATGAATAATTAAGCCTTCGTGAACACCGCCATGAAAAGAGAAATAAAATGGTATATCTTTTATCTTCACACATGGAGCTGCCCTTAAAACTATTTAACTTCTTAACTTCTTTCCCTTGTACTAATTATGAGTTTTGCTCGGTAAAAAACTAACGGATGCTGTATTTTCCACACGTTTACTAATAATTGTACCTCAGTTAAAATAAGCCCAGATATGTATACCCATATAGCAATAATAAGAATAATGTGTTACTAAATCAATCTATAATAATGTACAGTTCTAAATATAAAATAAATTATGTTAAAAGTAGAAATATGCCGTAAATTCGTTATGTACTTAGTACTATACGAACTATTTAAAAAAACTAAGCTTTTAAAAATAAAATATGTGTTAGCAACTATTGATTTTATTTTAAATATTTTATGTAAATTATAAATAAAATAAACTTTCGTAGGAAGTAGAAAAAAAAAGTTTTTTCATAAATAAACTATGTTAGTTTTGCCATGACTAAATAAGGTTGAAATTTCAAATTTAACAATTGTTTTATAAACGAGCTTTAAGAACATTTTGCCATAATATTTAACCTTTTTGCCAACGCTTCTTGCTACCCATCTTGAATATCCGAATAGTTACACTGTTACACCCACTTTACTACCACTTAGCTACGGCCACACTAGACTAAAAGGAACGTGGGTGAAATCTAAAGTCATAAAAAAGGTAAAACATTAGCAAGAATAAATAACAGTATGAATGGTTTATTCAAGATAACAACAATTGAAACAATAATTTACATGGCCTCATAGGTCCATTGGAGGTATGTTGAAAATCAAATACATAATAACATATCATTAGTAAAGTGCAGTTCGATAATGAGAATGTTTTGAAACATGAAACATATCCTATAGATAACTGGGTCAGTCTGGAAGAGACAACTACTCGACCAAACTACAATAAGTTCAGATTTACAACAGTGAATAAAGACAGAACAACCTTAAACGTTGAACATTCGAACAAACTATTACTCAATAAATATCGAGCCAGATATTTATACGACTACAAAAAAGGGCCTAATGGGCATATTTTAAATTATTACAAAAGCGTCTGATTCACTACAGTGAATACAGACCGAATAATTTAGAAAGTTAAACTATTAATTTAATACCACACAGATATTTCAAAGAAATCAAGAGTTTGGCTTTCAGACCTCAAGTCAAACTTTCGCGTGACTATTTAATGTCGACACGACTAAAGATGTTAACAAGATCCCTACTTGTTAATAATAAATAATAAAACATACAAAAAACCTAGTTATACCAGCAGTAATTTCTATTAAATAATTTGGAAAATATTAAAGTCTAGATTAATCAATAAGCAAGATTTTACGTAACTTTAACATATAATTCAAATAATAATCAAATAAGGAAACATTATCATAAAGGGAGTTTACATTTACTAGTAACTACAATATTCAGACTATTTAAATTAAATACTTATAGCAAAAATTAGTTCATAAAAGTGGCAATCTAAAATATTCAAGTGACATAACAGACCCTAGCGCCCAAGTGGCGCAAAAAAAAAAAATTGGTGTCCCATATCAAAATTATTGTTTTAAACAAAGTACTTTAGTTATTATATTACGATGCCTATTCCGGCTTATTCCAAATACTACTTTAATTTAGAATTTAAATTTGAACAAGCCATAGTTTAAGCCTTTAAAATAATATCGATGAATATATATAAAGAAAATACGTTATCATTCTGTAAATGTCCAAGTCCAGGAAAGGACTACTCCTGGTGGTGTCGAATATAATAGTCGACTTTATTTTCAGATTCGCCATGATATATAGGGACTATCCGCTTGGATGGGGAGTTGGGATAGTTCCATACTAGTCGGTGGCATCACATTGGCCATTGTGATGCTTGCAGAGAAGCACATATTCCATCGATCAAGCTTGTGGATTCGCTAAGCTGAATAGATCACGTACGCCATGCCTTTTTTGATGAGGGTCCACTTGACCAGTACACCTGTGACGTACACCTATCACGCGATGTCTTGGCAGTTGAGCGTGTTTCGTCCGTCAGAGGGCAGTTCAGTTCTCAAGTGTATTTTTTGTCTGCCCCATCAGAGAAAGTACATGGACAGTTTGTGATTGCAGGGAGTTTATTCTTGTTTTAAATTGTTTAACATTGTTCTTGATATAGACTGAAACTAACTTGGACTACAATAGAGAAGGTTACTATTGCAGGAAGTTTATTAATTTTGAAATTTCATACGGAGTGGGCAGTATGAAACTTGTAAGGGAAAGCCTATGCGTGTAGATTAATATGGGGGTGGTATGATGTAACATTACCAAATGTTACAACACTATAATTATAAAGTGTCTCCCATAAGTAATTGCATAACTGTACATACTAGCCTACTTCGGTGGCCGCGTGGTCTAAGGCGCTACTCTTACAGCAGACTATACCGCCGATGACGGGAAGATCAAGGTTTGAATCTCGGTCAAGTGTACCGAGGGTGGTTTTCCCTAAATGGTTTTACACTCTCACTTCACGAAAATGTGGGTACATTTTCTCAAATATAACCTTCCTAATCCCTAAAACCTTTAGAGTAGTAAGACGTGGTGCTAAAAAAACCGTACTTACTGCAATGGAATGGTTACTGGTGCTTGTTCACCCGATATCCCTATTACGTTGTTTTTTCATTTATTTGAGGTATTTAATGGCACTTACTGAACCGACTGATTATATCACCACACGACATAATCAAACTTAAATTTAGAAAAGACACAACATCCGGCCCACGGCCGTTACTACATCATTGTGACAGGGGAAATTCACATTCCACTTGGGACCCTTAGCTCAGTAGATAGACACGCTACTGACTGAGCTAAGATGTTGGACACTATTTGGTGGACCACTTTTTTGGAGACGTGGTCTGTAGTGGAAACCAAAGTCTTTAGATGAATTGAAGGCATATATTGAAGATGCATTTGCTGAAATTGATGAATATAACATACTTATTCAAAAAGTGATAAACAGCATTCCTAAAAGTCATCAAGAATGTTTAAATGCGGAAGGCAAACAATCTGAACACCGCAGATATTAAAAATAATAGTTTTTGGTATGCTATGTATGCT
Organism: Timema podura; assembly: GCA_033556935.1. Taxonomy (NCBI): domain Eukaryota; kingdom Metazoa; phylum Arthropoda; class Insecta; order Phasmatodea; family Timematidae; genus Timema; species Timema podura. The sequence goes on along the minus strand of JAVRXN010000005.1, from coordinate 16,644,513 downwards.
ATTTGATTATTCGTGATCTTATTTAATTTATAATGTGAGAATGATTCTTACTCCCCATCATATCGACATATATATAGTATTATGTGCCCATAAAATTCAACAGCATCTCCCTGTGGCCTTAGGTTAATCAGTTTAAGCTTGCAATAACTAAACAGTTATGAGATTAGTAGCGAACACATTTTTACTTTGAAATATTTTATATTGGCTTTTTATTAACGTTTTGTACTAACCCATGATTTACAAACTACAGTAGCTAAGTCTATGACAACACACACATGATTAAGTGCCCATCCTAAACGCTAGACATTACATTATCTGATCAATAAGACCAACCCATATCAAACCAAGTCAATCATAAATACTAAACTAGCTCAACTGGTTGTTATTCACCGTATCTTAGAACCTTTTTGGGTTTTACGCATACATTAATTACGCCAGGGATGAGGGTCAAATTTTAGAGGAAACGTACCCACATATGTGGGGAGGGAGAGTAGAAAACCATTTAGCTAATAAACATCCTCAGTACACCCTGCCGGAACTCTAGCCCTGATCTCCCTATCACTGGCAATCCAATCCAAGACGATAGTGACGCATTAGACCAGATAGTCACCGATGCGGGTCATATCTTAGTCCCCTGTCTGAGATTAACCCATGGTCCACTAACATCAGCTCGCTACCCCACACCCCTCAGTTACGGGATGGGAGTAAAGAAAATTGAATCCACCACGACGCTCTACTAAACAAATTCAAAGGGAAATAAGCCTATCGATAAATGTTCCCATTTGATACGCAAAGCTAACATTTCAAATATTGGCCCACAAGATGAGAAACCAGTTGGAGCGACGTAAGAAATCCAAGGAAAGAAAAAACCACGAGTCAACAAAGTGTATTGACACTGAACTCTTTGGTTATATTGGTTCTCTTTTTGTCATACCTATCTGATACATATCAAATAATTGAACAGTGAACATTTCAATATTGTGACAGATGAATAATCCTAAAACACATTTACTGAGTGGTCAGGGAGGTTGACAACATGTCTAAGGGACTTAGATTGGGTTATCCCTTAAATAATAGTAGTAGTATGAGTTCGAATTTGTACCCAGATAGTACAGCTAAGATTTGAATTCTAAAGGATGGTTTTAGGTTGGGTTATGTAAATAGAATCTCATCTTATTTGAAGTTCAAAGTAAGCAAAGAAAAGGATGGAAAGAGCCCAAGGGCGCAGCTACCACTGAGGATGGATCAACACTTCCCCCTTTGTGTCAATGTGGTTTCACCCCCTCTGCCCCGCTATAGATCTCTCGAAAGGGGATTATGCATAAAATGTACTATTGAAGAAATGTGAGTGAAATGGGTTCATCGATTGCGATATACAGGGTGAAACCGAAACAATTAGACGATTAATAACTTGAAGATTAACACTTTAATTGAAAAGTAAATATTCACAAGATAAATAAAAGCATACTACATACCACACTTTTTCACTTTTTGAAGATAATGTCACTCAGGTGAACTCAAATGGATGTCAGTCAAACCTCAGCACGTTATCCATCACTTTCTTTAGCATATATCATCTATAACATGATTTTGTCTGGAAGAATAGTTTAGAAAATTCAAGCATATTTCTTTGTGGCTAACATTGATAACATTTTACTTTCATTATTTTTTATTTAATATGTGTTGATAATATCTATCAAACGTGACATCTGCAGATGCATTTCTTGATGTAAAAACATGTTAAAATTATTTTCGTAACTTTAGTAACTAACTTCTACTGTTCTTCCTAACAAAATCACACTATAGTTGTTTCCAGCTCACTCTGAATTATAATTTGAGTCATTGGAAACCTTAACAGACCCCATCACACCTCTTCATCTCTACCCTTGGCCATAATCTTAGTTTGGTCCCCCCTTCCACAAAATAAATTTGTCAATACACCCCTGAAAAAGGTTTGGAACAACTTTCCTGAACACTAATATTATTATTATTATTATTATTATATTATTATTATTATTATTATTATTATTATTATTATTATTATTATTATTATTATTATTATTAGCACCGCGTCTTACTACCCATTCGGGTTATACGCACTTACGCTAATGTGCAATGGTAGGGTGATTGTGAGATGAAATGGAGGACCTACAGTTTAACGTGGAATCCGAACCACGGTAGAGGCCTGGCATTCCTCACATTCACAAGATGTGATTAATACACATCTTGTCAGAGGTGAAGGAAGGGTTTGGCAATCAGACTGAACACTAATGATTACTACAAAATATTAGAATTATTAAGATGGATTAAATAGCCAAGATATTATAACTAAGCATGGTTATAGCCGCATGTAAATAAGTCCAAGTCCCGGGTTCGGTTCCCGTGTCCAGGTTTCATATTGAAACTATTGATAAGACGATTGATTATGAGAAAGTGAGGAATGCAAGAGTGCATACAGACACTAATACTAGTAAAATCCCCAACTAAAATAATATTATTCTATTCTTTTAACTAGCCACCCAACTGTCCTGGCGGGTGGCTCGGGCTGGAAACTCGGTCAGGTGTACTGATTTTTTTATTTTAAGGAACATTTTATCTAAATCCACCCTTATTCATTCCTTAACCATAATTGTAATTAAAATATGTACAGACCAGATGAGTAGTAGGTAATATGCGGTGGAAAACACATTAAATTTCAAACAAGCTTTGAAGAAATATATTTAATTTCAGAACTATATATCCTTCACTAAACTTGGTACTTATAATAAAAGATAATATGAAATTCAGGTGGTTTCCCTCAACGTACTTGTAGTGAGTGATACCATTGTGAGTTTCTCTCCAATATACCGTCAAAGTCCCCTTCTTCCAAACCCTCAGACCTATTCTTAACCACGAACGTGGAAAGGAATTTCTTATTACTCTGCTTTCACTTTGTCTTAGAGTTTTTCTATATAACTTTTTACAATGTTACCCATACTTCAGGTTTTAAAAAAATATACTTTTCCATAATATTAAACTAAGTAAAGACCCACACTGAGAATAAAAACGTTTAAAAAAAAGTATATTAACTTTTTCATGCCTGTAAGCTACCTATACTGATTTTTCTAACATTTTAAGATCACTAAAAATACAGATTCGTAATGATTTAACTCACAAATATTTTTTATTCACTTTAAATATCGAAACATACTTGTCAAAATTTAAAACCTATAATAAGTTAGGTGAATGACTATTCAAAACTTTTTTAAGTAACTCTTCAAGTGTAAGAAAATGCCAAATTAAAGTGAGCATATTATTCTGTTAGTAAAAAGGTTTATTAGTAAATGTAGCAGTATATCCAGTTATTTTTGTATTTTGTTTGGAATTAGAAATGATATGCAGATTATTTAGCTTTGTTGAGCAATAGTAAGGTAGCGGTTGCAAGAAATGAATGACAACCTGGATACGGGAATCGAACTTGAGACCTCTGGCTTTGACCGGCAATGCTCTACCACTGAGCCATCTTGGTCGCATGAGAGTTGTGTGGTTTCTGGTTGTAGAGAGGGTCCCTCTATCTGCCCTTAAAATTTTTGATTTCTAGGACTTTTAAAAGTGTTCAAACAGTTCATGCCGAACAAGACACTGTACAATAAATAATCTTAAACTAAAATACATTTGGTATAATATACTAATTTAAAGTCAAAGCCATTTATAACATTTGGTTCAGCAACCAATCAGATCAATAACAATATTTTCGCCAAGTAAAATATACTTATTTAAACAAAATAAAATATAAAAAATAATTTATTAATTTAACAATTTATGTAATACTGGTAGAGACTCTTCTTGTTTGATTAAAATATAAGCTATAGTAATCCTCAGGAGAATATTATATTAAGGATTCAAGTTTCCTTTGGATATTTCAAAATAAAAGCTTAGTTTTTGTTTTTTTTAAATCCTGCTTAAAATAACGTTGCCAAATGAATGAATCTTTTATATTTTCCATGTGAATGTTATTAAGTATTGTGAAAATCAATTTTAATGAACAATTTTGATACTTTTAAAAAATATTTGAGTTTTAAATTTAATATAAGCATACTTTGAACACAAATGTTCTTATAAACATCTTACGTTGAAATCCCTCTTAAATAATTCCTTAATTTTTTTCAATAATTTTGAAATATTTAAGAATTTAAATTTTTAACTTCGGTGCCTGTGATAGTTTGTTAAGATAAATATATGTATTTATATACTTTTGTTTCAAAGACACTAAGTGCTATTAAAATATATGTTTTTTATAGTTGTTAATTATTTTTTAAGCTGTATAACAGGGTGCAGTGGCGGTCTCAGTTTACTGACAAAAGAAATTGACTTTTCGTAATACAGAACACATAATACTAATAATAAAGATAATAATGATAATGATAACAGTAATAAGTGGCAATAAGCGAAAATCTTAAATACAACAGAAAAATCAAAACCAGAACTTCTGTGCAGCTATTTTTAGTAACTGTTTTCAGCTTTCCTACCATAGCAAAATGTACTATCACTAATTAATACAGACAAAACTTATCAATAACATACAACCTTAGTCACAAACGAGATCATAGCCATGTAATAATTAAAAAAGAACTAGTCAAAACTGGTATCATAGGTGCGTTTCATTTTACATTGATAAAGCTCTAGGGTCCTTTTTTCCATAATGGTACACAGTTTGTCCGCTCTTGGCAGCACTTGGGCTAGTGGCATGTGAGGAAATACTGAGAAGAGAAGACTCACATCACGCTTTCATTACTCTAAAGGGGTCGCAATGGCGTAGAGTTAACGGGGTCAAATGTACCACGAACGCTTGGGAGCTTTTAAAGAAGGAACCAGCGAGATGTAAATAATTAGGTATACTATGGGGTTGTTATCACTAGAGTGTGACATTTGGAATATTTATTTAGATTATGTTTGGCTCTAAATAGAATAAAGTAATTTATTAAGTAATAATGTAGTTAAATAATGTTGTATTTAATAAAATACCAAGCAATCACAGAAGCTTGATTTAAAATTATGGAGGGAAAAAGTTGTATTCTCTTTGTTTTAATACCAAATGGAATGTTTTTTCAACGTATTTTATACATATGTGTGTGTATAATCGTTTGTACACACGAACACATCCGAAACTTAATAATTTGCCAAGCTAAACTTATTCCTGCAAAAGAGTTCATCAGAATAGAACAGGTTGACAATAAGAATAGTGTGAATGACTTCGGTCAAAGGGGGCTTTAAATCTCAACACACTGCACTGAGTTTTTATTTTTATTCTTTACATATTGGTTCTACACTCAACCTCAAAACCAATAGGAGGCGCAGTTACCTTTTCATTCGATAAATAAGTCTGTAAAAGAGGCTTGGATGAATACTAAGAGTTGAATTAAGCAGGTCTCATAGTTTTTACAACTAAATAAATGTTTTACCCTGAGTTAAAGAAAAATAATGATAATTTAAACCAAATTTTTAATATTAATCTGGACAGAACCAAATTACCCAATTCTGATTCTTAAATATATATTTTGGTTAGACATGTGGTAAATAACGGGGAATGCTTAATTTTTATTTACTTTATATAAAAAAATGATCTCCGTATTTACTTTTTCATTTTAAAATATGTAGCTTTATACAATTATTAATTGTGTAAATGCTTTACTATCCGTGAGGGCTATCTAAATTTTAATTATAATAATGAAGTAGGAATGATGTAGGTAGGATATTAGAGGAAATGTAGCCGTATTCGCGTTGAAGTAGCGTACAAAACCATTTATGAATAAACACCTTTAGTACACCTGGTCATAATTTAAACCACTAAGCTCCCAGTTACCGGTAAACCAGACCAGATGTGAGTAGTGAGTACTTAAAGGGGAATTTGAGCACCAATGTAATATTTTAACTTATTTTTCACATAGCTTGTTATTTAAAATAATATAACGGAAAATAGTTAAGAATAATTAATCGAAATAGTGTTACTTATAGCTAATATACTATTAAAATCTAACAAAAGATTTAAAGCCAAAGGAAACACAAGTTTAATCAGAAAACTAGGTTGATAAATTTCAACAACACTTTATAAACAGTATAATATTGTACCGATGTGCGTTATCAGTTTTTAAAATCTGCTCAAATTAAATGTGAGAATAAAAATTAACCTCATTTGGCCTCATAACATAAGGATCCAAACAAAAAGTTAGCTCAAATGTAGAATAAGATCTGTTTGATTTGTAGAGAAACTGTGCATTCCTATTTATATGCCATTAAATATCATAAAACATATTTTTATCAAATTCGATTCATTATTTTAGAAAATAATTTCAAATTTAAAAAAAAACACTCGCGTACAAAACCCATATATTGAGTGTTATCAGATATTTACTGATTAAGATTTTATTTTTTATTACAAGGTACGACCTTAACATTTTCAACTTATTTCCTTGCCACAAACTCTTGCCTTCTAAAATAACGTACGTTGGTTGAAAAACACTCATAAAATATATAAACATGGCTAAAGTTTCACAAGTTTGCCCCATAATGCGGGGAAAGACGTAGCTTACTTTGAAACTAGAAATGTTTTATGTTATTAAGAAACGTGAAAGTAAGACTTTAATGTGTTTCTAAACACCCACAAACAATCTTATTTATCTACACAAATACCACCATTGAATATCTTTAAAAAGAAGCTTAATTTCACTTTTTTGTAGGTTAGAGTGTTATGGTTTATATACAAATCTTTACCATATTAATAATATGTTGCATAAATAAGGTGAATGTCAGTAGTAAAAAATCATGTTTTCTCACATATAGGCTACATAGGATATAAAGAAATATTACAGAGAAAAATTATTTTAAAATGTTGATAAAAATTTTACTTCTTGTCCCCGATCACGTTAGTTAAATTATGCCCTCTGCCTGTATGTTTTAGAGTAATTGTGTATTCAGGACTACATAATATACACTTCTGTAAAGCCTACACAATAGCTTCCAATATTTTTTTTTAGGTTTTGGCACAGGTTTTTATCTCTTAGAATTTATACCGTTGTGAACTCTTCCAAGCGTTGTTTATTACTATTCTTCCAGGATATCCACGGGTAACTACACTAATTAAATTAAAATTAGGAAGGTAAAACTTAGAGGAAATGTATCTACATTCACTTGGAGAAGGGTGGCCTGGTGGTCTAGGAGTAAGGTGTCAGACTTATGTGCTGGGGGGGGGGTCCGGGGTTCAATCCTTGGTCCCGGCACAGATGTATCTGATTGCCAAACCCTTCATTCCCTCTGACAAGACGTTTATTAACCACAACTTGTGAATGTGTGAAATGCCAGGCTCCACCGTGGTTCGGATCCCACGTTAAACTGTATATCCTCCATTTTCATCTCAAAATCATCCTACCATTAGCGTAGGTGCGTATAACCCGAACGGAGTAACACGCGGTGCTAATAATAATAATAATAATAATAATATATAATAATATAATATAATAATAATAATAATACTTGGAGAAATATTGGTAAACCATTTAAGGAAGTTCCCCCTCAATACACCAGGACAGAGTTCGAACCCCAACCTTCCTATCATGGTAATCCAGAATAAAATAGTTCTACGTTATGAAGAAGTCCTAAGAAGAGTGGGTGATAAGAGAACCATTTGGGATGTGATTCTTCGGTACAAAACAAACAGGATCGGACACATCCTTAGGAGGAACTGTCTTCCAAACGACGTCTTAGAAGGAAAAATTGAGGGAAAGAAGACAATTCTGGGAACTGAAGGAGGAGGCAGAGGACAGGGCACATTGGCGTACAAGTTTCACTGACAACAGGACTGGAACTGTCGTAAGACAGAACACCTAATAATAACGTTTAATCTGCGTGTCAGTCTATGGTGGTTCTAGTTATTATAAAATGTATTTTATATAGATGGGTCTAATAGTATATTTCTCGAATCCAAATCTCGAATTCGAGTCTTAAATTTTCTTTCAAATCTCGAATCAAAATTTGAATCCTCAAATCTTAAAAACGTATAATTTTAATTTAAGTGAAAATATTTAAGATCTATTTTTTAAGTGTTATTTTGTTTTTCATATATATTACAACATAAACAGTAACAACACTTTTTATATAAATTAATTATATTGATTCAATTTTGTCCATTTCTGTGATTTTGTTATTCTTCAAATACACAATTAAATATAATTCATTTTACCAATTGATTAAGGACGTTTTCTAACTGTGACATCACGGTAAGTCTAGATAAGATTTCTCATGTTGATGTACTTACGTTTTGTTCGGTGAGTTTTAAAGATATAACATTGAAACAAAAATTCATAAATCCTTGAAATAATTCTAAAAAAAAAGTCTTAGATCGTAACTAAATTATTTGTTTGGTCTAAAAGAAGTTTAATTTTTGTAAACGCTTTTTTTAAAACTGTCCACAGCTCGGGATATTTTCCTAAAAATCTACAGACGGCATTGCAAAAAAAAAAACTACTTTTTCGATTTCGGGAGGAACGTCAAAATTTATCGAAATCCATCCAAATCTCGGGTTCAATTTTTTTTTTTACGATCACAATATTTTTCTCTCTAAGGGGTCGATAGAAAGTGAAAAAATGTATACAGAACTTCTTTGTTTAATTATTTTTATGTGTAGTAACATAGATTTTCAATTTTTGAGGGGTGCTCAAATTAAATCAAACTTGCTATGAGTAGCTTTAAGCTACGTGTACACTAAGGGATTAGTCAAATTCTCGATTGAATTAAAGAGGATGCGCGGGTGAATGTATAACATAACATCTAAAACGTAGGCAATAATTCATATGAGTGATTATTCCAAATTAGCCCAGAGGATAATCACATGTGCTGTTTGTAATGAACTTTGACCTCCACCAGACACCCCCAACCCTCGCACACACGCATACGCACACACACACATTAATTAGACCGCACCGCTGGGAAATACACAGGTGTTTGGTAGATTAAATGTTATTTAGAAATTCTAACTAAAACTTTAAGTGAAATATAAAGGAAGGTTTGGCAAAATATTGCTCGCCCAATTCATGTATGTGGATTTTAATTGGCTGGAGACTCTAGTTCAATTCTTAGATCTTGTTTTTTTCTATATACATAAATTTGGGATATTACTCACTTTGTTATATCTTACACCAATCGTGTTTATCAATATTTATATATTTGATTACTTGATGTGGTACATAAGTGCAAAAAAAAAAATTAAAGTTATTTTATTTATCTCTTCGGAGAATATTTAACGTGCGCTTTCTGAATCGAATGATTATATAAGCACACGGAAATTTCAATGAGCTAGAGTGAAAGGCTCTACCAATTAATCGGGAAAGGTATTTCCACATAACTTCTAGTGTTCTTTTACATTCCATAATCGACTTGGGACTGAGCGATGGCCTTACTTCCCCACCGAAGGAAGTTGTGCTACGCATTTTTATTGCTAAAAAAATCTGTAGGCTCTCTAGGCTCCAACTGGGTTTGAACCTATGAACATCAGGTCCTGAGGCGAGCACTTTATATAAGACCACAAAGGTCGAAAATCTTTAGACCAATTTACTCTAATTTCAATTTTTTCTCAACTTTAAATATATATGTACTATTTACTAAAATTATGAACATAGCCAAAAAGAACGAATTAAATTTATTACCACCTCAGTTAAGTCGATTGTATTTTAACTTTGTATCATGCCTTAATTAGATCCAAGCTAGAATATGTAAGTGTTGCTTGGAATTTCATTACCTTAACTGAATCTCTGAGGTCGGAAAATATTCAACGTAAATTTGTGATTTGTTGGTATTAAAAATTCTTTCTTAACCGGATTTTTTGTGATGATGGAATTCCAAACCTTTTAGGGCTCTAAACGCTCTGTTCGCGTAGACTTTATTGTAATGACCTTTTTGTTTTTAATAATTTCAATATAAATATTTCTGATCACTAATTTATAAGTACATGTTCTACTACTAATATATAAATTTGCAGTGTTCTGGTTACTGATTTTTTTTGTTTTTAATAATCGATATTAATGCTAATTGATTTTCACTAATTCTCTTTATTAATGATATTTATTATTATTATTATTGTTTTATTACTATTTTTCTCATCTTGAAATGAATATTTGTTTGGTTCGGGTTAATTGTTTGTTGGTTATGATTGTTTTTTTATTTATTATGTAGATTTATGTAAGATACTCTTGTACTTTTAAGTGTTTACTTGTTATTGGTCTTGTCACAATTTACCAGCACGATCATAAAGTAAATTGAATTGAAATTATTATATTATTATTATTATTATTATTATTATTTATTATTATTATTATTATTATTATTATTATCATTGTCATTACTAAGGATCACGCAGTCATTAGGTATTTTAAATAGATGTTAGCTTTATAATGTACAAAATAAAAAATAAAAAAAAATTGAATTGTTCATCTTTTTACACTTCATTATATTTAACATCTCTATACAATTGTAATTTATTATCTTTGTTAATTATTCTCATATTCTTGTTATGTACAACTATTCAATGCTATCCAGGCAAAATAAATTTTAGCGAAGTCAGTCAGAATCGAACCACGGCTACTTAAAGCTAAATTCAAGCAATTAAAAACGCAACTAAGGAGATGGTTGGTGAGAATATAATTCATTATTACTCAGATCATTGATGCGCTCAGATATTAGCCATTTTCAGAAATATAAATTTAATTTAAACACTATACTAATGTTAAAACTAGTAAATTGATTAAAATATCTAGTAATTTGAATTAACAATCATTAATATTTTTTATTTATTATTTTACAACTCGCTAGAATAATAATGTGATTATCGAAGCAGCTTCGTTAGCAAAACGTCCTTCTCACAAATAAACTTTGAAAAACTTTTTTCCCTCTTAGAAACACAATCAGTCTAAACTTATTAAATTCAACAGTTGGTGTTTGCTGCTAATATTAGCTGATTGTGAATATCTTGAATAACAATTAAATGACAATTCGTTAAGATTGCTTCTTTTTTCTTTTATTTAGCACCGCGTCTTACTACCTGTTCAGGTTATACGCATATGTACTCATCACTATTATGAGCTAGAGATGAAAAAGGCTGAATTTAGATGGAGTGTACCCACGTTTGTGTATAGGAGAGTGGAAAACCATTTTGGAAAATCACCCTCAGTAGACCCGACGGGATTTAAACACCAATTTTCCTGTCATCAAAGTCTAGTTTAACACGAGAGTGATGCCCTAAGCCATGCGGCCATCAAAGCAGGCTGCTTCTTATAACTAGCAAGTGAAATTTAGAAAGATCTATTTTGGAAAAGGATATACAACCCTACCTACATGGTGGTCAGGCAGACTAAGTCTCAAGATCATCTAGTCTGGTTTGACAAGGACGGGGAGATCAGAGTTTGAATCCCAGACAGGATATAGAGGGTGCTTTTCCCTAGAAGTTTACCGCTTTTCTCAGTGCAAATGCGGGTGCAATTCTTGTAAGCACCACCTATCTTATTAGCGCTACTAAAATTATAATAGCATGAACAGGTAGTGAAACACGGGAAAAAAGATCGAACCCATGACCTTGGATTGCCGCTCTAATGTTCTATCTACTGAAACATCGATTGTTGTCGATCAATATCTGGTTCTAATCGATCCTGGTTTTAGTACTCATCAACCAATTAGATTTTTATTAAAGTTAAGACTTAGATAGAAAGCTCTGAAAATACCTATAACAAGATATAAAAAAAATAATTTTAATTTAATGAATTAGATAGTTTCAAAATTGGTAGATGTATTAAGTGACATTAAAATTCAACAGGATTAATTATAATTTGCTTTTAATGAGCAATAAGTTGTTATGTATGAAAATTTTCAATAAAATAATATAACAACATCAACTAAATTAAACCATAGATTGACAAGTCTAAATACAAGTGTTACATTTAAAATGTGTTACAAAATAAGGACACAATAATTGAGGACAAAACAAAAGCTCAAAGTTCAGCTGAGCTTATTTATTTAGCACCGCGTCTTACTACCCGTTCGGTTATACGCTTAGTACTAATTACGCTAATGGATTAGAAATTGGGAAGGTTGAATTTAGAGGAAGTGAACCCGCATTTGCGTGGAGGGAGAGTGGAAAAACATTTAGGAAAAACCACTCCCAGTTCACCGACCGAGATTCGAACTCGATCTCCCGTCCTCGGCAGGTTGAGCTCAACACACTAGCGCGTTAGCCAACCACGCCACCGAGGCGGGTTAGCTGAGCTGTAACTAATTGTAAAATTTGAATTAGTAGGTTAACATCTGCCGTATGAGGTTTAATAATGCGATTATGTGTTCTCGTTACAAAGATTTGAAGAATATACTATAGAGTGGATATAAACAAGGTTTGTAACCTAATATGTTAGGTAAAAATTCTTGAAATTTTAAAGTTATATATAGAATCCAAGCCTTATCTTATTTCAGTCCCATTACTCCTTGTGATAAATACCATTGCTCCTTGTGATAATCAGCCTTAGAAGGAGGTTGATTTATATTCTTCTAAATACATTACATTCAAAGAAAAATAAGCTCGCTAAATCTTTACATTAAAAGAAAAATATTTCAGTATTTCTTGTACATTTCTCACTGTGCATTTTTTTTTTCCATTTCTCAATAATAATCATTAAAAATTAAGAAAAGTAGAACTCCTTTTTACTTTTAATGAAAGCTTCAAATAATGATTCAGTATAATGAAATGAATGTTCTGACGTTCATTTTGTATTCATTCTCAATGAATCATTGAAAATGATTAAATGAAAATGACACGTGAGAACTGGCCTTCAGGATTCGATTCTGACACAAAAGATCGGAAACTCAACATAGTTACAATCACAGTCCGATCCATAAATATATAGTTTTTACTTCACGAAATGGGTTGAAATTTTCTCTCTTAGTGAATAATTGTGATTCATTTCTTAGTTATCCTCCTTGTTCCTACAGTTTTTAAAATTGAACAATAAATTTTAAAAATTAGAAAGATTGGACATATCATGAATTTTTTTTCCTTTCAAATGAGAACAGAATCCTTTCTCATAATAGCCTGGATTGTCAGTGACTTCTAGGTCAAGGTTCGAATCTCGTCCTAATGCTCCAAGAGTGGTTTTTCTCATGCAATCAGTATGGGTTCCCCTTTGTCCCTCCACGTCTAGTGTAGGTGCATTTCCTCTAATTTACCCTACTCATAATTACCCCATAGAACCAGCTCCTTCCGTCGAAACGTATACACTTTTGTTATAAAAATTACCTGACTTGATTCAAAACACATACAGTAAGGCAAATACACTCAAAGATGAATACAGTAGAACTAGTTGGTCAAAACTTGTTTAGAATATTCTGCCATTGTAGGGAAATATGAGACTTTGTTATTACACAAACCACAACTCAGTATAAACAGTTGAAATTTTGTTATAATTTTTGCCTTCTTAATAACTACTAGAGAGCTATGCACTTATTTTTTAAAATTTTGTTTTACTTATGTGCTCGAGATATTAAGTAGCTTTATTTTCAGATCCAGGGTAAAGTCCAAAAATATAATTCTCACGTAATGTGAAAGCGGGTTGTGGTACAAATGTTTCTCAGAGTTCACTACAGACGCGATCCTGGGTGTTTACACATACTAAGCGCCTGTAAAAACAATACTTATAAAATAAAACAGCTTAACCTTCTGGTAGGGTATAAAAATAGGCTAATTTAGCTGTGCCCTTGAGCAAATCTGAGCATGTTAAAAGTAACGAACAACAATAACAAGGTAAACAATAGAAACTCCCAGAGTAAAAGAGAAATACACACTCTAAACCCGCGATCAAGTCAAAGCATGTCGAGAGTAACAACCAACAACAACAAAGTATACAACAAAAACTCCTTGCACTACAAGAATCTATTTTAGAAACTTCCCGAAAAAAAATTCAACAACATTTTTTGGGTTTAATATCCAGACGTTCAAACTTGTCCTGTGTTTTTTGAGACGTCTTTCAATTTCACGGTGTAAGCTTACAGATCTCTCCAAGGAGACGACCCCCCCCCCGGCCCCTAATATTACAAAACTCCCCCGACACCCCCGTCATCCACTAACCCATGTTTGAAGCAACAAAGCTTGACGATGCCATATTTTTCTAGACTACCTTAAAATGCATGAATATTAAAACGTGAGTGGAAAAATATTCGTAATATAATATTATATAAGGGTATTTATTTGTACTATTTAATTCTTAATACAACGAACAAGCCCTCTGTGGAGGAAGCTCTAAGGCATTAGATAATACCATTGAATTATCAATCTTCCCTCTTAATGTCTATCGGAGAGCTTTGTCCTAATACAATTAATATATTTCAGATGCTAGTTCAGGTGTTCCCAAACTGTGCGCCGCGACGCCATGGTACATCACCGGTATTAATCCGGGGGGTCGCGACTATAAAGAAAAACTAAAACTTAGGATGTATAATGAAACACAACATGAATATTTTCAATACGTGTACACGTACATATTTTAAAGAATGGAATAAATCATACAGGAAAACAAATTTTTGCCACTATGAACAAACTGTACTCGTGAAATAATTTACAATAAAAATATGTCTACTCCAATTCCTTCTTATTCAATTCTTTAATTTTGTTCTAATTTTGTGTGTTTACATTTTAAAGAATAAAAGCTGAATTAAAATTTTCTTTAAAAAACAAGTCACAAAATGAATTAGGGCAATTTTTTTTTTAGAATATTGGATACAGGGGCGTCGCATTGAAAATCTGACAAGTGAAGGGCGGCGTGGTCTCAAAATGTTTGGAAACCCCTGCGCTAGTGACTTCATCCCTTTTATACCCAAGTTAAAAAACAATCAACATATATGGTTTATTTAAGAGGCGCTTTAACACAAGCTACAGGTAACTTATCAGTGCCTGGGACTTCGGTAATGTTGAGGTCTATATCACTCTTCACCTTACCTAATCTCACCAACATGTAAAGTACTAGACACTTTAGTCTCACCAGGATTCGAACAGGCAGCCGATAGAGTTGCTTTATTGTCATTGGGTTCGGCTGATGTGCTCAAATCTTACCGGTATGTCCGGTAGATTGTTTATTATATATGGTTGAGGTGTAATGGAAGGTAGTTATTTTACGTTAATGTGAATGGAGCTGGTTTGGGAAAAAAATTAATAGATGTATAGATTGTATGATGTAATTTTTCATGCAAACTTAATAAAGTTAGTCCTACTTTATACCTACTTGGTGAACTTGAGGGCTCAATTTATAATGGGCCAAAATTGATTGGCTTTTTATTTATTCATGTCTTACTACCCATCCAAGAGAATGGTAAACTGCTTAAAATAATTCACTTCATTACACCCCGTCAGGATTCAAATCTCGGATCCCCCTTAACCAGAAAACCAGACAAGACTGGACTGATGCCTTTGTCAGTATGCCTCTTCTTGGAGAAGATTTTTGACACTAATTTTGATTACTCGAAATTTATTTTACATCCATACTGTTTCCACCCTGTGGCCTGGGTCAGTTTTTTATTCAAGCCATATATTTTCACCACCGGCTTCCTAGGGCTGTCGTAGCTTCATATGCTCTATAATCTAAGCTTCAGACTCGTACAGGCACAACAGCCAGTCCCCGGCCGTTGATTTATCAATGTGAAAGGGTAGACCTGCATTCCACCAATGATAATTTTTTCGGCCATGCCGAGAACCAAACCCGGCACCCTAGTCAGTAGATCTGACACACTATCGACTGAGCTAAGGTGTCGGATTGATTACTCGAGCTGTAGTTCCTATATCATTATGAGATAACATTTTAATAAATGGTGATGATATAGGTTAGTTCAAGTAATTACTTTTACGTATGGCCGCAACTAATGAAGAAATGGACATTCGTGCTTAACTAGAATGGTCTAGGTAAGAAACCCTCCCATTATAAAAATGTTCAAGGTAATATTTCATGAAAAGAGGTGAGGACTTTTTCAATTGAACCCAAATTGGATGGGCTTGTTTTGTTTTTTAACTCTCAGACACAAAAACTCGATGTTTTTATTTTCCTATCACTGGTGAAATTAATTTTTGGAAATTTTTAGAAGAGGGGTTTTCCTACCAAAAAACTCATTCGTTTCCTTTACTTTCAATATTTTTTTTAAATATTGCCTCTTACTGCTCGTTCGGTCTTTACGTATGTGTAATAATTACACTAAAGTGTTAGGAATGAGGGAGATTTGTTTTAGAGGATGTGTAACTGACTTTACCTGGGGGAGAGAGCGAATACTATTTAGGAAAAACCACCCTTAGTACATTCGACATGGATTAAAGCCACCATATCCTCATTATTAGCAGTTCAGTTTACCATGCAAGCCACCAAAGCTGATTTCATAATTATTAGAGATCGGATTTCGCATTTTCTTTTTTATTTAAATAGTCAAGCTAGCCCTTTGATAAGGAATATTAGGTAGTGATTACCAGGATATAGCACCCTTTTATTTCAGATGTATATATTATTACTCTATGTTATTCCTCCAACAATCATTTTAAGATGGTTTTAAAATGTCTGGAAAATGATGAGCCCTGAGGCAAATATACCAACATTTTATATTGAATACGCAAGAAGATTTAAAGGTTGATGTAACTTAGAAGTGTGTAGAATCCCCCACTTAGAAACATTTCTCGAATTATGAAAGCTAAAGACTTGAATTGGGTG
This sequence comes from Timema podura, assembly GCA_033556935.1. Lineage (NCBI taxonomy): Eukaryota > Metazoa > Arthropoda > Insecta > Phasmatodea > Timematidae > Timema > Timema podura. Next base: position 16,627,765 of record JAVRXN010000005.1, on the reverse strand, counting down.
AGGATAGCCTTCAGTTTTAAAAATGTGCGATGTGATTTCAAAGTTGACCTTTTCCCGTCCTAGGGTGAGCTACGGGTTGTGCACCTGCCCGATACCACTATCAATATTTTATGTATCTCGAATAATAGAAACAAGTTATTTAATTAGTGTACATAAATAATTTGGGTTGACCTTCCTTTCATATAAAAGTGTATTATAGGACTTGGTGAAAGATAAATGTATCTGCTTAAGTGTTCTTTAGAATATACCCTGAACTTTGGGAAGTAGCAAAACTAATCATACATTTGAAAGGTCAGAACAATGTTCTTTGATTGTGAAATAAATATTTACATACTGTAATATATACATAATTTCGTTACTCTCATTATATTTAAATTAAATTAAAGAGTAGAATAAAATTGATGTGTTCATATTTGACTCATTTCTCAATAACAACTCTTCAGACATATCTCCCTTCATCTAAAGGTCACCCGCCTCGGTGGCGTAGTTGGCTAACGCGCTAGTTGTGTTGAGCCCGACTGCCGAGGACGGGGAGATCGAGGTTCGAATCTCGGACGGGTGAACTGGGGGTGGTTTTTCTTAAATGGTTTTCCACTCTCCCTCCACGCAAATGCGGGTTCACTTCCTCTATTCAACCTTCCCAATTCCTAATCCATTAGCGTAATTAGTACTTAAGCGTATAACCCGAATGGGTAGTAAGACGCGGTGCTAAATAATAATAATAATCTAAAGGTCACGTAGGTCACTCTTCCAGGAAGGTCGGGAACCACTTCCTGCCACATTTCGTGTTGCAGAGGTTATTTCACGCTTAAGATAGAGCTTGGAAACGACGCCGTGCGTCGGAGATGGTCGGTCACGTCGACGTTTGATAAAGGCGCCACCTCCTCCCTACAAAACCATCACAACCCCTACTTCCTCATTGCTTCTCTGTTGTTCCGCTGGACTACGTTATTTTAGTAACAACGTTTCTTCTTCTTTTACTTCTTCTCTTGTAAACGTAGGAAACGACAACGCCTAGAGGGGATGAAATGGGTGTCTTTTGAGGATTTTTCTTGTTGTTTGTTTCTCGTGTGTGTGTTTTACAGGGCAGCTTGGTTCGAATGGGACATCAGTTTCGTGGTTCTATGTTTATTGTACCATCATTTGGTGTTCCAGCTTTCTGTTTTATAGACGCGGCCATGTTGTAGACATGTAGACCTAGTCTCTTACGTCATCAACACGATAACATAAATAGTTTCATCATTACTTGACTGTGTGGTTGTTACAAAAAGTAATTCACTATTTGAAATATTTTTCAAGGAAAAAATAAATAGACAAGAATTATAATATTTATCCATTAATTTTTACTGAACAAAAAGAGTATGTGTTTTGCCTGTAGTATGTATTTGTCTTAACATTAAACAAGAAACATGGGCTGTAAAAAAAATAACTCTTCCCTATCCTTGCATACTTCACTCTTTGCAATGCAAATATCTCGTACATGCAACCTCTACCTGGCATTAAACCACAATACACATCCTAAATCTTGTCCACAGATGTTTTAGGCACTCTCTCATAAAAACTCTCCCAAAAACTCTGCTTGGGATAATCAACAAATTAATTGCTCTATAATTCTTACATTCACTCTTAGTGCCTTTTCCTTTGTGCATAGGAACAATGATAGCATTCTTCCAGTCATTAGGAACACCCTAAATCCCAGCACACACATTGAACAACTCACACCATCTGGCCAGTAGTACCATGCCCGTACACTTGAGCATTTCAATTGTTATCCCATCTACACCCATAGCTTTGACATTCTTTAACACTTTCATAGCTTTTAACACCTCAGCCTCGTTAATTCATTTACTCATCTTTACATTTTCCCCATTTTCTGCTATGTTCTCTATATTTACCCAAACAATTGCTCCAAATACTCGATCCATCGCTCTCTTTTACTATTTTCATCCCAGATCCTCTCACCACGTTCATTCTGAATGCCATAGTTATGTCCTTGCAATTATTGTTTAGTTTTCTTTTTTCCCACTTCCAGAACAACCTCTTATTTCCTTCGAAATTATTCTGCATTCTTTCTCCTTTTTTAACCTCATTTGCTCTTTACTTTCCTTTAATACTTTCTTTGCATTCATCTTTTTTCTCTTTGTATCTGTCCTACAAGCTAAAATCAATAATTATTCTTGAATCGTCCCTTTGCCATAAATACAAATGAATATCTTTTTGCTTAAACCATGTTTTCGACACAAATAAACCTTTTACAAACACAGACTCACTAGTTAACTACCATTATTGTTCACCCTCTCATCTACATACCTTCCTAACACTCTCTCTGAATTCTCTATTATGGTACCCACCCATCCATTCATATCTCCTAGCAACATAATTATTCCACCTAGTTCCCATTCATTCAAGACTTCACTGAGCTCATTTCAAAAATACACTCTCACATACTCGTATTCACCCTCCACCGAAGCATAACTAACAACCAACGTAATTCTACGAATGACAATTTTAATACCTACCTATAGAAGTCTAGATAACTCCAACTTGAACCTTTTCACAAACCGCTTAGCTGTTGGTCTTAGGGTTAAACCAACCAACTCTCTGCTTCCCCTTACCCACCCACCCACATCTGACCACAGTTCCAGGCTACCATCACTCGTCATCAAAACATTTTTTACCTTTCCGTTTGTTTCCACATATACACAGAATATAATTTTTCTTCCAATCATTTCCTCTAACAATTCATCATCTTTATCACACACTCCTCTTACATTCCACGTTCCAATAGTTCATGTTCTCGCCAGCTTGTCAACAGATACACTCTCCGGTTTTAACCTCAGCTGCCCAATATAGCATAGCTATGGTCATCCCAGGTTAAAATTGTGCAGTTTCTTTTAGTAATTCGTAACAAAATAATTTAATTTCCATATATTATATTAATAAGTATATTAGGTAATATTCAATGGAATATCGTGAGTAAACCCTAATGGAGGGTGCTCTCTTAAAAATTGTCGAATAAGTTATACTAACGCTTACCTTATACCACCCTAAATTTAACTTAGAAGATGCGATTAAAAAGTGTAAAAATAAGGATTATAAAGGCCATAAGAGTATAAAGATTCACTTGGTTTCAAGTTGAAGACTGTCCATCGTGAAATACACACACAAACACAACTAAGTAAACAAAAAAAAGTATGAAAATTTCTTAACACTATAGCGAACACTATGCATTCTAAATAGATAAGAATTAGTTAATTAGTAAGTTTATCGTTTAAAATAAAATCTTATCTTATGTTTTTGTTCAGAATTAATTTTTCTATCAGTATTTCGTTAAAGTATGGTATCTAGCCAATCATCTAATATTCTATAGATAACATGGCCAAAGCATTAATTAATCTCTCTTCACTCATGGTATTTGTTAATTAGGGTTTGACTAACTTCAGAGCTGAAAAACACCACTCACTTTCCTAAGTAGTCGAAGTAGTACATACACGATCACCGAACCAGATATTGCATCTCTCCCGGTTAAATATTCTACATACTTAAAAAAAAGTTGATAACCTGGCTATTTTAATACATCATACTATGCCCATTCGTACAGTTATAATTGCACTATTGGTAGCATAAGACCATCCCGAGTCGAAGATGCTGCGTTATCTGATAGCTCGTTATCTTAATGGATCACACATGTGTGGTAGACGACACATCACAGGTCTGCCTTAAATATGAGTGAAGAATGACCCTGGTCACAGGATGATTTATTGGATAGCTCAATGGTTAGAACATTGGAGTAATACGCCAAAGGCCCTGGTAATATTAGTGACCAGGTGTCATTTTTCTTTAAATAATATGATATGTAATGCGGCTATAACCGTAACTAAACAATATAATAGCTTGTCTATGTAATCCATTAAAACGAAGCGGATCTAGACATATAGTATAGTACGAAAGTGATGAAGAAGATAAGATGATAAATTAATTACTTGCATCCTTTCCACTAAAAAAATGAATTTATTTTCAATATCATCCCTGACAGTATTATAAATATTAAATCCCCATTTAATTTAAATTGTTACTTGTGCCACTTTAATTCTGAACGTCTGTTGCGCTCTTGTAATTCCACAGGACTAAAAAAAAAACCTTGTGTTTCCTGTCTCTCGTTCTTTTATGTTTCTCATTAATGTCATCCTTTTGCAGGTAGGGCTTCTTAGTTTTACTTCCCACATCTGACGTCATGGTTATATCCTCGTATTTTTATACCATTATCACCTCAAAAAAAAAATTATTAGAGTAGCAAATTATATTCATCCATTTTTTTAAAAATAGAATGCTTGTTAAAGTTATTTTGGGAAAATAATAGAGGTGTATTTTTTAGGAAAGAGAATTTTTTAATAAAAATTTTCTTTGTTTAATTGGGTTCCTTTTCATTTTGTAGGTGTGTATGATAGCTTATAACCATTCTAAGAAACAAATAAAATGTAATTAAGTAATACTATGAGTATTCTAAAAATAAAGATAATAGATTGCTTAAAGAGGCAATATATAAATTAATATAAGCGTTATGACCAGTCCAAAATATTTTACAGATCGAAGTAAGCCACCTTTAAATAATTACTGTCTTCTAATTAATTACAATTGAGTAGAAAAGGTATCTACTTTAATTTTGTATTTTCAACCAAAGACTTATATAACATCTTTACAAAATATTATTATAAAGTTGTCTTAGCTAGGTATAAATTAAAATCTTTGATTCATATAGCAAAGTACGAATGAAATCTTGGAAAGTTTGTACAAAATGTAGTACTAAACAATTTAATTAACAAAGTTTGATGCAGTTTGATGACAAAGGGTGACACTACAGGCTGGATTGTGGGGTATTCTAGACACAAAGTAATCATAAATAATTAATATCAGTGTATACTAAGTTTCGTATGAATATAATTGAAAATATACATTAATTTGTATTAATTAATACTGATATTAATTAATTATGATTGAATATATATTTATTAATATGTATTAATAAATACTGGTATTAATTATGATTGAATATATGTGTGTATACATATATATTCTCTAAATTGAAAAATAACACCTAGACACTGGAATCGAACCCGGGACCTTTGGCTTGGTACATCAATGCAACTATTGAGTTATCCAGGAATCATCCTGTGTGGTCATTCTTCACTCATATTTTAAGGCAGAATCTGTGATGGACGTGCGAAAATCGTCAGCTATAAATAGCTCAGTGATTATAGCATTGACATACTAAGCCAAAAGTCCTTGGTTCGATTCCAGTGTAGAGGTTTCCTTTTTCAGTTTAAAGAATACAATATTTAGATGCGGCCATAATCTTAACTAACAAACATAATAGCTTAGCTATTTATACAAAACTTAATACACACTGGTATTAGCTAAGTGTGATTACTTTGCTTTGTGTTTATAGCAGCCCACAGCTATATATATATATATACATTAAAAATGTTTGCCCTAATTCGGATATCCCGGACATGTTTAGTATCATTCTCAGAAGCAATCATAAATAATTAATCATCACTATAATACTTGCGATACCGATTCTATCAAAATGCGCACATTATTGGCTCAATTAATATGAACATCGGAATAAACTCGTTCTAAATTATCGTTCTAATTAATGATTCCCCGAGGGAATAATATGTGCGTAGCGAATTTTAAGTTTAACTATACCTTCTAATTAATATTTTACCCTTTTTTTTCGAAATGTTAGACACTTTTTGCACGGTTTATTTCAACGGGACACGAACGGAGCTAATCTGTTTCCTGACTGCCAAGCAGAGTTAACTGCAATGTACTATTAAAGCGACACTTCTTTCTTGATTTTATTTGATACGGACTTGCTTGCTGTGCTTCAACTACTTTCAACAACTCGCACTGGTAGCAACGCGGGAAAAGTCATTAGTTTCATCTTGTCGTATTTGCCAGTGACGGGGTTTGAATCCCGAACGGATTGTACTGAATTATTTTTCTCCCCGAGGGGCTTCTTCTTCTTCACATAAATAGAAGCCCTCCCTTTTGTTAAATATATCTCCCTCCTTGATAAATCATCGTTATGAATATGAGGTTGGTCTGGGATTGGTAATAGGACGCACAGAAAGAAAATTTAAAACTTTTAAAAGAACTATATTTATTTTTGACAGAGTGTACTTTACAGTTAAAAGCGCCATTCTTCTCATTCAGCACACCATTTACCGGTCTTTTAACAAAATGATGTAAATGTGAACAAAATTGCATCTATAATGTATTACTTTTGAAAACGACGAGTGCTATACAATTAGTATTCACTCACAGAAATGCTATAGAATCACCTTCACGTTTTAACAAAATGCCAGATTGTTAAATAATAACAAAACACTTCCTGACAACTAGTTTCTCAGATTTAATTTTATCTTCGTCGTAATTAGTAAGGCAGCATTATTTTGAATCTTAGCATACTATGTGATTTATTAGGTTTATATTTTTAGAAAGAAAATTTAATACCTAAACCTATTTCGAGATTTATATAATGGGAATTATTTTTAACTATAAAACAAACATTATGTGCATTAAAAGAGTTATTTAGTGACATTAATTAACAAAAATTGTTTTAATGTTACAGCTTTATTTTTAGTGTTTCACTTAACACACAGGTTATTTAACAACTTAATCTAAGTAATAGTAAAATATAGTTATCTAGAGTAAGCTTACTATCATTAACGTTGAAAGAGGATAAGAAAATAACGTGATATAAAAAACACTTCCATTGCAATCGGCCGGGATTCAAATCTCTACCATTCATTCAACGATGATTAAGTGCAATTCTAGAAAACACTTTAGACCACTCGGGCACCGCTGCAGTTTTTATACCAATAACACAATATTACTTGACACTTATTGATGCGTCAGTTAATTGCTATAACAATACAATGGTTATATTAATACGGAATTTGTCCATAATGAATGATAAGGAATCTGTAGAGATTCCGATAAAGGAAATCTGCTTTTCATTCCATTATGACGTAACTTGTGAAAATGTTCTAACATATTATATTTAGCACAGTTTTAATTACAACCTCAAAATTAAAAAGTGTTATTAACAACATACATTCAAAAAGAGAACTGTTTCTTTAATGCCTCACTTTTATGTTGTACTCTTTACTAAAATATGTTATCTTTAAATAAAAATACAACCCTCACTTTCAAATAAAAAGGCATTCTCAAATTTGACCGATGGGTCTTCTCTATCTAATATTATAAACACCTAAGTGCTTTAACTATCGTTCTACTACTAACAGTAAGCAAATCAACTCGTATAAGAAAATAATATGAGATGGATTAATTTGAACTAAATGCAGTGATGATCACATAGAGAACGGATTAAAAATTTACCATTGAAAAATGAGTCCCAAAAATCCTCGTCAGAAACTCGATCTCGTCAATCAAAGTCCACTACGTTATCCACAGGAACGACCTTGATCCTTATAATTTTTAAGTTATTAATACCTTCAAAATAGTTCAAAATGTTAGTTTAGGGACATGTGATTTTGTGAAGTTTTGAGTAAACTGTTATTATGGGTAAAATTTTATGTTTTTTGTAGGCTAATGTTTTCTTCAACCATCAGTGTGACAAAGGGCTCATACACATCTTGATACTGTGCACAATCGTGTTAATAGCAGGGAACTTCCAGTTTCTAGTTATATCTACACAGAGCACCACTGTATGTCCCGTTAATTACTAAACACTACACACAGCGTTTATCAGACCAATGTAACCATTTCCCCTCATTCGTCGGCTGTCAGGACGACACGGGGGGGGGGGGGGGGGTGGATAGTCACCAATACGACACAAACATTGAGAGCAGTTAGACGGTATTTATTGAACCATGTTGATGTCAGTAAAACAGAACTACACTACTCCAAAAGATACTAATCTAGGCCACCGCTACGCATATGAATGAGTTCCACAGGGGACATGCGAGGCGCAGGCGGTATGCACCCGGTCTTTAAGAGCCCCGTTTGTACCCCATATACTAAGCTCCCGCCCATCGGAGACGCTCTTTCTCATACAGATGCATCGAGAGAGTCATCGTACAGTCACCAACTTAAAGACGTTAGCTACTCAATTGATCCGCCCTCCTGGACAATCAGCGAGCAGCTAAGTCCTCCAATAAGGATACATGTCATTAATGTATCACTTCCCATACTTAGGAAGGCTAGGCAAACATTATGCTGAGTGAATTGGGTGGCGTGTTAAGACATCTAACATCTCAGAATATTATTTCTTGTGTAAGAGTGTACTTTATACTACACACTTAAGGGACAGTTTAATAAAGTTAACACGCCTCAAGTGCGGCGTTACGCTAAATACAAGATGACACCTACTAGTTCAGAATGGAATGAGACAGTTTTATACGCGAAACGGGGCCATTCCATTAGAGTTTAGGCAGGTTTCATCTTGTATTTAGTGTAGCGCCGTACTTGAGGCGTATTCTGACTGATGAAACTTGGCCTAAGTTTGTCGAGAGAGGATATAAAGTACACTAAGTTGATAGCATCACACCACTATATTACGCCTAAGAGCACAACACCTTTGATAAGTCAGTAGCATTCTGCCTACTGAGCTAGGGGTACTGTGTTCGATTCTCGAAAAATGTATCATTGGTGAAATTTGGGTTCTCCTTGTTACAGTAATGAATTAACATCTAGGAGCTGGGTTTTGTGTCTATTCTAGATCTAAGTTAGTTTATAAGTCATATGTCGATATTATCAGTCAGTTCATAAAGTGCACGTTAAATATATCAAATAATAAAGAGAATGCTTGGTATCTAAAATTAGGTAACTAACTCAAACTAACGTAAATATGTATGTAGATCAATACTCTCAGATAGGCCCTTACACGCAGGTATAAGACTGTCAGTTAAGTTATAGCTGTCACACTGAAAATATTGTGTTACTTTCTTTGTAACAACTCACGTAGGTTCTTAAACGTTACACCAGGTTCGATCCAGTTCATTCGTCATAGGAGAGTAGGTGTAGATAGTAACAGTTACCAGATCTACTTTCATGTATGCATTCGCCAAACCAATTGATTTTTTGTAAGTCTTAGAAGCCAAAACTTTCACCAAAAAAAGTTTTTAGTTAGGTCTTTCTTTTGCTCATGTTTTAGGTACTTCCTAGCTGTCAGTTACAACACTCCTATGGTGAATGGACTATAGGTTTCTTAGTACAGGCAAGCGCTGTGACAGTTGATATAAGTCGGATATGGGATTACTTTGAAATGTCCATTCTGTGTTTGAATTTAGAGAGTATGAAGGTTAAACATGATGATATGCCCTTTAACTCCAATTAACTAGCTAAAAATTGAGTATATTAAAAGTTTTAGTTTTGTTCAAGATTATAATAAAAACTATTAATATTATATAAGCGTAAAGAAAGCAATATGTCTATCTACAAATCGTTTGTATTGTTTTGACATGAATAAAACAAACTTGGGTTCAATAATTTTCCCTGCGGTAAAAAGAAAAATACTATTTAATTTCCATACTGAGGTGGGTGAGTGGGGGAAGAGGACATAAATAAATGTTTTCACCTTAAACAAGTTGTATCTTTCTCACGATTTGCATATAGAAAAGTATTTTTTGATAAAAATTTTCGACAATATCCTTACCACTAAACTATAACGTCCTAAATATTTTTCCCACACATAAATACCCACTCATATACAAGCCCAGCCTAAAATTGAACATATAGCATTTCCTTGCAAAGTTGGTGTCCATACTCTGATATAATATAAATATTAAATTAATTTAAACAGTATTAGTTTAGGAATTTCTATTCAATCTCATGTATAAGGATGAATTGATAGGAAATCAATTGAGTGAATAGGCATTTGACGAAGTAATTGCACAGATATTCAAATGGCAGTGTTTTGAAATTCTTAAAACTTATTTTAGCGCATTTATTTTGAACTATAAATTGGTTTATAAGGATTTGCATTCATAATATGTCACATTTTGCATAGCGTTTCAAGAATATAAAACGATTTTTAAACTGAAAAGCGAAACTAATTTTATATTTTGTATTAATGGTTTTAATTCTCGCGCAGGCGATTTGGCTTTAAAATGCATATTAATGTTGTTCTATACCGAGGCAAAAATTAACTCTTCTTCTGAGAATGCCATAATACCCTTATAGTCTTGTCCCAAAAAAAAAAAAAAGTTAATTTTGCCGAAATAAAACAAACTTAATTTCCTTTTCATAATAAAAAAAAAGTGAAATGACTTTGTGACTTTGTATGTATTTGGTTATGGAAATGTTTTTTAATACCCTTTCAGGGATGAATTTAAATGATATGCATTTTAAATGCAAAGTGCCTTGGGGCTAGTAATCTTTTACATCTAGATCCCCCTTCAACCCTCTCTCTACCCCCTGAATGTAATATCAATTTGGTTGCGAGTCCCCGAGTAAAAGTGAAGTGGTGTTGGCTATTTCGGAATTTACAGGGTGCTCTAGTTTGCCCTGAAGCTAAAAGTCATTTTCTACGTAAAAATAAATTAGTTCTAGACCTAAAAATAGAGGTATATTTTATTTGGTACATTATTGTGTCATCATGGCCCACAAATATAACATTTTCGATTAGTTTTTTTTTTTTAATTTTAGTAGGTTTTAAAAAAAATAAGCGAAACTTACTCTTAAATACAAATAAATTAAATATAAACGCAGTTAATAGCCTCAAAAACAGCAGTTAAATACTTTATGAGGGTTTTATGGGCTCTTCTCATTAACTCATTAGTCGACATTTTTATAAGGTGTTTTAAAATGGTATAAGATCTTTAAATCATATAGTTAATTAGGCCTAATCATTATATAAAAAACAATTTTACAATATAAAAAACATATTTTCAAACCATATTGTATTAATTTTTAAAATTATATTTTAGAAAAAGAGTAAAATGCCCTTTCCAGCAAATAGCTTAAAGTGTGTATGTTTTTTTTAAAAACCATATAACTATTTTAATAAACACGGCATTATATAAATTTAGTCTATTGTATAGTTAAATATTGACCATAATTTTCTCGATTTTTGAAATTCCTTTATACATTAATTTAAATTGTTGAAAACTAAGCGTATTATTCCTTACTAACATTTACCCGCAGCCTCACTCGACGTTTGACAACTTAAAATGCCAGAAAAGAATTAAACTCAGCCGAGAGCAGTTTTTTACTTGCCTAGAAGATTCATGAAGAGACGCGGATTCGTCCCCATCCCCTCCCCATATAACATTCCATCTTATGTACTCGCAATAATGGGAATGATGAATGTTCAGTGCTTGCGCCAGGTTTTTTTTAGACACTTCTTCGCTCGCTGATGAGATAGTGTGATGGTATATAGCTTACTATGGTTCCCTGGAGGAAAAAAAAATAGTATGACAGAAGAAATCCCGTCTCGATCCGATGAGTACGCTACTTTTAAAGTTAAATTGGGAACAAGCAGACAGGCAGAAAAACACTATAAAAATTTATTTGGTATTCTTATCGCTTATAAGCTATTATACCTCAGTTTTAGCTTATGTGGTGCTGACTGACAGTTCACAGCTGACTTCTGACAGTCAACATTTAGGTATATACCTAAATTTTTGACTGTCAGAAGTGACAACTGCTAAAGACATGTTTTTTGCAGATCATATGGTTCGGCATAGGGATACATAATTTGGTCTGGTAGCTTTTAAAGCCGTCAGAAGTCAGCTGTGAGCTGTCAGTCAGCACCACATAAGCTAAAACTGAGGTATAAATATAATAATAAAGGAAAACTCCACAAAATTCGAATGCGCATACAAAGCTTAGAGTTTTATTATTATGTATATACCTACTATCTAAGAAACACAAATTAAGTAAATAGAAAGAAGCATTGTATATTAAGCGCCCTATCACACCAAATAGAATTGTGCTGTTGGTTTAGTACCAAAAAAAAAAAAAATTAAATAAAGCTATTTCACAAGCAACAGCATAAAATGACTGAAAACAGACACAAACTTAGGACGCAAATGTAAGCAGGCTAACAATGGCCCTCCCACGTCTAGGCATTGTTGCAATAAACATCAAAGTTAATATTTAAATAATATGAAGTCGTGATTTATATTGTTACAGCTATTTCTGTCTAACACCAAGTGTTTTCATTTTTTCTATGTAGGTTAAAGTGAAATTAAGAACACTCAAGAAAAAATGTTTATATTATGGTACAGTCAACAATACTATTTTCTTATTAAAAATAAAAGATTTAATGAAGCCATTTTGAACACTAGCTTATCAAAAAACATTATTTTATATAATTTTTCACCAAAGCTCGATATAAAGGTAAGATAAATATATATTTGATAATTGTATCTTTAAAATATAGGTTTATTTTAAAAATTATTTTAAAACTTTTTTTGTGCTACTTAAAATGATCGGCTGACACAAGAACACTTAGCATCAGGCCAACGTAAGACAAACTAAAAAAAAAAAAAAACACAACTATAAAAAAAATTCAAAGTAAACTTTTATGATGTATCAAGAGATTTACGTCTTCTTCAATCCCACTCCAAAAACATGTTAAGACTCCCCCCCCCTCTTGAATGGTTGAAGAGCTTGGAATTGAATACGTGACGTTTACTTCTTCACAATACTGTGCTATATAGACCCCTTCCTAAGACTTCTCAAGAGCCTATTTTAGAGGGGTATAGGGGAGAAAAGTTTCAATCCACCGCGTAAGAAATATTGTAACATTCTTTAAGGGGACCACCTACCGGAGCGCTAAGACTTGTTGCTGACGTCCAGAATCCCAGTGTTTGTTATTTCATATATGCCCAGCACCAAAAAGAGGAAAGGTTTCAACTTGTACCGATAAATTAAAACCCTTATACTTGAATTTTTACATATTTTTTAGAAATGTGACAAAGCTTATTTTGAATGACATTTCACGAGATATGCCACAAATCAAAGATTAAAAAAGTTATAAGCCTAGTTAAAGCTTTCCTCAAACAAATGGAAACAGAGAGTATTCTAAGATAATTGAATTATTATTATTATTATTATTATTCTTCTTCTTATTATTATTATTTAGCACCGCGTCTTACTACCCGTTCGGGTTATACGCTTAAGTACTAACTACGCTAATGGATTAGGAATTGGGAAGGTTGAATAGAGGAAGTGAACCCGCATTTGCGTGGAGGGAGAGTGGAAAACCATTTAGGAAAAACCACCCCCAGTTCACCCGACCGAGATTCGAACCTCGATCTCCCCGTCCTCGGCAGTCGGGCTCAACACGACTAGCGCGTTAGCCAACTACGCCACAGAGGCGGGTTAAGATAATATATAATATATAAAGATAATATAAGATAATAAGATAATTGAAGAAGGTTTTATAGGTTTAGACCCTTCATAACTGCCATTCTCATAATAAAACACAGTAGTGTGAAGATATTTCCTTCAAACAGCCAGCACCTATATTAATATATTCATATTATTTTCAGATGTCACATTTAATGCCTAAGAAAATTATAATAGAATAAAAAGTGTATCGAAGTTTAAAGTAAGAAAATAAATATGTTTGTATTTTCTTAATCATCACATCCGCTTTTCCAGCTTATTTACCTAACCTCTTTCCATAATCATTGTGAACGCACCTTTCAAAAGTTAACTTATTTATCTATAACCTGAACAGGTACTAAGACGCGGTGCTAAAAAAACTTATTTGTCTTTATAATTTGTATGAATTTGTTAATGGTCTTTATGTTTGGCTCTAAAAAAAACTAACCTAGAAGTCGAAGGTGTTCTGTTCTGTTATAAATTATTCACTAGCTAGTTCTGAGACTTTCTGGATACAATGATCTTCTACTAATACTACTTTAACTTACACTTCTACTATCCCTACCACTACTATCTCCACTTACTACAAACTAGATCACTCATTGATTCCTGAATTTCTACTTGAGTTTCACAACCGGGATTTGAATTACTATCCCCTTGGAAACGCTCGGTGGAGAAATATCAACGCTTGAAGTATCCCCGGCCTTGAAAAGATCGCTTACAAATCTAATGTTCGAAATGTGAAACTCCCAACGCATGTTAGAGAGAGAGACTTAAAATAGATAAGGTAAGAATGAACTTACTTCATTATCAATATAATTTATAATGTATGTTCTGTGCATGAGGAGGGTTAAATTTTGAGGACCTGCATTAGCATTCGCCTTCTGGGAGAATGTAAAGCTGCGCTGTGGAGAAACTGTCTTAAATGCATTGGGTTGGGGCCAAACACTGGTCTTTCGAGTCTGAGCCAGGAGTGCCAACCACCCACATAACTTGACCAGTAGTTAGGAATTATTAGTATAAAACAATCATCAGATACCAGGTAATACCCAATTTTTTTTAAAAACAATTACACCACCGTTTCAAGCTATACACCATTTAATAATTTGTGCTATTGTGGTAGATATGAGGAAGGTAGAATTAAGAGTAAATGTATCCACACTATATTTGAGGTGGAGTGTAAAACCATTTAAGAAAAATCACCCTGAGTTAACCCGGTCAGTATTTGAATCCTGACCTTCCCGTTACCGCCAAACACGTTTACGTGAGCTCGGCATTTAGTCCACGTACCCACCCACCGCTGCTGGTTCGTTCAATATCTAAACTGCGGTGCTCACAACTCAATAAGATTCCTTCCTACAAGCACCTATGAGCAGGCAGACAAAGTTGCCAGTATTGTCTCTTTTGGTCTACCGGTTAATCGGGAGTAAGGGCTCAGAACGTACTTAAATCATTATTTTAGAAATATTTTACACTAAAGAAAATGTGGGTACACTTCCTTTATTTACCAACCCTTTGGTGTAAAATATGCGAACATTATTAATGGGTATTAAGACTCAAAGCAGGAACAATATTCTTGACAAGCCTATCAATCTTATAAAGTATTCTCGAAACGTTTTCTTCTGTTACTAAACTGTCGCAATGCGGTTATGGCCGTACTTTAGGGAGTCACACAGACAACCCATCTAGAACATTTGCCCTCAGACCCCTTATCCCAAACTCTACCCAGCCAACTTTCCAAACAAAACATAAAAAAAAAAACTTTCATCCTTTAAAACCAAACTTTCCCTCCAAGACTGAATAACGTATAACTGGGGCACCATTGTTATCGACCGGGCATCCCCTAAACGGGGTGTTAAATAATGCTATCTCTCTTTGTGGGTAAAAGGTAGGGGAAGAAGCGAGCACATTTTGTGTTTGTGTTTTGTGTTCAGGAAGGTAAAAAAAAAAAGAGTGGGTCATGTATAGGATGGAGGTCATTCCTCTAACGCTGTGTGTTGGTTTAATATTCTGCGCCCCAATTCCATTCTCAAAATTTTGTTTTGTTTTATTGTTTTCCCCCCACGGATGCCTCGTGGTTTTGTGTTGTGGTTTGTTTTCCCTCATTAAAGACTATCTGATTATATTTCCTACCGCTATGAGCAGTTTTTTGTTGTTTTTTTTGTTTCGAACAAAAGCTGGCCTGCTTATCTTCCCGCTTCGCTTTTTAAAAAAATATTTTATATTTTTTTGCAAATCAAGTTTCACTTTTCTCCTCGTGAGAACAGTAAATTTACCATTTTTTTTAAAAAAATTTAATGGTGTAAGATTTCATTACTGAATATTAGTTTAGGTAATATATTTTTATTTCTTTAGTGACTTAATTGCGTTACTTCAACGTAATTTAAGATTGTTTATTTTGTGATACCTGTTAAAAACAGACTAATAATTTCCTGATGAAGTTAGAAATATATGAAGGGTTATTTAAGAAGCACTGTTATGAAGTTTACTTAGAGAAAAAAAGGAAGAATATGTATATGTATTAAAACCACCCTTAGTGATAAAGATTAAGATTGACAATAAGAAGCCAAGAGTAAATATAGGCACAAAATCCGTTTATAGATATTTTTTTAAAGTGAAAACGTTGTGTTCTCAACTCTAAGTTTGAACGTGTAGTAATATTAATTTATTTTTTTAAAATCTTACTTTAAGTATGTTTAATCATTATTGTGACAAACTAATTAGTAGAGGTGTGTGAAGCTTCGAAACAAACGTCTGTTTCGACTTCACTTCGAATCAAATTCTGTCTTCGAAGATTCGTCAATAAAAATAATGACAGAAAAAATACTCAATTTATGTTCAATTATAGCCATTCTGAGCTGTTTTGTACATTACAAATTAATATTTATATGGAAAAAATCTGAAGAAATTGAATGGCATATTGTGATGATAACTTAATTTGTCAAGTAACATGACAGATTAAAAACAATTGGCAATAAAACATTTCCTAAGTAATTTTAGTGCATAAAGTTATATAAATAACCACAATATAATTATATTTTTTTCAAGCACAAAACAACTAGAAGAAAATATTTGTACTCCGATTTGGCTTCGAGAATATTTCAATTAATATTCGATTCGAGTTCGCTTCGAATTGAAAAAGTGGACTTCGCACATTTCTACTAATTAGTGCATCATAATAATTGATAAAATATAGAAAATGAATATTTGGTATCATACGAGTAGAAAGGATTGTAACACACAAATCAGTTATGTGTGTGTTAAAATAGAAACCGATGGATCTCTAAAAGATATAAACAGTTTGACTAACAAGTTTAATCGAAATGTAATGCTCTCAGATTCACAAGAATAGGGTTAATGTAGTTTGAAACAATGGGATTTCCATGTAGCAAGGATATTAAAGGAATATAGCTTGACATCATCAATCATAATAACATGCTACTAACGTGTACAAGTAAGCCATAGTATGTAGTCCAATCACCATACGAAGGTTGGTAGCTTGACAGTAAAAAGCCACCAGATTTACACTCATGTATCCATTCGCCAAACGATAGGTTTTGCAAGACCATATATTGATTTGTTACTTTCAGCATTCAAATTTTTCAAAATAAACCATTTTCTTTTGTAATTATGTTTTTGGTTTAACCGTTTTTACATAATTTGCTAGCTGTCAAGATACCACCATTCCTATGGCGAATTGACTCTACTCAATAAATAATAAGTTTGTCCCATTACATTTTTATTAATAAGTGTTTTCACACTCATTTCACGACAGTAAATGATCACTTAATAAAAGTTCAGTTCCTTTTCAATGGGTACAATTACATTAGTAACGTTTTGATATAAATGTTGAGTCTGGTAGAATAATTATGCTACATTCATGGTGAATGCAATCATTAAAGATAACTCCTAAGCTGTGTATTTTTAAAAGTGTTTATTTTAACACCACGTCTTACTACCCGTTTGGGCTGTACACAAGTGTGCTAATTACACTAATGGGTTAGGGGTGATGAAAGTTGAATTATGATTAAGTGTACCCGCATTGATGTGGAGAGAGAGTGGAAAATCATTTAGGAAAAATCACTCTTAAACCACCCAAACATTATTATTATTTTTATTAGCACCACGTCTTACTACCCGTTCGGTTTATACGCACTTACGCTGATGTGTAATGGTAGGGTGATTTTGAGATGAAATGGAGGACCTACAGTTTAACGTGGGATCCGAACCACGGTGAAGGCCTGGCATTCCACACATTCCCAAGTTGTGATTAATACACGTCTTGTCAGAAGTGAAGGAAGGGGTTGGCGATCAGATAAATCTGTGCCGAGACTGAGGATTCAACCCCGGACCTCCAGCACAGAAGTCTGACACCTTACCCCTAGACCGCTAGGTCACCCTACACCCAAACATGATTCAAACCCCGATCTTCCTGACATCGTCAGTCAAAGTCTGTTTTGAGAGTATAATTTGACACGAAGAAAAAACTAAGATAATGAGGTAGAAATTAGAACGACAGAACTTAGAGGAAATGTACCCGTATCTACGTGGGGGTAGAGTAGGAAATCGTTTGGGAAATCCACCCTCAGTGTAGCAGTTGGGTACTCGAACCTCAACCTCCCCGTCACTGACAAATCATATTATATGAACTTGACGTTTAATCCGCGTGCCTACCATTGCTGATTCTGGCACAACTATTTCAGAATTTTAACATTTCACCAAAAAAACAAGTTTTAATGTATTTCAAGACTGCCTTGAATTAAATTGCTATAAATTTGTTTTTAGTTTTTATTATTTTATTTTCATTAAAGTTGTTATTTCTTCGGTAACCTAATAAACTTGGCAATGCAATGTAGGCTCTTAATGAAAACTAGATATTGACATTATAACCAGATTGTTTAAGGCTAATTTTATCAAAAAATAAGTGTTTTCCAATCATATGGCTATTTTTGAATCTAATGTTACAAAATAATTTGAGCATTTTTTAAAAGCCTCCCTCTTTAATAATAAACTCACAAACACAAAGACACGCGATTTATGCCCCATTGTAATTTCCATCGTGCTGTTATCATTCTCAAAATATGTTCCGTGATCGTTTCATTTTGGAAGTTCACCTACCTATGTTTTTTTATTGTTTGTATTTTTTTACAGGAGTATTTTATGATTTATGGGCCTCTCAAACATCTCCAGACTCTTTTCTATCTAGGCGTAGTATAAACCTGGTTATTTATGGAATCCTAGATGTCTCCCTCCCTCTTTGGTTAAATATTCGGGGTAACTTCAATAACGAAATAGGGTGATTTATTTGTGTCCTCTCTATACATTCGTGCCGAGACAAATATTCGATCTTCCATACACTACTTTAAAAATATAAAATGAGAAATGTCATTTTACATGATCATATACGTAGGTGCTATTTAAAATCAAATTTATGTTGTCTTTTTTTTTTAATTTAATTTCTTTCAGCACTGATTTTTAGTACCCGTTTGGGTTATATGTACTAATAATTACACTAATGTGCTAGGCATGAGTAAGGTTAAGTTTAGAGGAAATGTACCCACATTTACGTGGAGGCAGAGTAGAAAACAATTTATGAAAAACTATCCTCAGTATACCCAACCGTGATTCAAACCCCAATCTACCCTTCATCGTCAGTCTAGTCTATTGCGAGAGTAACGCCTTGAGAGTCTTATACCATATGTCATATTAATCCTTTATGCTGATATTAATAATTTTAACTATTTAACTGTATGTAAGAGGAAAAGTGACTTACTCAACGGTGATCAAATGGTATAAGACATTAGTCTCGCCACCCGCCTTGGTGGCGTAGTTAGCTAACGTACTAGTTTCATGTTGAGCTAGACTTCCAAAGACTGAGAGATCGAGGTTCGAATCTAGCTCGGGGAACTGGGTTTTTCTAAATGGTTTTCCACCCTCCTTCCACGCAAATGCGGGTTCACTTCCTCTATATTCAACCTTCCCAAATCCTAACCAATTAGCGTAATCAGTACTTAAGCTTATAACCCGAACGGTTATTAAGACGCGGTGCTAAGTATTAGTATTATCAGTCTCGCTAGCAATAGACTGGATCGCCAGTGACAAGGGGGTCAAAGTTTGAACCTCGGCCACAACATGTACTAATTTAATTACACTTGATCAGAAAGGTAAATTTTAAGGAAATTCCCCCAATATTCGCATGGGGAGAGGATGGTGAAACAACCGTGATAAATTATAATTTAAAAAAAATTCATCCTATGTATTTGTTATTTAACACATTTTTCATTACACTGTGATATTTTAAATGTAATGTACAATATATATAAGTTCTGTGCATGCGTCGCATATTGGAAAATCTACTACATAAAAAGTTGTAAGAAAACTTTCAGTAAATTCACAATATATATTTATATTTAAATATGAACATTATTGTCTAGTATTAGATAGCACGTGGCAGTTACATAAATTACCTTTCTTAATAAAGTGTTAACATAAT
Source organism: Timema podura (assembly GCA_033556935.1). NCBI lineage: Eukaryota > Metazoa > Arthropoda > Insecta > Phasmatodea > Timematidae > Timema > Timema podura. Next base: position 16,607,907 of record JAVRXN010000005.1, on the reverse strand, counting down.
AATTGAATATGGCAATTAGTACCGGATATTTACATGACAGCATAATATGTATATTGGTGTAACCATGTATACACCCGTGTCAGTGGTCATGCGGGTTAATGGGTCAGACTCATCTGGTTTGATTTACTGATGATGGGATGATTTAGGTTCAGTCGTAGCTGTGTTAATTAAGAGGAATTTTTCCCTAAATAGATTTATACTCTTTGTCTCCTCGAAAATATGGGCCCATATGAGGATAGGCCTAACAGGTGGTAAAATGTGATACTTACTCTATGGCATTGGGGATTAGAAAGTTCAACTCCGCACTTACAAAAGTACGCCACCTATCCCTATCTTGAGATAGTTCTATCCAGTCCACCTCATTACACCCTATCTCTTTCAGGTCAATTATAATATTATCCTCCCACCTGCGTTTAGGTCTTCCCAATGGTCTCTTCCCATTGGGTTTACCAATCAGTACCCTGAACAAGGTTCAAGATTATCCCATTCGCGCTGCATGTCCTTCCCACCGTAATCCACGAGAATTGATTATCCTAATAATGTCTCGTGATAATTACAGGATATTTAACTCATAATTATGCAACCTTCTCCACTCGCCAGAAGCTCATCGCTCTTTGGACCAAATATCTTCCTAGAAGCAGCTTGTTTTCGAGCATTCTAAATTGGTTTTCGTCATGTAAGGTAAGAGAACACGTTTCACACTCATCGAGAACAACCGGTAAAATGTGATGAACAAAAAACTATGTATATATATATATATACATATATGAACCAGTAAATGGTACGCCAGGGAAGTTTTACACCTATTTCAACAAAACCGAGGACATACTAAAAAGTAGTTGAGCAACTGTATCATAAGATACTGTTTGGGAAAGCATACATTAATAAGAAATGTGCCTGGAAGTATTTTTCTTCTTTTTAAGAAAAAAAAAAGATAAATAAAAGACTTCATGAAATATACAACAGAAAAAGAATGTAATTTTTGCTTCTCTAAAAAAAATAGACGTAGCTTCCCAGGCGTAGTTTCTTCCCATATGAGTAACGTAGCGAGCGAGCTAGTCCAGGAGACTTGATCTATGAGGGGCCAGCTGGTTTAGAGGGTAGTAAGACGTAATACACACATAAAAACTGGACTCAAAGTTTGGGAAACGTATGATGGGCCATTACTATTATATTTATTAATTGATAAATTAAGTTACCTGGCTAAGACAGAAGTAAGATTAATTAGAATATTTATGGGGCCTTTGCATATCTCGAATCAATAAGAATATTCAAGATTCCAAAATCATATTAAAGATTCAAAAGGATTTTATTTTAAATGTTTTTATAAGTATTATTTTGACTATCCTAAAACAATTATATGAAAAACCTAAGAGGCAGATCCCAAACCTTTAATTTACCATTTAAAATGAATATAAGTTATAAAAATATAATAGACTTTATGATAAAGTATGTGTGATTTCATCGTGCCATTTATTTTTTTAGTTTGGTCACTTCATTTTGCACAAATGTAGGTTCGCGACCTACCCGTAATCCCCTCATTGTTCATAAAATAGACTAGTTTTCATCTCTTTTTGAGATTCTCTCTCTTTAAAAAAAAATACTTTCCCCATTATATTCGTGAACTCGGAATAAAATGGATTCTTAGCCTGTTTAACTAAAATTGCATTTAGAAGAAAGCAACGCTATATAAGTAAGTATATAGGAAAGGCGAAGCTTGGGGATGAGTGATTATAATTACGGAAATGATCCGTAGCTCATTCATAATAGAATGGATTGAAAAATGACACTTGAGCACGAGAATGGAACCCAGGACCTTTGGCTTAGCACAACCATGCTCTACCACTGACCTTAGCCTTTCATATGTACTTGCACTTACTTGTATAGCGTCGCTTTCTTCCGTCTTGGTTAGCTTTGAACATACAATGTAGGCCTATATGTACCACTGGGAGCATAGCGTCACAAACTAGTCGCCGGTGGCTGTTATATCAATGATAACAGCTAAGATCCTATGATATTCACACGTCCATAACAGACTCTGCCTTAAAATATGAGTGAATAATAACCTTGAACAAGGGACGATCCATGGATAGCTTAATCGTAAAGCATTGGCGTGGTAAGCCAAAGTTCCCGGGTTCGATTCCCGAGTCCAGGTGTCATTTTTCAATCTATTCTAAAATGCTGTCTGTTCTGCTGAAGTGAAGTAAACGTGCTTGATCAATTAATTGTAGCCTTCAGCGATGCACAAAGAGACTAAGGTGATGGTTTCGACTCTGGTTTGTCAAAGATTTCGACTACAACCAGGTGTTTTGAAGTATTTTATATTTTTCAAATCCTTTCCCACTCTTCATCCACGCAAATTTAACATGTTTCTTCTAAATGCTCTCCTCAACCCTATTCCAATAGTGTAAGTATAAGATAGCCCGGACGGCTAGTATGATTGGAAGCACGCAAAAAACTATTCTCAGACATCTGAATACTCGTATAAGCAAAATAACGAGCATTTAGAAATAAAATCACAACTTTTTAGGGTTTTGACTCTTGTTTGCAATGCCTTGCATTTGTGGGTTATATTTATCTGCAATATTAAAAAAAAACTAAATTGTCTGCGTTTGACAAAATACTTTGTTTCGTGTAGTTCTACTACAGAAACCCGCAATAATTGGTATATATAAAATAAATAATATAGAGATAATTCTAATATTATTAATATAGTAATCATTGATGCGAAAGGTAGAACCCACATTTCACCAACGATAAATATTTCGGCCATGTCTAGAATTGAACCCGAAACTCTTAGATTATTAGCCAGACACGCTATCATCTACCAACAAATACAAGGTGTCGGACTATTTCCACTAAAAAAAATAATCATCTGTTTGCATCAGAAACAAGATATATCTTACCAGAAAATGTCTACTATTAAGAGTGAATAATTATTCTATTTCCCTCTTTCTTTTCCTCTTTTCCTCTCGTCGTTCAGCGCTTAAAATCCTCTCATCCCTCCCGACCAACCTTCACCTTCCATACAATCCACACCTAACCCAGTGTTCACACAGAGGCTGAAGATGTGTGATCCTAAATCCTGAGAGTGTGCTCGCTTCAGGGCCGACGTATCCAATATCCTTCGCGTCTAGTGCTTGCTTTCTGAGCCGATACCGTGACACATACGAGGTAAAGGGGGGTTAGCGATGTTATCTACCAATGATAACAGTATTACCAACTCTTTACTAACTTGATTCTAAAGGTGGGATGGAAAGCGACAAGAGCAAAGGCCAGTGTTATTGCAGTTTTGTAGAAACATAGTTTAATTTTCTTCACATGTTGACACATATCAACGGTTGTTGAATATTGACATGAGCATGGTGGCATTATCTAACAAAAATTTCAAATGAAGAGAAAAAATTCATTAAATTACAGAACACCCTTGACATTGTTCTGTAATTTAATGAAATTTTTTCCTCTTTAAACTCTTGTGTGTGTACAGGAGCGATATTTTATTTATTTAGACCAAAAAATGTTTTTTCCATAAAAACTGCAAAAACACAGGCTTTTTCTCACGTCACCTTGCAGCGAGTGTAATGTGCCTAACCACAACACTACAATAATTAGAAAAAATTATCATTTTAAAAAATTAATAGATTTTAGCATTTTAGTTAGGCTATAAAATTGTACAAGTAGGTGTGATTAAAATAAAATCTAATTTTACAAATTAAAATATTACAATAACTAAATATATAGGTAACAACTGATAAATCGTTAAAAAAGCTATATTTTTAAGCACATATTTCCTGAAGTTTATGATTCATTAGCACGTAATCTTCAGAACAAAATAATATTCACTTGTATAATTAACACACACATCTATTGGAATCAATCTAAAGCATCGTCATTACTTTTGTATTCAAATATAAATATAAAAAAGCACGCATGTTGAGCCTGAAATAATAAAATATAAGTATGAAAATACATTCAAAATGTTCCGTTTAAGCTCTCTATTAACGAACCTTTCATAGGTAACAAGAAGAGAGAAAAGTCACAAAAAAATTTCAAATGCGTTCATTTTATGGAACGGCTCAACGAGGGTAATCAATACTACTCAATGAATAAAGGCAATGTGAACCAACGATGTATGAGATAACTGAAATGTTTTACTTTTAAAAAAAATCTACGATAGACCTATCCTAAATTTTAACTTTAAACTCTCCACCATCGGCAAACAATCAATATTATTACAATCTCGTGAAATCTGTGGGATTGATATTTGTCCGGTTTGTTATTATTTGGTAAAAATCAATCACCATGAAGGTAAAAGCAAAGTAAAGTCGATTGTTTTAAATATATCAAATTACACACAAGCTTCGTGAAACTTATTTAGACCCTAGTCAATAAAATACCAAAACATAGGCTGGAGGAAATATATAAAACCTGTAGTGGAATAAAGGGAATACTTGAAACTTGAGAACAAATTAAGAAAGAAAATCAAATACACTTTTATTGAAGACCTATCTTTATTTTTATTATTTTGTATTTAAAATAAAATCTAAAAATCAACAAAAGAATTCCGAAAATTTCGATAATCTTCTTGCTTATTATTTAATGTATTGACAACATAGCTAACAGAATCAGGTTCAAATTATTTGTTTTTTCATTTATTTGATGAATTTGACGTGCATTTTCTGAACCGACTGATTACTTCAGCACAATAGAATGTCAATGAGCGAGATCGAAAGGGCCTACCATTATTTTGACGGGAAAAGTATTTTCAATACCTTATAGGGGTTCGTTTACATGCCACAATCAACATGGGATTGAAGGCTTTACTTCCTCTCGAAGGAATTTGTGCTACGGATTTTTATCGCTCAAGAAAAATCCGTCGATCCCGGCTGGGTTTGAACCTACGAACATTGTGTCCTAAGCGAGACTTACCAATCCACCGAGGTCAACTTCAAACCCAATTGATGCCTAAAAACATTCGTAGTATTTGTATCTGGTTTCGTAATTCTCTTAGTGCTATTATTCTTGGTGTTAATGTTAAACGTTTGATATTTGGGATTGCTTTTTTTTAAGTTAAAAAAGTTCTTAGGTAATGTCTATAAATAATCTAGAATTCCTAATTGATTAATAAAACATTCATTAACAATATTTCACCGCATTTTACTAATCGTTGGGGCTATACACAATGCACATGTGTATTAATTACGTTGGTGGGGTAGGAATGAGGAAGGCAGAATTTAGAGTAAATTAACCCAAATTTGCTTCAAAGGAGAGTGGTGCACCATTTGAAAAAACATCCGTAATACGCCAGTTCGGGATTCTAACAATAACGTTCCCTCACCGTAAAACTAGACAACATTATATTTACATTTATACCCCATTACAACCAGCGTGGTTTTAATAATATAAAAATAAAGATAAAACTTTATATAAAAATATCAAACACTTACAAAACTGTGTATAATTTGCTAAGAGACCTCAGTAATCTATATATTATTTTCTCGAGACAAATTTCATCCTTTAAATACCTTATGAATTTATAAAGTTTTAGCAATATATTAAATTTAAAAAAAACTTTTTTACCTAAATAAATAAGTCCTAAAGAAGCCTTGGTTTCCCTTTAGAGGAAAAAAAAACCAAGCATACGGTGATGTGAAGTAATGGGAGGGGGGATTTGTCCAAGATAGAGGGTCGTGAATTTGAACAGTTTCACAAACCGTGGTCTAGCGTTAAAGCTTCCATAATGGCCCTTCAGGGAAACGCCGGGAAGCTACGTAACCCGCCAGGCATGCCTGTCATGCAGTGCAGCCTAATCTACCAGGCAGCAACTCCAAGGAACTATTTCTATATTTGGTGTAAAAGAAAGCAAGAAGAAATGCAAGCAAGGAAAAACATTTCTTAAAACCTTAAAAATGTTTTATTTCTACTTACATTTAATCGATTCTTAATGTTCACTCGTTCGATTCCAATTGTCTATATGACTGTATTAAGCTGTTCTAAGTACGTGATCATAAAAAGTAAGAGACAATTTTCAATTCAATTTTTACGGATTTCGATACTATAGTTTTATAAATCTTTCAAAGTATACGATGTCAGAAAAAATAAATATTTGTATAAACAAACCAGAATGTAATTTGTACATGTATTGTAGATCATATAAACTATCACCACATTTAGGTGGTACCAGTCTCCACTGCTGAATGGTAAGAAAGTTGATTTCAGATATATCAGACCTTGCTTCAAATCTCTGTGGGATATCAAAGAGTTGAGTATTCGTCTCTAGTTTCGTTTTGTGGTTTAATATCACTCCTTACACTAACACTTACTGTAGAGTAGACTGTGTTGTCCTAGGTTAAGTTGGTTGTAAGTCATATTCTGATAAATCTTAGTGATTAAAATCAGCAAGTGACATTCAATATTATTATTTTTATTATTATTATCTATTGGCATAATTTATTTTCCTATTAAAGTATATTTACTATTTACATTACCACTCCTTACTTTTCAGCTTTGTTAAAATTTTACCCAGCCCCCAAAAAACAGGGGTTTTAGTAAAAAAAACACTTAAAAAACATGTATTATATTATGAATACAAAGAAAAGGGTCTAATTAATTTTTTAAACGGTTAGTCATTCTGTTGTAAACCTTTTTATTCAACTCCAATTGATTTGTATATGGTGTTATATACAAGTTTTAAATTACAGATTTTACATAATAGTCTAGACTAAGCTATAAAATATGGTTTAATTGGTTCAACAAGCTTATATGTTCTACTAGCGACTCACTTGGGATAGTATAATTTTGAGGTATCTACACTGTATTAATGATAAGTCCTAGAAATAATACTTTTCAAATAAGCAAATGAGATAACAAAAGTTCCCAGTTTGGGAACCACAGCTATAAGGCGTCAGTCACGCAATAGATTGGGTTGTCAGTGACTGGGTGGTTGGGGTTATCAAGTGAAGTAAGTTCCCCCCATGTGATCTAACGCTGTGGTTTCTCCATCTCCTTTTAATATAATGAGGAGGAATTTCCTCTAAGGGCCCTTTATATCCCCAATTAAAATATTAACCCATTGAATAACTTTAAGAATAAAGCAAGAAGGAAGATCTTGAATTCAAGTCAACAAGCCGTAGTTAAATCTAAACAAGTTGCACTGAGAAATATTTTTAACATATAAGGTATATGTGTGAAGAAGCAACTTTAATAAGGTAAATATATTATACTCTAGGTCATATGATTAATACTTTTTCATAATTTATTTTTCAATGAATAAAGATGTTACCGTGAGTAAAACCTTTGTTAAACTAGTTGCGGTAATAAATACCGCAACATGTTTAACAAAGTTGACACTTTTGTTCAAATGTAATACCTTAGTAAAAAACAATAAATGTATATTCTTGAGAATAATTCATCATAAGCTCTGTGCAAGACATGTAAAGTGTGTTAGTTGTAACCATTTTGAAAACTATTGGTTCACTATGAATTGTGTGGTTCTAGATTACTTTCTAAACACATGACTTACACATTCACTTAACTCTTGACAGGATCAAAGTGACAATAATTAAAATGTATAAGTAATAGGACGAACTTATAAAGGAATTTACTATTGGCCTAGTCTGGGTACAAAACTGGATCCGCTACCCTTGGAGTCATTCTTATTAAACATTTTGTGACAGAAAAAATCCCATTGTCAATTGTTCTAGACTTTTCTAAAGAAAAACCAATGTAAACGTAAACAAATTTTACTCTTATATTAAAAAGAGGTGTCATTAATATTGTTTTGTTTTTCATGTGGCTTAAGTATTCTAATCGTGACACTTGTGCTTCAATATTATGATGGATCTTGACGTCTTCTGTGCTCTCGACTAAAAAACTGGGTTTTACAATTGTATATGTCCGTCCATAATTGGAGCTACAACTCAAATGGTTTGATGGATTTAGTTAAAACTTGATATCTGGGTGCTATTAGCTGGAGAAACTTAACAGTTGAACAAAATAAATAATATAAAGTTAATATTATTTTTAATGCATATCCTCAAACTAGAATTCCTATCCATAGCAAGGTGTGCTAGATATAAATTTATTAGTGTATATAAAACCTAGTTGGAAAAAAAGAGAATTTATATTGTAGCATACAAATTACTATAAAAGCTAATTTAATAATAATTGAAATATAAAGTCCTTTTGATGTTCCTGAATAATAAAATGATAGGATAATAATAATAATTATTTTTATTGAATATATAAACAACCCTCTGGTGTTGTCACTAATAAAATATAGAGCTCTTTAAATAATTGAATTTAATTGTCTTTTATGTTCTACTAGATTAATAATAGCAACAAAATATATTTCCAAAGTAATGTTTACTTAATAAAATTAAGCTATTGTTGAATAATATGTGTAATAGTTCTGGATGTCAAAAGGAAAACAATATTCTGTCTCCCCAAAGATGACTCCTCAAAATTAAAATGGCTGAAATCAGTAAAGAGCTGGAGAGAAAAATATCTTCTCATGCTTCCCTTTGAAGATCTTGCCTCAAAACTATCACATGCACTTTAAAATAGGCTCAAGCCCGCACTTTCCACACTATTGGCACTTTTGCAATGGTCCAATCACCATTGTGGCTCATATTTAAAATAAGAGAATATACCTTAAATTCAATTAATGTTTAATAAATACCAAAACAATCAATTTTCGAAATTTGTTATATCCATGAAACACTGAAGTCCGTTCCTCTTTGGGTCAATGTTGAGTTGCTAGGCAACCAGATTAACTAACCTTATAACAAATACGGTGTAGTGATAAAGTAAATAAAAAATGAAGAACAAAACACATTAAAATTACATAATTCATGTGACATCTTAAAATAAAAATTAATAAGTTTCCAAATCACCACCAACGAATAGCTGTTTATTATCAACAAAGAAAATGTCTTTTTTAGTTCACCGAAGAAACAACTTCATGGTAGATTGCGCGAGTATCATCTTTTACATAAATATTAGTCTATGATTTATAAAAAATCCTAGTTCCACAATAGATATTTGTGTGCTAGTGTAGGTGTTTTGTTTGTTTTTTGTAACAAAATCAATATTCCCATCTTTGGCAAATCCTAGGTTGCAAACAACCTGATCCACGCGAGCAAGCTGTTGGCAGCTTTTGAAAAGGAATATGAACTATTAAAAACAAATAGAGATATTACCTTCAACAAACATTTTAAATGGTGTGCCTGAAATAATCACTATACACTAATGTGAAAGTAGGCATGCTGTACCATTTATTTCCTTTAACAAACCATGATCGGTGGTATGTATAGACTTAGGGACTTACCATTCTGTTTGATGTAGGATTGGTTGTGATAGAAAAATACGATTAAGGCACTCGAATAGGGATTAAATAGACTTAGATGGGTGTTAATTCAATAAATTTGGCAATTCATGAGGCTTCAATCTTATGTTAAAGCTCCGTGTGTTCTTTAAATTCAATTCAGCTTTCATTCCTTACGTTTTCTAATGAACTATTCTCTCTAAATGCTGGATAGTCTTTTGCGTTTTCTGTTTCAAACACAATAAGAAGAAGAATGGTAGAATAATAAGGTTAAATTAACATTAAATTTAGAGTGTTTTTTTTTGCAGGAGACAGGATCATGAGAAACCACGTGCATCTGCCAGCGCCGGTCGGAAGGAAGAAACTGGTGTGGCTATTTACTTTGTCTCTCAAACGTAGTGGGAATGCTTGTAGTGTCAACAGACGTAATGTTTTCTAGGAGAGTAGCCATTTAAGTAGGCCTTACCTACAAGCCTCTGGATCTAAGCGGATTATCTTCTTGAGAGCTTAGAAAACAGGTTTTCTACATTAGCATGGAATGGGAAATTAAGGATTACTTTCACCCCACCCGGTTAAAGTACTGGTTACGACCTAATTTAAGGACTAGGAAGAAAATTTGTTTTTGAATATGCTAGCGATAGATTATCACTTGCCTTTAGCCTAATTGCTCGTTCTATTAGCGGAACATCTGGGAAGACCCGCTAGAAGTTAAAGTAGGTCATGGTTTGATTTGATTCAAGGGGTATTCAAGTGCACGGAATAGTATAATTTATAATGAAGTCTTGAATAGGGAAAATTTTATTTGACAATTTAAAACAAATTATTTCACCTACTTTCACGTAATAACCCGCCTCGGTGGCGTAGTTGACTAACACGCCAGTCATGTTGATCTCTACCACCGAGGACGGGGAGATCGTGGTTCGAATCTCGGTCGGGTGAACTGGGGGTGGTTTTTCCTAAATGGTTTTCCACTCTCCCTTCACGCAAATTCGGGTTCACTTCCTCTAAATTCAACCCTCCCAATTCCTAATCCATTAGCGTAATTAGTACTTAAGCGTATAACCCGAACGGTTAGTAAGACACGGTACTAAATATTTTATTATTATTATTATTATTATTATTATTATTATTATTATTATTATTATTATTATTCACGTAATAATACACCAAGACAAGTGCTTTTAGCTTTCACTTTTGACATAGGGTGTCAATTTTAACAGTCTTAAATAAATATTGGGCCCTTTTGTAAATGTTGTCTTCTCTTTAAAAAAAACACCTTAAATGTTCTTTCTTTGGCAAACCGATTGTAACCAATATTTCTACTAGTAACCTACAATGTAAAAATAAAATATATTCGGTGCACAATTATTTCACAAACAAATTAAAGCTTAAATATTTTATTCCATTCCATAATCTACTTAATTAATAAAGGAACAAATAATGGAATACTAAAAATGGTGAGAAAAAAATGTATCTAACCGTCTTTACTCCTAAGTTTCAGTAAGGATTTTTCTAAATTTCAAGATAAACAGATGCAGGGGAAAGTGGCACATTGGTATTTGGCCCAAGGTGTCATAATAATTAACTTGTTTTTTAACTTATCAGATCTAACAAAAGAAACAAAGTAATTAAATGCAAGACCAAAAGAATTTTTCCAGCTCCCATATTGAGCCATCTTACATTGCGCATGCGTATAGTGCAGCTTGGGCTCCGTGTTGAACAGACGCAGTGCTGGTTTGGTGAAAATAACCAGAGAAGTGTTGAAGTTTTGTTTTCATTATATTTCACGTGTATTTCAGTAATATTCTATTCAGGTTTTATATTTGTTTTTATATTAAAATGGAAGCGTTAATTGAACAAGTCAAAACTCCACATCTTAAATTTTCTTCATCTTCCAAAACAAATGCTAACAGCAGCCTCTTCTCTTCCTTAGTACTATCACCTGAACTCAAACAAGACATTTTGGAGAACGCTATCATAACTAAACTTAACTGGAGCAGACCAGAAAGAAAAAACAATGAATTCAGGAGTGAAAAGAGAGAACATTACTTTGCTTAGCTTAGCTTAGCAATGAGTGTGAAACCAAATTGACAAAGTCTAATCACAGCACAGCATAGCTTAGCATTCTGTGTTTACCAGCCTTTAGACCAAATCTATATCCTTTACTAGGAAAACTAATCTTTTCTTTTTTACCTATAAATTGGGCAATGATAACATAGTTCGCAGCCTTTATATTAATGATTTGGTGTTATCCTGGATAACAAACTTTACTTCCACTATCATATTAACCATGTAATTTCCCAATAATTGAAATTAATCGGGTTTATTATATTTATTACTTTATCATTTAAGACAGTTGACTGTTTTTCTTATGTTGTACTACGCTCTGGTTAGATCTAAGTTAGAATATGCAAGTGTTGCTTGGAATTCCACTATCTTAACTGACTCTCCTAGGTTGGAAAACGTTCAAAGAAAATTTGTCGCTTAGTGTTATGATAAATTATTTACTAACAGGATTTACTATGATTATGACAGAATATGAAACCCCTTAGAGCTCCAAACTCTCTTCTTGCGTATACTTTATTTTGATGCCCTTTTTGTTTTTAGTATTTTCAATAGCAAAATTTCTTGCAAATTTTCCCTTGACCATGTAGGTGTTCATATTCCATTCTCGGGCTTCTCGTAATCCAAAATGAATTTTCTTTCAATAACTATTACAAGGTGAGCCATATAGGCCATTGTATCCATAGCGCCAATTCTAGGTTTGTCGAATTCGATTTTTATCACAAGAGAAAAGCCAAACTCAGAGAGTTATTTAAGGAACTCCCCTATTAGTAATCTACCCAGTACATTTTCTACCTGAAATATTTAAATTTGCATTATTTTGTTTGCTTTTTTTAAATTATATCAATGCTTATTTATATTCACTACTAGGTACTCTTTATTAAGGTAGTTTATTATTTTATGATTCTTTTTATATTTTAGTAATTATTTATTTGTATGTATCGTTACGTTTAGCTATGATTGTTTATTCTATTTACTTATGTATTTATGATTACATATCAGGTACTTGTATACTTTTTATTGCTTGACTGTTATATGTCCTGCGATTGTTGGCAGTACTATAATAGAGAAAACTGAAATTAAATTGGAATTATTATAAAGAAAATTGAAATTGAATTGAAATTATTGTACAATATTTCATTGGGAGTTTTTTCATAATACTGGTGGAGAGGGGCATGACATTTAACCCAAGGGTTTACTTTTTAATGCCTACCAACTATTCTAAAAAAAAGTTATCCGTTTTAGGTTATGCTATTTCAAGCGGTTTTTTTTTTCTTTCTTTAAAGATTTGGTTGAACTAAAGAAAAGGTTCACTCCCGTAGATATGCAAACCCTTAAGCCGCTCAGCTTGGCTGATAAGCCCACCGTAAGGGACTACTCTCTCAGCCCGATTCTAGGGGCCGGATGCAAGAACAACTCTTAGCAAGCCGGAGTAGAAGTAAAGTTGAAGACACGTGTATTCGCTTTCTCGGGAGATCGAGCAGCTAAATGATGCAATAAAGTTGGTAACACCGAAGTCAGGTCTTGAGCAGGCTTCGGCAGTACTTCGATCATATTTCGATTATATTCCCCAAGATGGCGTGACATGCATGGACTATAGAGAGGTCACGTATTTTGATAGTTCTTTGTTTTCGTGATAGAATATGGTGGGCCTAGATTATCTAGATTTCGATAAGCCAACTACTCAACAAATATACATCGGTAACAGATCCAAATGAAGGGCCTAATACATTATATACTGATCAAACCACACTCACCTTTTTTAAACTACTGGTAGAGTTAAAAATTCGTGGTTATTTCTTCCCATGCTTTCTTATTCGCTGCCTTAGTCCCAACATAGTTTTTCTTCTATAATCGTATTATTCTTGCTCCATTTCATCAAATAGATTCGCTATTCTTCGCAGAAAAGAGTGGTTCCCTCCCCCCCGCTTTTCCTCCATTTCACCAAATCTTTGTTCGCTTATGATCAGTTTCGTTAACTTTATAGGCAAAATATTGTAAAATTTCACCACGTTACTGCTATCCAGACGTTCTAGCAAGGCATTTGATAGTTCCTTGACTTCGATTTGTACTCCGTTCTTGATTAGAATTGTTCTTGCAGACCGCCCTAAAAGCTTGGTCGCTACAAAAGTAAAAAGAAAAAAAAATAAAAACAACAAAATGGGGAGGTGGGTGAAGAGAAATGGAAGTTGAAAGTTTATTCTTGGTGTATTCTAGCTTGGTAGTTCTTTTCCTAAAGACAATATCAGGTTAAAAAAAATCCCGGGGTAGTTAGACCAGTTATATGATTGGTTCAAGAAAAATATAAGCGTACTAGCGGACCCGACTGCCCGAACGTTGGCTTTTCGTTTGGGTGGCATAATTGATTTCGATAATAAAAAAAATACTATGTGATCACCACAATTACATATTCACAATGAACTCCAATTAGTGATTTACACAAATATTAAAAATTCAGTGTTTGTTAAGACAACATACAAAATAAAACATCTTTTCATTTTTGGCATTTCGCGGTCAATTATTGATGAACTTATGATTTTTTTAACGCTCAATTATTAATATTATATTCATTATTATAAATATTGGGGAGTGGTGTTAGGGGGGGTAAAATTTTGAGGTTACATGTTCTGATACGCAAAAAATCTAAAAAATACAAAAAAAATTCCTAAAACCCGATTACAGCGCCACCTACCGGGTTCAATTGTAAATCTAAACCATCCACGGACCCACTCAAATACAAACAAAAAAATTTCATCAAAATCGGTCCAGCCGGTTAGGAGGAGTTCAGTGACATACACACGTACAGAAGAATTATATATATTAAGAAGATAACCCGAACGGATAGTAAGACGTGGCGCTAAAAAAAAAAAAGAAGAAATATGCTTGTCCCTTAAAAGATTGGTGAGAGGTTTAATCACTCTGTTTCGTATTGGTCTCGGTCATTCCTGACGGATATGTCAAAGTTTTAATCCCGGTTAGAGTACTCTGTGGTTTGTGAGTTTCCCATCTATTCTAATTAGATTAAGTCTTTAATAACTCTTGTGAACATTAAATATATTGGATTGCTGATAGGAAGATCGGGGTTTGAATTTCGGTCGGGTGTACAGATGATTTTATTTCCAATTGTTTTCCCTCTTGCTCCACACAAATGCGGGTACGTCTTCTCTAAATTCTACCTGCCTCATTGTTACTCATTAGTGAAAATGTTAATATTGGCCCTAATTCAAACTGTTAGTAAAGAAGTGATGCACATGAAACTACGTGCTAGAATCAATAATAAAAATAACATTCTCACCAATTAATAAAAAAAGCTAAACTTTACGTCTGTTGTACAAGTATTAATAATCATTGTGAATATAAATGTTAAAAAATTGGTAACATTTGTATTAATGCATTGCCTTCCTAAAAACATACTTATTAATCAATCAAACTCTCAAGCATGCAGAATATTGATTCAAGGATAACTTAAACCATAACATAGAGACCAAGGCTTCAGTCTATTCTAGTGTGATTTACGAGTAACGAGTAGATAGGGGTAAAAATATATACTGGGTGTACTGAAGTGTATTTTATAAATAATTGCTTGCTCTACCTCTAAGCAATTCTAGGTTCACTTCCTCTAAATAATACCTTCCTGATTCCTAATCCCTTAGTATAAAATAATATTAGGATGTACCGAAGATGTGAAGTACAAAAAAAAAGCTAAGGACAACTTGTAATATAAACAAAGTCTTCCAAACCTATCATCGGATTAATTAACTATTCAGTCAAAGAGACAGGCTGGACTTGGATCCAAGCAAAATACAAGGGTTTTTTCAAGCCAAATAAAACGAAATACTTGTTGAAGGCTATTGTGCACTAACGTCGTGTTTTTTTTTTACGGCGACAATCTTATTTTGTACAGCCAGAAGAAATATAAAGTGGGAACATCTTATTTTGTTCAAGAATATTATGTAAGGAACGAGCTATATGAGAATATTTCCCAAGTTGAAAGTAGTTTAATGGAGAAATGTGAGTTAAGATATTAGAAATGTAAAGGAATTAATATTTCAGTAATCAACGTATAATCAAAACTACTCCTTAAGATATGTGAAGTTACATTTATAGGTAAAAAATTAGAAGGTAGATAAATTGAAAAGTTAAGTTTAAAGAATATTCAGGATCAGTCACATTTAATAATTAAGAAAAAAAAAATACAGTAATCCTATGAAAAACAAAAATTAACCTTATGAAAAAGGTATTAGATCAGAGATTGTACAAAAAATATGTTACAATCTCTGATCTAATACTTTTTAAGAAAAAGAAAAATACAGTAATCCTATGAAAAACAAAAATTAACCTTATGAAAAAAGTATTAGATCAGAGATTGTAACATATTTATTGTACAATCTCTGATCTAATACCTTTTTCATAAGGTTAATTTTTGTTTTTCATAGGATTACTGTATTTTTCTTTTTCTTAATTATTAAATGTGACTGATCCTAAATATTCTTTAAACTTAACTTTTCAATTTATCTACCTTCTAATTTTTTACTTATAAATGTAATTTCACATATCTTAAGGAGTAGTTTTGATTATACGTTGATTACTGAAATATTAATTCCTTTACATTTCTAATATCTTAACTTACATTTCTCCATTAAACTACTTTCAACTTGGGAAATATTCTCATATAGCTCGTTCCTTACATAATATTCTCAATCAATTTCTCCTTACTAAAGATAAAATGAATATAAATACAATTATGTTGTTCAGGTGAAACTTTTTATCTTCATTTCCATCTGAGGGTGACTAAGTGGCCAAAACGGTCTATTAGAGGTCTAGGGGATCCAGGTTCAATTCCTGGTGGTGATAGATAATATATATACTATTTATATACGTGCTATCCATCTATCAGATAAGTAAATATCAAGGTGATAAGACAAGGTTCGTATATTAAATGGTTTTCAGTGTGCGAGTCATCCACTAATATAATATTTTTCTTTTAAAAAAATGTGCAATAGGGGCGTGTTTACGTTGATTTAAAATATACAATGGGAGAACCACCCTTTATTAAACAAGGGAAAAGAAGAGATATGACAAATATCTCTGGTAATATAAAAGACTTACCTTAGCTTTCGTCTCCGCTCGCCTCGTGATTCATATTAAACTTTGAGCTGGAATTAAGGTGGGCTGAGGCTTTTGGAAAGGACGTATATTGAAAAATAGAAAAAGAGTGTGGCCCTAACCCCGGAATAAACACTGCTTTAACGAGATAGCACCTTAAGAAAACTTGATGCAGGGAGGTACACTTGTGCAGCGGCTACAACGATTTCCTTAGGTATAAATAAATCATTACTTAAAATCGGTACAAGAAAGCACATATAATGGAGTAGAGGTAAAATGATATCACTTGGATGAAATGTACCTTCATTTTATGTGAAATGAGAGTGGTGAATTATTTAGCAAGAAACCCCTTCGGTACACACGGTCAGGGTTCAACCCGGAGTTTCCCATTATCAGCAAACCAAACTAGATGAGCTTGACGCTTAATCCGCGTGCCCATCAATGCGGGCGACAGTGTATTTAGTTGTTTAAATGCTTCGTTCAGAAAGGTCTACATTTTGTTGCGACCACTATACAGTGCACTGCAGATATATCTGCCTAAACAGAGACGACAGCCCTACCCTCCACGCCTCTTTCCTTCCGTCTGCCTTACCCCCCCCCCCCCCCCACCACCAACCATCTTCCCCCCAAAAAACCCAACCAAGCAGTCCCACATGTCCTCAGCCAGCTTATCTGTTTCTTCAGTCGACGGCTTCCATGGCCCATTTGAATTATGTTGAGGTTCCCCACTCCCGCTTCCCCTTCCTTGTCCCTATTCGACCGTTGTCTCCCATAGCCACAGTGGCTTTCTTCTCCTAGACTTGTTAAGGTTGTGGCCTAAGGGGTTGGAGGAAGGCGGGAGAGGTTAATGCGATAACTTTAAACCAAATATAGGACAACGTTCTTATGCATTTCACACTTCTAACATATTCAAACATACGTATATAGAGGAGATAATATTTTATTTATAGATATAAGGGAATCGTGTCGTATTTCTTTACTTGTCTTTTATTTCCATGTAGAACTTTGTTTACATCTCGTGAGCCGTGATTGTGTCGACTACCCCGTGAGATTCGACTTCCCGGTGGTGAATATAAATTTACTGGTGACAGATGCTAAATTGCATGATTTTTGATATCGACTGAACGAAACATTTTATTTGGCTGCAAGATATAAGTTTTCCAGACCTCATTCGATGCCTAGACCTGTTGGGAAAACCTTAATTTTGTTACGTGCTCCACGTCTTGTCATCCGCCCGAGATATAAGCATATTTACACTTCTGAGGAAGGTCAAATTTCGATACCCTAGTTCAGCCTCCGTAGCGTGTGTCTACTGAGCTAAGAGTCCCGGGTTAGATTCCCGACATGGCCGAAAATGTATCATTAGTGAAATGTGGGTTTACTCTTCAGGGGACTGGATGTTGTGCTGGTCCTAGTATTAAGTTAGATTACAAGGCATATGAAGCTACGAAAGGCCTAGCAAGCCGGTAGTGGAACATATATGGCTTGAATAAAAAATCTGACCCAGGCCATAGGCTGGAAAAAGTAATGGATATATAGTAAAGGAAATTCAAATCTGGTAAAAATTACCCATATTCACGTGGATGGGGAGTGGGTATACCATTTTGAAAAACCACCTCGGTACACCAAGCCGTATTTCAAACCCCGAAATGACAAAGCAGACGAGACTAGACTAGACTGACGCCTTTGTCTACGGTGCGGTTTGAGAAAAATATAGCTAAGCAAACTCGCCAAGACAGGGCTAGTTTCATAAGCATAGGGTGAAATCTTACTGTGATTAATATCGTTAAAACTCGTCCCTGTGGTGATATGATTAGGTTGGAGACACTCACGCGGGTTTGAAACCTGTCGGCAGAAACCGGCCGGCGCTGTACAATACATCGCCGGTCGCGACGCCCGGTTCAGAGAGTGTTTAAAACCATAATCATGTTTGAGAACTGCTTTATAAATGTGTCGAGATCAAATCACTTGCTGGTGTACAGTGTGGGTGCATCCGTTTGTCGAAAAACGTGATGAACTTAATTTGTTTTCTACTATTTTTGAAGACTTGCGAGAAGACCAAGATAAGTTTATTAGTTACTTTCGAATTTCAAAGTCATCATATGATGAGTTAAAGATAATTTTAAAGATACTTTACAGCGTCTGGACACGAAAAGGAGGAACTGCATACTACCATTCCAGACAAAACAATAGTTAAAACAAACACAACCTGCTACAGAGACGCACCCAGATAGAATTGTTTCCTTGACAGACCTAACTTCTCTGCTCCTCAAGGCAGCCCATTGAAACAGTGGCAATTCGCCGACCGGCGACTGACCAAATGTTAAGGTAGGCTGGCTGAGCACCGGCAGACAGCCGTCAACAAAACCGACCGGCGCTGGTCGACGTGACACTTCCATGCTGTCCAATGTACCTTAACATTCGTCGGTTTTGGCCGACCAGTAAAAACCGGCGTGTGTGTCTCCATTCTGAAAAGGTCGACCTCAAACTCAGCAGATACTGTTCCATTCCGTATGTAGCTCAGGAAGATGTATATTATTTTTATATCAGTTTTTTATTCAAGCCATATATTTTCCACTACCGGCTCGCTAGGCCTTTCGTAGCTTTAAATGCCTTAACATATAACTTAAGACTAGGACAGACACAACACCCAGTCCCCAGCCGTTAATTCATCACTGTGAAAGGGGAAATCCACATTTCAATAATGATAAACTTTTCAGCCTTGCCGGGAATCGATCCCGGGACCCTTAGCTCAGTAGACAGACACGCTACCAACTGAGCTAAGTTGTCGAATCAGATTTAGTAAATGCAGGTGCAAAATCTGAGTGTGAAGAAGTATTAAGGGTAAAGTTATAATTTAATCTAGTTTGTAATTCTTGAAAATATGTATATTTAGAAAGTGAACAAAACGTATCTTAATCTAAATATTATAATCACATAGACTCAATTTATTTAACACCTCAATAGCATCCAAGGGTGTTCACGCAGTCTAGGTTATCAGGTTCATAATAGGGTTACATGCTCTTGGTCGTCAGGTTAGTAATAAACTTAAATACTATATCTATGATGGAGTAAAAGTCCTGATTTAAGACAGGTTCATTAGGGGTGATTTTTAGAATGTTTATCATTTGGTGTTTTATCGTATAGGTCTATGTTTCTAACTGTACAATGATCTAATATTTAGGTTGAGCTGCGTGCCAAGCAAACCCGAAGTCAAAAGTTTGTGTTAGATTATCCAATTTGATAACTTTTGTGTGTGTGTCTTTTTTTTTTTTTGCCCCGTAGTTTTAACAAACTCTTGAAAACTACCCCGCTTTCCCCCAATCCCTCTTTTATCGAATAAAAAATAAACTTTTAAAAGTTGTCCTCACATTGACCTAGGATGCATTTTTTTATTATTATTTTTTTACGAGTGGAACAAGTTGTCGTTGACGCCACCTTCAGAGAGAACTCATGAACGTTGGTCAGTGAACTACTGAAAGAGCGTGTCGTTAATTTTAAACGAGGTAAGTCGTCAACAATGGAATAGAGGGTGGTGTTTCGAGAGGGGTGTGGGGGGGGGGAAAAAAGTAATTTAGTATTCTAGACGCCCCGAGAAGTAGTAGATTGTCCCTCACACCTTCCTCGTTTCACACTAGCCCTCTCTTCCTCTCAACTCCCCCTCCCACTCTCTCTTACCAACAATCGCCGACCCCCTTTCCCTCTAGAGTACGTGATTGGATCGTTGAAAGTCCGGGGAAACAGCTTGTGACAACCAGCAGGAGGAATTTCAATCTGGGCAAACATACAAAAGAGAAACTAAAAATTTTTATTTTTTTTCACTTTTGCCTAATCTTTATCTCCCAGCCCCTTGACCCCCACCTTTCCCCCTAACTCTCAAAAGTCCCTTTTACACTTTTACCATAACGTTTTATTCTCCAGAATGTGTGTATTTTTTTTCCCCTGGGATCACTACCAATCAAATACTTTCTATTACAAAACAGATTTAAGCTCTCCTCAAGTCCTTCACACGCTGCATACAAATTATTTTAAGAAATTTAAGGTGGAGGTAGTTCAGGTTAAGGGATAATCACAACCCCTTACCTACAAACTCTCATCCCCCAAAAAGGTTATAGGGTTGAATCAGATCCAATTAAATCCACGTTTGTTCAACAAGGAGACGAAAAGTGTATTTGCTATCGACAAAGTGACTAACCAGGTCCCTGTGACAAATTACCTGGCTTTATGTATACTGTATATTGAACAAAGTGATAAATATTTATTAATTTATCATTTTGATCGGGCAGTATGCATACTGCTCCACATTCTTCAGGCTATGTGAAAAACACCGTACTATGCCACTGGCAGGGTGGGAATAATGAACATACGATCACGGGCCAGCCAATCAGAGCCTAGCTAACCTATTCTAACTAACCTAGCTAACTTAACCTAACTAGCCTGACCTAACCTAACTATTTTTATTGATTTTTTTGTTTTTACATAAGATGGACCAACTATTATCAAATAAAGCAAATTATTATTAAATAAAAAATAGTATTAAAAAAATGTTATTTCGCAGAAATTGTGGAGTACTAGGCATACTCCCCGGTCAAAATGATAAATTAACAAATATTTATCACTTTGCTTGACTGCTTTGGTCACTATGCATAATAAATATCAGGTCATTTTTCATAGTGAACTTTTATTCATTTTGTCCATAATATAAGTTTATATATTGTAGAAAGTAATTAGTTAACTTACGGTTTGTGTTTTTATTCATAACGGGTGGGGTATTTATATGGAACCATTCAATTATCTTAGTGTTTTGAGGAATTGGGAAAAAATATATTTCATACAAATGCTACGTAATTTCCTAGAGCTGTTGAAGAATAACATAATCAAGGCCATTTATTGTTCAGTTAAATGGGCCAATATAAGTTGTATTCTTTGTTAATAGAGCTTAAGTTGACCGAAGTCCAAGATACCGTTATTTTAAGTGTGGTTTCAGTGCAAACTAAAGTTATGTATTGTTAATCATAATTTCTTCACCGCCATTTGTACTACTGATGAGGTAAATCGAGAATGATAGATGCCTTCGTCCTCGTACTCACCGGTGTTGGCATTAAATTAAAACACTATATAATGGTCTAACACTTTCACTGAGTTGATAGAGCTAAAGGTCCCAAGCTCGATTCCCGACATGGCCAAAAATGTACCATTAATGAGATTGTAAATCCTCCCTTGTCAATGATGAGTTAACATCTATAAGATTGGGTAATGTGTCTATTTTACCATTTAAGTTAGGTTGTAAGTTATGTGTTGATGTAATGAGCAAGTTCAAATTAAATTAATATGTCAAATGCATTAAGGTAAAGGAAAAAGTACCGTCTACTGTTTTACAGCAACCAAATCCCCACCGGTTTACACGTGGTTTAGTCTGGTTTGCTGGTGATGGGGATAGCAGGGTTCAAATCCCAGCCAGGTGAGCTGAGATTTGTTTTTCCCTAGATTTTCGATCATTCTTTCACTACGCAAGTGTGGGTTCATTTGCTCTAAATTCCACCTTCCTCATATTTAGCTCATTATCTAAGTTAGTGTATGCATGTATTCCGAATGGATACTGAGACGCGATGGAGAAAAACAACAGCAACTAACATAGGCGTATAATCCGAACGGGTAGTAAGACACGGTGCTAAAAGAGAACACGAACCAACATAATCGTATAACCCGAACGGGTAGTAAGACACGGTGCTAAAAGAGAACAGCAACCAACAAAGTCTCGTATAATAATTTAATTAGTTATTAATATGAAACAACAACATAAATAGGTAGTAAGAGGCAGTGATAAAAAAAATTTTAAAAACTAAAAGTTTTTACGTCTCTCTAAAAGCAACTCCCAAGAACTCACCATTTAATACACGCAAGCGGAGAAACGCTAAAACAACACCAGAAATAACCAGAAGACCTTTCAAAAACCCAAAGACCCAACACGAACAACTACGGATCGTGAGAAGAAATAAAAGAGAAAAGGTTGAGAGAATCTCCCCCTAGATCAAAAGATGGCTGCCTACCAATAGCCTCATCAGATCATGAAAGAAAGACCTCCAATTGCTAGATCCCCACCTCACTGCATACTAGACTCCATTTCCACTTATCTCTCGGAAGATATGCGTTTCGATGAAGATGGCAAAAACACTCACGAAACCCCGTGGCAATTCAATTTATATAAAAGCTAAACTTTACAGAGCGGGGAACAAAAATCATACAAGTCACAGAAACGTTAGTAGGATAGTCCTTTCATTGGATCCAAACACTTATTGTCTTTGTTGCTGTAAAGGAGGCTTAAGGGTGCCGCCTACCTGGAAGAAAACATCCTATAACTGTGGTATTTATAATACGAATGATAATTTTGAATCATTAAAACCACTAAAACAAACGTAAACTGTACTAACAATTTATGTCGTGACCGTGAGAAGAGTTTGTTATATTTTTATTTGAGGACGACTATATTTATACCTATAACTATTTATCTTCATCCCAGAACCTCAACCTTTCGCCTAAAACGTATCTTAAAATGAGTTAATTACTTTAAAATATTAATTTAAAAATATATAAACGTAAGTTCCATAGGAACATGATATATTTCACCCACAATGGGGTAAACCATATTTTTAAATAACAAACCACTTTCTAAACAACGCTATTTTCTGGACGGATTTCAGTACAACTGTAGGCGAACCACAAAAATAGTTCCATAATTTCTGGAGACCTATGGGGTGAGGGGTGGGGGGTTGTAAGGGGGGTTTCAAATTAAAGGCGCAGCTAAGAAAAAATTAGCCATGCGCGAAAGGAGTTCTAGACTTATATCCTAAATCGTTTACCTATATATATAAATAAAATTAAGAGTTTGTTTGTCTCACATGAGCATTGAGCAAAATCTGCCATAGGCAGAGGGCTGAAATTTTAAAAATTAGTAACTCCAGTTCACGAGCGTGTTCAACTCAAAGCAGGAATTTTAAAATTTTTATTTACCTTTTTTAATTAATTAAAAACGTGGTTGGGCCTCGGAAAACATAGGGCTTAATACACTAACTTTAAAGTCACCTTGTGCGTACAGTCATTAGAATAAAATCATTTCTCCCGGGCAGTGCCGGGTACTTCAGCTAGTCAATCATATTTTTTCATTCATAAATTAAATGTTCACACTTTCTTTATGTTTTCTTGATTACTAAACATTTTCCGCTATCTTTATAGTCGTATTTGTTTTCAGTTTTATGGTTAGTAAAATTTAAATAATAGCTTTAGCTCCAGTGAGGACTTGATATCATTAATATATTTTATGTCCAGATGATGATATCAACTATTGTGTTTAAGAATAATAATATCGTAATTCAGTTTGTTACTATTCTTAGTGGCATTGGTCAGTCGGTAAAGTGTATTATTTCATATACAGCACCTAGGCCTATATATTGTTCGTCTAAAAGTTTATATTTGATTATTTAAGTCAAAAGAACATTACTTTTATTCATTAATTAGTTGTGGTTATTTTACACTCTCTTATATTTAAGAAAAAAGTATTTCAGAAATATTTTGACGCGAAATACGGTGATAGTTTTCACCTCAAACTCGATTTAGTGCAAAAATCTTAAATTATAGTTATTACCTTGTAATAAATCCACATTAACAATCAAAACTTTAATTTAAAACTGTAATATTGGTTGAACAAACAGTCTATAATTTGATATATTTTAGAAAATTAAACAAAACAATATAAAATTCATTTGATCGATTTTTTATCAAACAAAAAGATTGACTGCATTAATATATTTTATTTAAAATATTCTTGCCATCAATATTAAGCACACACTAAAAAAATATGTATCAGCCATTTAATGTTTGTAAAACAAATCATTACACCCTATATAATTAAATGGAAATTCACGTATGGTTTAAAGCTAATAGCATAAGTCAATTAATAGCATTTTTATATCAGCCTTGGAATGAGCAAACAATTGTTTTAACGTATCGTAAAAAGAGTCAATTATTTTGGAAGGGGTTTAAAAATCTCACGTAAAGATTTTATTGTACTGTTCATAGCAGGAATATGGCTGATCCAAACGTTCACTTCCATAGGCCTATTCAATTTATATGGCATAGATAACAGGTATAATCTGATATCTTTGCTCAGTTGGTAGCGTGTCTGTCTACTGATCTCAGGGTCGCGGTTTCGATTCACGGCATGGTCGAAAAATTTATCATTGATGAAATGTGTGTATACACTTTCACAGTGATGAATTAAAGGCTAGGACTGGATGTTGTGCCTGTCCTGTCTTAAGATATATTATAAGTCAAATGAAGCTACAACAGGCCTAGCAAGCTGATAGTAGATAATATATGGCTTGAATAAAAAAGTGACCCAGACCATATGCTGGAAACGGTAATGGATATAAAATATAATAGGTATATGGTTTACCTGGTTTTGAGGTACCCGTCGTTTACCCCGTAAGGAAACAAGCTTACCTTACATGGTTCCACTATGGCGTAGCTTATAGAATGGGACAGCGGTCGGTAATTGTTTGATCTCTCGGCAATTTTCAATCGACCACGTAAGAGAAATACCGTCTCTAAAAGTCGATCTTCAGCTCTTATAAACTACAAAGAAATACACCGAGTGCTTTCAATTAATATTTGAGTGAATACACTTAGGTGGCCACAAGGTCTATGGTGTTACTCTCGCAATAGACTAAATTGCTGACGATGGGGAGATCATGGTTCGATACCCGTTGGGTGTAATGGGGGTAGTTTTTCCTAAATGGCTTCCCACTTTCTCTCTCCACGCAAATGCGGGTATACTTACTCTAAATTTAGCTTCTTCATCTCTAGCCCATTATCATAATTAGAAGGCCTACATAACGTATAAGCGTATAAGCGTATATCCCGAATGGGTAGTTATATGGGTGTAAGCAAAATAATCCTTAACGGCTATAATCGGTAATGTTAAAATTAAATTAAATAGTTTAAAATATAAATGTAAATTTTATTCATTTTATAAAAAAATCTTAAGATTTTGGGAGAGAAGTATTTGAAAAAGATTAAATTTAAGGAATATGTATATAGAGAGAGAGAATAGAAGGAAAGTGGAGAAATTATGTATGATCTCGAGAATTTTTATAAGTCTATCGGGGCCCTGAATAGGCCCATAGTGTAGTCCGTTTAGTTTACCTTTCAGGGTGAACGGAGTGTACAAGGGTAGAACAAAAAGCTCAGTCGATTACACATTTAGTTTTATTTCGACATTTGAATTTGAACTATTCAAACATTACTTTCTAATATAGTAACAGCTTGTCAACATTGCTTAGATATATTTTGTTTTCAATTTGAATAGTTCAAACAGTGCATTCTATTATAGTTAGTAAGTTTCTATTTGCAAACGACATATCACACAAGTATATACCAATGAAAATAATACTTACAATTGATTTGTTTGTACTTGTGTAGTTTTTGCCTCGGGATTCAGCAAAACAGACGATTTCCCTCCCCAGTTTAGTTTCTCCGAGACCCTTCACCTAGCAGAGGACGATCACAATCTCATTTCTCCGCCAACTCCCAATAGGGCTTGCTCACAAAACCCAACGTGCACTTACACACATTCAAGTTCTGGAGGGTGAGAAAAAGCACTTCAATTCATAATACCCCTGCTGCGGAAACATTTACACATGTCGTAGTTCCAATTCCATACATTATACTACTATAAAGCCACATGGCTGACTCACTCACTCACTGACATTAATGTTTACCCACTTCCAGATGAGCTAGAAACTTGATATTTGTCAAACTTATAGTTTCTAGCCTGTTACCGACGGTAAAATAACAAAAAGTTAAAAAAAAAATTTTAATCCTCGAAAAAAAATGCAAAATGACGGAACAACTTTAAAGTCGGTGCAGTATATACAATACAATACCGGTAACTTTAAGTTGTTACGCTCAAAACAACGCTGGAATTACATTAGTTTACATCTACTTGCAAATAAAACTCACTTGGTTTGGGGGCGGAGCCCCAAAGAGCAAAGCGAGTATATGATATGAAAGTAGAAATATCGTTTTGATGTTTTTTATGAGAAGTGTTTCTTTGTGTGTGTGCATGTGTGTGAATGCGTGTGTATTCGTGCGTGTGTATGTGTGTGCATATGTGTGTGTTCATGTGTGTTAATGCGTGTGAGTGTGTGTGGGGGGGGAGGGGTGTGTCCTCGTCTTACTGTCCTTATCGGCTTCCCACATATTTACACTAATGAGGTAAGGATGAGGAAGTTGTTTGTATGATGTACCTGTGACGGGGAGGTTGAGTTCCGAATTCGGGATGTATATAATGAGAGGATATTTACCAAACAGTTTCCCCCACTCCCTCCACGCAAATTCAAATAAACCTCCTCTAAATTCTACCGTACTGCCCCTATCTCATTAGTAGTGTAAATATGCGGGTAATCCGGATGCCTAGTAGATATTGGGAGAGCGGAAATTATACTTTTATTATTTTTGTTAAGCTTATTTTTGAAAAAAAATATAAATCTCAATAACATGCTACACATGTTTAATCAAACCTCTAAATTTTCATCAAAACCCACA
The DNA here is from genome assembly GCA_033556935.1 of Timema podura. NCBI lineage: Eukaryota > Metazoa > Arthropoda > Insecta > Phasmatodea > Timematidae > Timema > Timema podura. The sequence continues at coordinate 16,580,810 of JAVRXN010000005.1, read as the reverse complement.
ACGGTGTAGATGCGGACTAAGGAGCTCTGGTCATAATAAAGTGTATCATCGGTGATGGGGGTGTCGATGTTCGAATCTCGGCTGGCTGCTCTGGAAATGCTTTTCTCCGTGTTATTTATTGATCACTGGTGTTTTATCATCCACATTAATACGAATTAACTTAATCTTAGCTAACCTCCAAAACCTAACTCCTTAGAATAAGTGGTTAATAATCTCGGTGTTGAGAGTACTACTGTAGAAAAAAAATATATATATATCGCCATCTCTGTTTAGGAAATTAAATTCAAAAGTATTTTCGCGTTTCAACCTAGTCGATAAAACTAAAAATAGCAAAACCAATTCATTCGCAAGTACTTGCCTTATCGACATGTTTTCAATGTCAGACAAGGAGTTTTCCTTTTCCATGACGACTTAATACCCATCCGGGATATCCGCATATAAATACAGTGGTGGTCTAGCGATTAAGAAGATAGGACTTAGAAGAATAATAATAATAATAATATTTAGCACCGCGTCTTACTACCCGTTCGGGTTATACGCCTAAGTACTAATTACGCTAATGGATTAGGAATGGGGAAGGTTGAATTTAAAGGGAGTGAACCCGCATTTGCGTGGAGGGAGAGTGGAAAACCATTTAGGAAAAACCACCCCAGTTCACCCGACCGAGATTCGAACCTCGATCTCCCGTCCTCAGCGGTAGAGCTCAACACGACTGGCGCGTTAGCCAACTACGCCACGAGGCGGGTACTTAGAAGAAAATTGCCCATGTGTTCGTGAGTGAAGAGTGGGAAATTAATTACACCAGACCGAGACTTGAACCTTGACCTCCCGGTCACTGGCAAACCAGGATAGATGACCTTGACGCTTTGTACGCATAGCCACCAATGTGGACCAGTGTATTCTTTATAGGAGCAACTACACATTGTTCTACATCTTAGTTGAGTAAGTAACGTGATAATCCACCGGTCTAAGGGTTCCACATTCGACTAATGGTGTGTTTGGGGTATTAATAATATACTGATTGCAATTCAATCGTCTCGACCTAACTGGGTCATAAAATAAAACGTTGGATAACCTGATTTCCACCATAAAGAGATCCTAATTATGGACATATCGTTTAGGGAGTAATTATTATTTCCTAAGATATAAAACTATGTCTTAAGGACTTATACAAAGAAGTAAGATACACTGACATAGTAATTTAAGACGTATGGTCCATGATAAATAGAGCATTAAGCCCTTCATTATAAAATGCGCTACATGGGCATAGGAAAACAACTCTATGTCTTATGGACATAGAAAAAGAGCGTTAAGACTAACATTCAAAACCATGCATTATGGGCATAGAAAATAAAGTCAGACATCCTGACACAAAGACTTATGTCTGATGGACATATACAATAAAGTCAGGCATTCTGACACATCTATGTCTGATGGACATGGACAATAAAGTCAGACATTCTGACATATAAAAAACTATGTCTTAATGGACATAGCAAAAGAGGAGTTTAGAATCTAACCCAGATTCTAAATTGTAGATACTTTCAATCTCAGGGCCAGTTTCATAGTCAGATTTAGTACGCCTAAAGTGCGAATCGATACTAAATACAGGACGACACCTACCTAGACCAGAATGGAATGGGCCAGTTTCGCACATGAAACTGGCCCATTCCATTCAATTTCAGGTAGGTGACGTCTTGTATTTAGTATAGCGCCGCAGTTGAGGCGTACTAAATCTGACTATGAAACTGGCCCTTAGAAGAGAGAGTTCCTCTGCGCAAGGGGCGGTGAGACCGACGCCTGACACATCGGAGTGACTCTTAGATACTTTCGAGATGTAGGTTTACGTCCAAGTTCTTCCTACGTCGAATTGATACAATAAAATATATTATGTGAAGTGAGGGATGACGCTTATATAGTTACGAAACAGACGAACTCGAGGTTAGGTTAGCATCTGGACATCTAAGGGGGGAAAGGGGTTTAAGTTGCGAAACTACGCTGAGTGACCACTAGCGCTTTTTGCTGGTGTGGCGCCCAGAGAAAATTATCTGCCTTTTCTTGGAAGCTTGGCTTAAGTGTAAGACGTCGATTTGCTGGTAGTACCGGCCCGATCAACTGGGGCAGCTTTCCTGGAGCATTGGTGTTTCCCGGCAATATAAATCCAGTGAGTTAACACCTGCCACATATTATTTGAATATATTAGCACTTGTAATCACAGTGTTAATTATATTCGTGGTATTTTATGTTTACATGTAAAACCGGCGCTTCTACATGCTACATCTGGAAGAACCCTTATCTGTGCAGCTATAGTTGAATTATGATATGAATATTTTTATATGCCAGCTATAGAGGATTTTGATAGGAAGAACCTATCTGCCACCTATAAAAGAATTCAAGTAGGAATAGACGTTTAGAAAATATCATACACTTTTTTGTCAACATTGATATAATTTTACTATCAGTATTAATTTAAAGGCATTAATATTATATATCAAAAGGGACAGCTGCAGGCACATAGCATGACTTGAAGTATAAATATATATAAAAATTGTTTTCGTAAATTTGGTATTGGTTAGTAAAGTTTATTTCTATCAGACCCCCTTGGTATCTCTGTGTATAGTAAGATCCTTCCTATCTTATTACTGCTGTGTGTGTAATAACTTCTTCCTATTTTAATCCTGCTGTGTGTGTAATGAGATCATAGCCATCTTAATCCTGACGTGGGTGATGCAAGATCCTTAATAACTGAATGCTACTGTATTTGTGTGTATAGTAAAATCCCTCCTATCAAAATTTTGATTCAATGTGTAAGTAATAAAATCCTTACAGTCTGAATCCTACTGTGGCAGGATGTGTGTGGTAATATCCTTCCTATATGAATCCAGCTGCGGCTTTGTTGTGTGTGTGATAAAACTCTTCCTCTCTGAATCCTGATGCAGTTGTGTGTGTAATGATATCATTCCCCCTATCTGAATCCTGTTGTTACTGGGTGTGTAATAAAGTCCTTCCTATCTGAATCCTATTGTTACTGGGTGTGTAATAAAGTCCTTCCTATCTGAATCCTGATGCAGATGCCCATGTTACACACACTGCCCCCATAAATTACCATCGTTCAATTTAGTGTCACTACGAGATATTTAACTTTGGACCAAAATTCGATCTTATATGTATGTGAACTCTATACCTTATCTCAATGGGAATCTCGTTTTTATACTGAGCTATGGTTGCAGAGTTTGATTCCCTGTGCAGGGGGCCGATGCCTTTTCCACTCTCTTTAACTTTTTAACAGAAAATTGTCTTCCTTGGAACAAAAATGTAGGGATTCATACGGACGGAGCACCTGCTATGATTGGATCACGTCCTGGTTTGATACAATTGGAAAAGGAAAAAAAAATCCAAAACTTTTAGGGCCTCACTGCATCATCCCCAGACAAGTCTTGGCTTATAAAACCTTACCAAAAAAGTTCAATCGTGCTTTACAACTTGCGATTAAAGTTGTCAACTTTGTGAAACTAGTGTTCTAAAAACTTGAATTTTTTTTTTTTAGACTTTCTGTAATGTCTTCAGCCGTGAACAACAAAGTCCACTTTTCCATTTAGAGGTATGTTGGCTCTCAAAAGATAACGAGCTGAAGTCAAAGGTTGGAATATTTATTTTGAGTCAAGGGAATAATGACCTTCACCACTCATTTACTGATGACAAAATTATTTTGGCTTTGGCCTATCTCTTCAACTTTTTCAAGGCCTTGAATAATTCTAATCTGATGTCCAAATTATGCCATTGTATGATGCGACTAAATTATTATTATTATTATTATTATTAGCACCGCGTCTTACTACCCATTCGGGTTATACGCACTTACGCTAATGTGTAATGGTAGGGTGATTGTGAGATGAAATGGAGGACCTACAGTTTAACGTGGGATCCGAACCACGGTGGAGGCCTGGCATTCCTCACATTCACAAGTTGTGATTAATACACGTCTTGCCAGAGGTGAAGGAAGGGTTTGGCAATCAGATAAATCTGTGCCGGGACCAAGGATTGAACCCCGAACCCCTAGCACAGAAGTCTGACACCTTACCCTAGACCACCAGGTCACCATGATGCGACTAAAGATTTTGGAAAGTATTCAACTGTTGAAGCGTTGTTTTCAGGGTCATAATGTCATCATGTATCCTTTACTCCGCCCAGTGAGCTTTTTGATGACAAACAAAATGTGCAAAATGAAATTGAAGAACTTCATCCTTTCATATCGAGACTCACTTCATGATGAATTCATATATTACTTTCCAGTTATTTCCTAAGAAGACTGAAAGTGCAAATTGGTAAGAGCTATTTTCACTATCGATATTGGAGTTCCAAATTGTATCCAGGAAGAGGCTAATGTGCAAAACAAATGCCAAAGATCAATTCCAAGCGATGAGCTTTAAACAGTTTTGGATAACCTATCTTAATGTCTACACACACGCTGCTAGGGAAGCCAGTTTTCTTCGACTTTTCTGTGTGAATCTGGATTTTCTGCCCTTGCAAATTTAAAATCAAAATATCGTGTACGGCTAGATGTGGAGAGCGATCTCATATGTACATTATATTATCCCAGCTAAGATCTAACATTAAAGGATCTTGAAGTAAAAATAGTTAAGCTATTTCATCAGTTTTAATTTTTTAATTGACTCATTTATTATGTGTTTCTTAACTAGGACTAAGTAAAATTAAACTTATGTTTGTACTTATTATCGTTAATCTTTTATCAAGTTTTTCACAACAATTTATCACTTTTTGAAATTTGTTCTTATCATTTAGCATTATATTAAAATATAAATTTTAAATCACATTTATTTTTCTGTAACAACATATTAATTTAAAAATAAAAATGTGTTTATTTGTTCTACGTACTGTAATCCTTAAAAAATATGTAGGCATGTCTCGGTCCTGAGGAGCGGGTTGGTGTGGGGGTTAGGGGTGGAGGTCTGGGTGAGGGCGTAGGGTCTTCAAGTCATCCAATGGGAGACTTAAGCCCCCCCAAAAAAGTTGTGAACCACTACTCTAACACAAAATTATGTGTTTTAAATTTGTAAAATAAAACACAAATATTTTAGAACCTTAAAATTGATATGTTCTCGAATCCTCGTATTCAGATATATTTCAGGACTTGATGATTTGAAAGATAGGTACATGTTATCAATTAACTCAAGACTGAGTGAGTTTAGTTAATTTACAATTCATGATTTTATAAACAAAATATTCATCTATATCATAAAAATAAAAAATTAGAATGGGAACAACATTTTCAATTTTCTAAAAACGGATTTCAGTCATCTTGACACACACAAATGTGTTACGAAATATACCTTGATTCCCTTCTCCCATTAAGTTGTAGGTAAGAGTGAGCCGAACATATTCAAGCGGAAACTAGAGGGGAACATAGGAAAGGTCACGATTTCAAAACCACCTCATCAAACACCTTCGGCCGCTGCTTCATACACCCATGATCCTTTTCTCAAACTCATCCGTAGCTTTTGAACCCCCTCTCCATATAATCCCGCCACTGACCTGCCTGCCCTCTTGTGAGCAGCACCTAGCACTAATGATCTTTCATCTCCTACATCTCAATATAACACGAAACATTCACCCCTTGGATTGGTGAGAAAAGGATGCCACGGTTCAAAATTTATTTAATGCCCTATAGGCAGCATTTCTATAATTTTTTTTACTTGCCATAAAAAAGAGCTTTGAGATATATTTTGTGAATAATGTCAAAAGTAGAACCAAAATCATATATTAGGGTAAATATTTAGCAGAAGAAAGTATATGTTCAAAGTGTTTTGACGTCCACTCATGGAGGACTTATTCGAAACATGTATGAAACAAGTGAATGAAGATATAGTACTAGTAGTTTGAGGTCTAACCTATTCAATACGTGTCCAAAACCCAAACGTGTTAATTACGGTACTTTAAAAAAAACTCTAAAATATTCATTGATGGTTACACACCCATTATTCACAACCGTTCTTCAATCAATTATTGTGACGAAAAGTTGCCGAGTAAAGTCAATCGTACTGGCAGTTATCACCTTCTTGGGCAAATACTTCTTAAGTTCTTGTCGACAGATACATCTTTGACTCCGCGTTCCATTCAAGTAGGTAGATTTCAGTATGGCTTGATTAAGAAACGAGACACAAGTTAAGTAATTCCCCTTCATTGTTTTTGTAGACTCTTTAAATACAAGGAAAAGTGTTAAGATCCTATGACTGTTGTTGTGGACTTTTAAGGACAAGGGGAAGAAGTGTAAAGATCCTATGACTGTTGTTGTGGACTTTTAAGGACAAGGGGAAGAAGTGTAAAGATCCTATGACTCTGGATATAGACTCTTAATGACAAGAAGAAGTGTAAAGATCCTATGACTCTGGATATAGACTCTTAATGACAAGGAGAAGTGTAAAGATCCTATGACTCTGGATATAGACTCTTAATGACAAGAAGAAGTGTAAAGATCCTATGACTCTGGATATAGACTCTTAATGACAAGAAGAAGTGTAAAGATCCTATGACTCTGGATATAGACTCTTATGACAAGAAGAAGTGTAAAGATCCTATGACTCTGGATATAGACTCTTAATGACAAGAAGAAGTGTAAAGATCCTATGACTCTGGATATAGACTCTTAATGACAAGAAGAAGTGTAAAGATCCTATGACTCTGGATATAGACTCTTAATGACAAGAAGAAGTATAAAGATCCTATGACTCTGGATATAGACTCTTAATGACAAGAAGAAGTGTAAAGATCCTATGACTCTGGATATAGACTCTTAATGACAAGAAGAAGTGTAAAGATCATATGACTCTGGATATAGACTCTTAATGACAAGAAGAAGTGTAAAGATCCTATGACTATGGATATAGACTCTTAATGACAAGGAGAAGTGTAAAGATCCTATGACTCTGGATATAGACTCTTAATGACAAGAAGAAGTGTAAAGATCCTATGACTCTGGATATAGACTCTTAATGACAAGGAGAAGTGTAAAGATCCTATGACTCTGGATATAGACTCTTAATGACAAGAAGAAGTGTAAAGATCCTATGACTCTGGATATAGACTCTTAATGACAAGAAGAAGTGTAAAGATCCTATGACTCTGGATATAGACTCTTAATGACAAGGAGAAGTGTAAAGATCCTATGACTATGGTTATAAACTCTTAAGGACAAGTAAACCTGTTAAGATCCTATGACTGTTGTTGCGGGCTCTTAAGGAAAATAAGAAGTGTAAAGATCATATGACTAGTTGTAGGCTCTTAAGGAAGTTGAAAAGTATGTGATCGCTAATCTATATAAATAATAAGAAGAAATATACATATCTTGTTACTACTCTTATGAAATTGTAAGGATCGAGATAAATATAAACTTCTTGATGTTATATTGAAGACCCTTAAATACAAGAGGAAGCGCCAAGCTGTTTTGGTTGCTGCGGTAGATTTTCAACGATCAGAAATTACCACTTGTATTCATTTATGTAAGTTCTTAAGAACGAGGTGACGTATTTAGCTCTTTTTGTCACTGATGTAACTTCTTAAATACAAATTCCAAGTATAAAGTTACGGAGAGTGCTATAGAACACGAAGTAAACATTTGATTTACATGAGATCAAAGGAGTACCTCGCCGCGTAGACCTCAGGAAGCTAATAAGTGGGAAAGCTGAACCAATGTAAATTTACTTTGAGATAATTCACCTTTTTTTTTTTTTCCAGATAAAGTTTAGAACCAAACATTAAAATAATAATTTACATGATAAATAATTTTATGTAAGCTACCAATTTTAGAACCAAGCCATTATATATCAACTTTTTTTTATTTGATAGATTTTTCACCGTGAAAAATTATTAATAACACTATTTTAAACTCCCAACACACCCTAACCCCTATCAAAGTCAAGATCATTGAGGTTTTGTGCTTATGATGAAGAAATACCCCTTGGTTCGAGCCCCGGGTTGTTCAGGTTTAGAGAAAGTAGTTAATGTGTGAGTGTTTCAAAGCTCCCTAGGTGCTCCGAATATGTACTAATTAATCTAATGTATTATAAATGAGAAAGATTGAATTTATAGGTATAGTACTCACATTTGCGTATAGGTAGAGTGGAAAACCATTTATGAAAAACTACCCCTAGTACGCCTAACTAGGATTCAAACTCAAATATCCCTGTCATCGGTGGTTTTATTTATTGCAAGAGTGATGCCCTAGGCCATGTGGCCACCAAAGCAAGTATGTGGAAACAAAATTGTATTCCGATCCCAAAGTCAATTAACATTAAGTACAATATAATTATTATTAATAGTCTCATTATCAACAGAATTCGCTTCAATACCAATATTGGCTACTAAATATTTAATTAATATAATATAAGGGGACAGGTTGGGATAAAGAAACTTTAAAATGCACTATTATTCTCTTGGAAAGGGAATTGGAAACCCGTTGTGAAAAAGGAAGGGGTAGGGGATGTGTACTCAGCTAATGATCGAAAATAGGTCTCCGAAGCTTCAAGCACGCCATCAACCACCAAAACCTGATAAAAGAGAGTTGAAAAAACAATTAAAAATCAAATCACAATACTCACTTCAGAAGCAATAAACCTCTATTAAATCCTACTCACACACGCATATAAACACGTTTAATAGGACGGAAGATAACCTTATGTGTTCGTGTCTCTGTTTAGTTATTTACATTCATTGATTCATTCATTGATTCTCGTAGTTTTCTTGTTGAAAATGAGTTGGACTGGGGGGGGGGGGGGAGAAGAGCTCCAGCTTTTGAGGTCACAAGCACTACATGGGCGGATAAGCGAAACAGCCATTTGGGCGACACATGAATTCATACTAGATAGCCTTTCCTCCCTCCCTCTATTACAGACTCCCTAAAACCGGATTAAGTTAGGCATGGATTCGTGCGGACGGAAGCCATTTTTTTTTTTTTTATGAATTCAAACCAGTGGCTTTAGAGTGAAAATACTACAAGAGAGGGGGTGAGAGAAGGGAGTAGGGAAACAACTCATTCGGACCAATTTTACGGTTGAAAATATCTAATAGGATATGTGATAAAATCGGATTTGCCTATTGACGTTTTATTTTTTTTATTTCTATTTCTATGTTCGCTCTTGGGTGATAAACTTCTCGTCACGTAAACAATGACGATTTACAATAATTTAAATAGCAATGGAATGCTGTTGAATTCTGTTTATTAAAACAAAACAGAGAAAATCTTGTGTAGGATTTAGGGCCGGCGTGTTAGCTAATAGCGATTTATATGAATTAATCTACCAGCAATGGTGGCCGCGTTAGACTCACATTGTACTTGTTCGCATTTGAAGGGTGGGTCGGGTTTAGAATCCCCGCTCGCCAGGTGCTTATGGGAAATAGGTTTCCACGTGCGGTTTTCCTATGTTCCATCCAAGTTAACGAGGGTGCATTTTCTCACAAGTTATTCCCATCATTTCAATCCCTTAGATTAAATAATTAATAATAGCCCTTGAGTTGAACGTAGGTTTTTATCTACTATACTCGCTTTGCTCGTTGGGGGCTCCACCCCCAAACCCTATTAAGTTTTCTTTGCAAGTGGATATAAACTAATGTAATTCCAGCGTTGTTTTGAACGTAAGCAACTTAAGTTACCGGTATTGTTTGTATTTTTCACACATTATTTTAGTTTTCCAAACTTATAGGGCAACAAGAATTATAAATTTTGCCACCTTATGCAATTGGATGTGCCAAATGCCTGCAAATTTTATGATTCTAGCTGTCCCATAAGTGTGTCAAAAATTAAAAAATGTGTGGAAAATGTGCAAATTTACATAAAATCAAAAAATCTAGCTCTATCTTAAGGTATAACCGATGGAGATACGACAAAAGTAATAGGACCAAACTTGTGGATCTCCAAATCCGTGCTGTGGTGCAATCCGTTTTTTGATAGATCTTACCGTTTAGCCACAAGAGACCTCCAAAAAAGGTCCGTACCACTTTAAAGTTGCTTCGCATTTCAAAATATTTTGGGTTAAAAATTTAAATTTTTTTAACTTTTGGAATTTTTCCGTCGGCTACAAGCTATAAACTATAAGTATGCCAAATTTAAAGTTTTCTAGCTCATCTGGAAGTGGTAAACATTAATGTCAGTGAGTGAAGTATGAGTCAGCAAGTGGCTTTATATATGACAGTCCATTTACAATAAAAATTCAATGATTTTTAGCAATGTAGTTTAAATTTTAAGGTGTATGGAGGAATCTTGGATGTTAATTGATAGGTATCACTGCTGTATAGGACCAACCAAGATCGCTGCTGCATTCGCGTATAATCACACAGCAGACCTGGAACGGTTTGGTTGCCAAAAACGCCTGTGCCGTACCAAGGAGTTATGTGTTAACAAAGTTTATGCAACCCGTTTCGGTGGCCGCATGTCTTACGCGCTACTCTCACAGTAGACTAGACTACCGAAGGCTTAAAGATCGAGGTTCGAATCTCGGTTGGTGTACTGAGGGTAGTTTTTCCAAAATTGTTTTACACTCTCCTTCCACGAAAATGCTGGTACACTTCCTACAAATATAACCCCTGATCCCTAAAACCATTAGCGTGATTAGTAAATAAAGTATAACAGAACGGGTAGTAAGAGCGCGGTTCTAAAAAAAAGTTTACCTTACGTCGTTTAAAGTTTGAATAAAATATCTTAGTTAGATTTAATTTTGTGATTTAAGCTCCATGTCATTTGGAATGGTTTGGCCTGTATTTTTTTGTACACCACATCTTACTACCCGTCCGAGCTATCATAATGTTTACATTAATGGTGATGGTAGATAGAAATTGAGAGAAATTGTATCCAAATTACGTATAAGTATAGTGGGGAGCCATTTAGTTAAAATAACCGATGTAACCCGACCGAGATTCAAATATTAAGCCTCCCGTTTTATTGTAAAATCAGAAAAAAAGGAGCTGACGGTTTTGTACGCATGCTCGGGTTCGAATCACCGTGGCACCTGTCCGATCTCTCTTTCACTGGCAAACCAACCAAGACGAGCTTCACATTTAGTAGGGCGTTTGGAACTGTCAGAAAAGGTTATTTTCAGTAGCTAAAGTATAGTGGGTTTTCTGGTTGAAAAGGTAATTTTAGAAAATACAAACTTTCTGTTGCAGTCACATTAGTGGTAGGATAGTCTAAGGCAAGTGTGGTTAAACTGGTGGCACGCGGGCCAATGCGGCCCGCGCTCGCTGGTAATGTTGCTCTTCAGTATCTTGAAGGAAAATTAAAACCTTGGTGGCAGATGTGAAGTAAGTAATGATTCAAATAAAAAGCTCTATTTTAAAAGGTCATGAATGCATTTATTAAGAATTTATTTGATTAATAAATTATAATATATATATATTTTGTAAATTTTTTTTTGTAAAAGTGTGTGCGATACAGATTTCATAATAGATTTTAGGTGATTAATAAACTTTTTCGATAAAATGTGAAATATTAAACCAACCAAAAATACTATTTATACATAATTATAAAAAATAATTGTTAATTAAATATTGATTTTCGGCCACTATTAAGTTGATGGGATTACTAAATATATCTTCGGTCCGCAGTGTCAAAATGATAGTCCTAAATGGTTTCCCCTTCCCTCCATGAAAATGCGGGTAGATTACCTCTGAAATGCTTTCTTCTTCACCCCTACCCCATTAGAGTAATTATCGTACATACGTATAGCCTGAACAGTAGTAAAACGTGGTGATAAAAAATAAAATTGATAAAATGTATCTTTATTTTTAGAATTATTTCATTATCTATGAAAAGTAATAATGGTATAGCCTATCACATGATTCTATGCTAACTATATACAAAATTAAGTAGGCCTACTGGTAACTTGAATTCCTCTTAAATAATTCCTTAAAACCTAAATTCAACTGTGTTTCTTATCTGTAAAAAAGAGATTTTTTTTAAATAGTACTTTTAAAAATCCCTGTTCATTAAGATACTTGGTACCAGAATGGTTATTTGTGGCCTTTGTCAACACTTAATACAACTCCAAATTCCATGTAATGCGCTTACACCCACCCCAAAAAAGAAAAAAAAAAGTATATCTGGTCTACTAACAAAGGTAGAATCGGTCGAAAATAAACTTCGGCTTTCCATTTAAAAACGAAATTTACTAAAGTGGAGCAAACATTGCGTTTTTGTTTTAAAATATTAATCAGAACAGAGCTATTATTGAACTAATTTTTTAAAAATAAATATCACGACTTTAACTAGCAAAGTTTAAAAGCAATAAATATTATTTATTTTGGTAAATTCTGACTAATAGTGTTCCCCAACAAAAAAATAATAATATTTTTTTATGTTTGATAGCATATTTATAATTTTTTAAATAACTTAATACTAAAATTAATTTGTTTTTAATGCTTAACGTACAGCACCAGGGTGACTTAATGATTGATTATGCTACCGAAGAGCGCGAGTACATAAAAGCGCAAGCGAAAAGTGGGTACAAAACAGCTCAAATGATCGGGGTACAAAAGAACGCAGTTACATAAGAGGTATTTCTTAATTGCCGTGAAAATTCAAATGCCTGTTTCCTTTATTTTGTTTGGTGGCAGGAATGTGTAGACTACTGGAATTAACAGCTGTCCAACTTCACCCTTTGAAACCTGATTGTCCTCTAGCCTAACCTAATCTAACTTAACCTAACCTAACCTAACTAACATAACCTACAACCTACCCTAAAGCTCAATTCCAGTAACTTGAAAGCTGCGTTAAGGCTGCTATTGCCTATCCAGTTAAGCACAGACCCCCTTGTGTATTCTGGAGAAGAAAGAGGTCACACTACAAGGTCACGAGAAACACTTGCACGATCTGTACAAATGTACACTTGCGTTGTTTTGTACACGCTCTATTTTGGGACCATGAGGTTGCGCTGTTATGTACCCGTGCTCTTTGGGGCCGCAATCTAATTATTTAAGGATGTTGCCTACCTGTGACGTCACGGCCGGTCAAGAGAGGATTTACCAATTATTTACGTTTTTCAGCGAGTTGTTAAAGATATAACGTTGAAACAAAAACAAAACATTCTTAAACAATTATAAATATAGTCCTTCAGCGTCACAAAATATTTATTTTTATGTTTAATCAAATAGTTTTGTTTGTAAACGTATTTTTTTATAAATCTTCTACAACTGAGGCTATTTGTCTTGTTAACGAAAATCCTGTAGTAATCTTCCTGCCAAGATGTATATTAAAAAAGTCCGTGATAGCATATGTATATCTAGAATATGTAACAAGAAAACGTTAAAATTAAAAATCAAATCAATGTTTTCAAGGTTCAAATATTAAAGTGACTGTATAAACTCGTTAGAGGAAGAGCGAAAGGGTTATTAGCACAAAGACAAGAGTCCTCTCAGGGTGAACCTCTCATTTTCTTCCCTCTCTTTCTATTTCGTATATTGGCGTCTAAGTGTTTTAGTGCTTAGGTTTGTCAAGTTAAGATGCAACCCGCTTCGCAAATTAGCTTCAAAATCTCCAAGTAGGCAACGTTTTTAATCTAAGATTTGATGTTAAGAAGAGATATAATTAAGATGAAATGTAGACTACCTGAATTAGTTTACAAAGAGAATGAGGGAACCAAAATAAATTATGGAAAATAACTTCATGAGACCAACTTATATTTGAGTTCCAACCTCCCCGTCAATGATGACTAAGTGCAATTTTTGACCAATACAAATTCAATTTAAAATACCCTTTTAAAATAATAATTTACTATGTAAAGTAAAACAAACCAATTATTGAACTATAATGGACTTTTCGAACACACAAATCTTCCACGAGTTCCTGAATTGGATTTATTCACAATTTTTTTCTTCTTAGCACCACGTGTTCGGTATATATATAATATATATATAAATATATATATTAATTATGCTAATTGTTATAAGGATTAGGAAGTTTACATTTAGAGGAAGTGTACCCGCATTTGCATAGAAAGGAGATAGTAAAACAATTTTATAGGAGGAAAAACTCAATACATTTAACTTAATCGGGATTCTAACCCCGAGCTTCTCATCACCAGTATATTGCGAGAATGATTCCTTGGACCTATATTATCCGATCACTGAAAGGGGCTTATCCTCGAATTAATTTAGTAAAAGAAATGTCACCCTCCCCATTCTCCCTAACCCCATTCCGACATTAGTTGCATACTATTTGTCACACCATGTCCACGTGGTGAGCGAGCATATGTGAGCATTTGATAGACACAATCAAATTCCATTGGATATCTGAGAGGGATCAGGGTCCCAGAAAATGACAAAAAGATCGATCTATGGTTCTCTTAGATGTGCTATACGCTGATGGGAACGGAGCAGCTGCCGTAATGAATCCACGGAAACCTCACACAGGGGTTGGGTGTGTGCCTTAAGCTTTCCACATAGTTATTATTATTAGCACCACGTCTTACTACCCGTTCAGGTTATAAGCACTTACGCTAATTTGTAGTGGTAGAGTGATTGTGAGATTAAATGGAGGACCTACAGTTTAACGTGGGATCCGAACCACGGTGGAGGCCTGACATTCCTCACATTCACAAGTTGTGATTAATACACGTCTTGTCAGAGGTGAAGGAAGGGATTGGCAATCAGATAAATCTGTGCCGGGACCGAGGATTGAACCCCGGACCCCCATCCCAGAAGTCTGACACCTTACCCCTAGACCACCAGGTCACCCGTTAGCCATAGTTATTTTTACACATGTTATATCTTTAGAAACATAATTACAGTAAGGACGTGATAGAAATTACAGTTTGAAAAGTAATTGCAATTTTTACTTAAATTATATAGTTTTTATCTTGTTTTTTAATCAATGCGTCTTACTACCCGTTCGGATTTTACGCATATGCCATTTTTAAATGTTTAAGCTATTTTGTTAGGAATGAGGAAGGCTGAATTTTAGAGGAAGTGTACCCACATTTGCGTGGAGAGGAAGTGGAAAATCATTTAGAATCAATATCGTTATAATGTTACTATATTATTAGTGTTATCTTACAGGTATCAATACTACCAAAAGTGACAACTGCGGATTCCATGACTTTGCGTATAAAAAATTTCTAGTAACTTTTGTAACTGTCAAATATTCTTTTTTTTTAAACACCACGTCTTACTATCCGATCGGGTTATACGCTTCAGATATTCTTCTTCATAAGTTTTACTATCTATATTTTAGGTTTGGCTTGGTTTGATTGGACACCGATGATTGTTACTGACCATAGAGTAAATACAAATAAATATGTATTTACCTGCTTCATTGGCCGCATGCCCTAAGGCGTCGCTCTCGCAATAGATAGGACTGCTGATGTCGAGAATATCTGGGATCGAATCTCAGACAGGTGTACTGAGTGTGGTTTCTCTAACTGGCTGTCCATGCTCCTCTCCATGCAAATGCGGTCACAATATATTTAAGTTCAACCTTCCTCATTCCTAACACAATTAACGTAGTTAGTACATATGCATATTATTATTATTATTATTATTATTATTGGCCAGAATAGTTAGTAAGAGGTGGTGTTAGGAAAAACTACTTCAATATGTGAATCTCTCCGTGGGATCCGACGCCTTAGCACAGTCGGTGGCGTGTCTGTCTACCGAGCAACGGGTCCCGAGGTCGATTCTCGGCATGGCCGAAAAATGTATCATTGATGAAATATGGATTTACCCTTTTACATTGATAAATTAACGGCTGGGGACTGGATGTTGTGCTTGTCCTAGTCTTAAGTTATATTATAAGGCATATGAAGCTACAAGAGGCCTAGCCCGCCGGCAGTGGAAAATATATGGCTTGAATAAAAAAACTGACCACGGTCATAGGCTGAAAACGGTAATGGACGTAAAAAGTGATGTAATCTTATCATGGGGAGGAGGAGAAGAGGAAGGGCAGATGGACTGGGTTGGCTGCTTTCAAAACCGCAGTCAAACGGAATATCATTTCTAAGAGAATCTAGCTCTTCACTTCTCTTTGCTTTTGTAAACATTTCAAATAAAACTGTTGATAAGTAAATGTTGGAGTAATTGTATGGATAATGGAAGAATGGATGGAGGTAATCTAACGATCATATTTGAAATTTTATACAATCAATTTTATATTAACTATTTTTATTATAAGCGTGTTTAGTCTAATTGGATAAATGTAAGACAAGGCAAACTAGCCTTAACTTCGACAAAGTGTTGGAAAATAAAGACAATAAATAAAATAAATTATTATTATTATTATTATTATTATTATTATTATTAGCACCGCGTCTTACTACCCGTTCGGGTTATACGCGCTTACGCTAATGTGCAATGGTAGGGTGATTGTGAGATGAAATGGAGGACCTACAGTTTGACGTGAAATCCGAACCACGGTGGAGGCCTGGCATTCCTCACATTCACAAGTTGTGATTAATACACGTCTTGTCAGAGGTGAAGGAAGGGTTTGGCAATCAGATAAATCTGTGCCGAGATCGAGGATTGAACCCCGGACCCTCAGCACAGAAGTCTGACACCCTACCCCTAGACCACCAGGTCACCTAATAAAATAAATAAATGGAGGGAAAGCCTCCATTGCAATCAGCCGGTGGTCAAATCCCTGCCTATCCAGTCCATCCATAAATTTACACTAATGAGGTAGGGGGAATAAATATGTATTTTTTTAGGAAGTGTATCAGTATCTGCATAAAGGGAGGGTGAAAAACAATTATGTATAAAAATCTCAGTACGCCCATAAATGGGTTGGTAACCCCGACCACCCCATCGCTGGTAAGTCATACCAGATAGACGGACTCCTTTATCCGCATGCTCACCGCTGCGGTTCTATTCAAATCTCTACTCAAAACTGTTGTATATCCGCTCCAAGTACAGCTAGAAGCTTTCTTCGTTTATAAAAACACCTTGTTCGTATCGGTGGGCATGAGAGCTATGGTGTTGACCTCATTTGGTATGGTTTAACGATAATATGAAGGTTAGGGCTCAACCCCCGGCTGGATGTACTGAATTTTGTTTTTGATACATGATTTAACATTCTCTTTTTACACAAACGCATGCATATTTCCTCTAAATTCTATATTTTACAACCCGCCTCGGTGGCGTAGTTAGCTAACGTGCTTGTTTCGCGTTGAGCTAGACTGCCGAGGACGGGAAGATTTAGGTTCGATTCTCGGTCGGGTGAACTGGGGTGATTTTCCCTAAATGGTTTTCCACTCTCCTTCCACGAAAATGCGGGTTCACTTCCTTTATATTCAACCTTCCAAATTCCTAACCCATTAGCGCAATTCGTACTTAAGCGTATAGCCCTAACGGGTAGTTAGACGCGGTGCTTATTATTATTATTATTATTATTATTATTATTATTATTATTATTATTATTATATTTTGCCTTCCCCCTCTTTTAGCAGCTGGTTGAATATGCGGATAACACCGACGTGTATTAAAACGCTCTGCACATGAAAAACAAATTTGAACGTTTGCCAAATTTTCCCCTCGCCCAAAGTATCACCATTCTCAATTTGTTTCTTAAAAGGTCACGCCAGGTCAGAATTCGGTACACCCCTGGCGGTGCGGTTGTTGTAGTAGTTTACCAGGCTAACGTAACAAGGAGTTGTTTACTGTGGACTTCTAGAGGCTCAGGATTTGAACCACAAACACTTGTGACCCAGCTTAGAATTTACAGCGTTGAATGGCTCTCTCTGGACTACGGGATGTATGGGGCCACGTCAAGCTACGGTTACACCCTGGAAAATATATTTTACGGAGGTGTTTGAATTTTACTTAAATCTTGCATTAATAAGGGGAAAAGTATCGCCTTACTTTTTATGGTAGAGTATATTTATTTCTTAAGATACAGTATTCAGGTGGGATGGAAGGGGATGCGAGAAAAAGCGAGTGTTTTTTTAATCAGTTTTTATGGAAAAATATCTTTTTGGCCATAATTTTTTTTTAAAAATGGCTCCAGTACATATATAGAATTTAATTTTCTTCATATGGTGATATCAACAGTTGTTGATTATCTTTTCAAGGGTTTTCTGGAATTTAATGAGAACTTTTTCTCTTAATTTAAAAAGTTTTGTTATATAATGCTACCACGCTCATGACACATATTCAACAACTGTTGATATCACCATGTGAAGAAAACTAAACTATGTTTGTAGTGGAGCAATATTTTGTTTTGGCCAAAAAAGTTTTGCCGTAAAAACTTAAAAAACACTGGCATATTCTCGTATCCCCCTCCATCTCACCTTAAAAAATAACATATTTTTCTAGTGTGATGGAACGAGGTCATCATATAAAGATATGTTTGTTACATAGTCAAACACATCGTGTCGGGCACTTGGAAAACCATTTACATTAAAACTTAATTATTTTAAAAAACTATTTTCTTTTACGCGTCTTACTATCTTTCCATGATATCCTCATATTTACACTATCTTGAAGATTAGCGAGGTATAATTGAGAAGTAAAGGAATCGTAAATGGTTTTAATGAAGAAGTGGGAATAATTTAGTTAGAAATTGCCCCCAATACATCTGAAATATTATTATATTATTATTATTATTATATTATTATTATTATTATTAGCACCGCGTCTTACTACCCGTTCGGGTTATACGCACTTACGCTAATGTGTAATGGTAGGGTGATTGTGAGATGAAATGGAGGACCTACAGTTTAACGTGGAATCCGAACCACGGTGGAGGCCTGGCATTCCTCACATTCACAAGTTGTGATTAATACACGTCTTGTCAGAGGTGAAGGAAGGGTTTGGCATTCAGATCAAATCTGTGCCGGGACCAAGGATTGAACCCCGGACTCACAGCACAGAAGTCTGACACCTTACCCCTAGACCACCAGGTCACCATCTGAAATACGGTCCTCAGAATTCTTTTTCACCGGCGCAGGTCATAACATTCTGGGATGACGCCCTATCTGGCGAGCCCATCAACATATTATTACTATGTTACAAGTTGACATTCTAAACTGTAAAGATAGAATAAGATGCACCATGAAAAATAAATCCTAGTAATTATGGCAGCAGTTTAACATATAATCCAATTTTCACAGGAAAGGACTTTATCAAATACAAACCCATATTTTTTTCTAGTCAGCATTGGTAAAATTTTGATATATTACTAGTGTTATTTTGAAAGTGTGGATACTCTAGTATATTAAAAGTGACGGCTCAAGATAACATGTCTTAACGTATTAATAAATGAAAGTAGAGCTAGTAACTTTTCTCATTGTCAGATAAAGCCTTTATGGTGATAATTTAACTGTATTTCTTTATTTCTTCTGTGACCAATATTTGGTCATATATGATTGACTTCATTAACAGTACATGTTTTAAAAATACATTAGGTATTCAAAGTTTAGGTCTATTTCAATTGTGTAAGCTAGCATTAATGATAGACTAACAAGTAACATATACAAACAATATTATGAAATTATCTTGTAAAAAAATATTCCAGGAGACTTAATGTTGTTGTTTTGTATTGAAATGTAAAACATCCAGCAACACAAGGTTATTTGACAAGAGTTATCAATATTAATAAAATGAATAGTTTTTGTGTCTGTCATGAGCATTCGGCGAAATCTATCGGAAGCAGAGGTTTGAGATTTTAAAAATTAGTAGCCTCTCTGCACGAACATGTGCATCTTGAGCTTAATTTTAAGATTTTGACTAGTTTTTTTTTAATTTATTAAAAACTGTGTTGGAAGAAATAAAAATATAGTTTTTTCTTCTATTTGAAACAAAGAAAAGCGTTGCAAGGGGAACCACTTAATGCATAGGGTTACTCGGCAACGTGGTAGTTTACAGTTATATTATATATATAATATATATATTTATGACTATTCAGCAATATACACAACTGTGTGAAGAGTTTTAGTATTGTTTGAAATGTAGTGTGTGCATATATAAATATATATATTATATATAATAGGCCTATATATTATATATTAATAAGTAATTTATTAATATATAATACATACAGTATATTAGATACTTCACAGAGTTAGTGTTTACAATATGTGAATTTACATTGAGATCCTGTAAATAACAACAATACACACCGCAATACACGACTGTGTGAAAAGTAGTATTATATTTATCTCACGGCGTCATTTATTTTCTAAAGGAATAGGATAAAGCCGGAGTTGACTTAGTTTTTTATGGATATCTAACTTATGCGTTTAGGTATTTAATTATATAAGTATATATAAAATTTGGATTCTCATTAAAAAAATATTATAGCAGTGTGGGCGGAAATTTGTAGACGTGGATAAAATGTGTGAAATTTCAAAGTTAATTTTTTTTATAAAAACCTATGGTTAAACATGATTTGTTTTTCCTCCCGACACTCTAACAACGTATGTAAAAAGCAAAAGAAGAGAATTTGGCTTTTTAAATTTGTCAAAGAATATTAATATTTTATAAGAAACTGTTAGCAATAATGATACGCATAGAAACAAGTTAGTTTTTTGTTGTTTTGAAAGCCATTAAAATCATTAATAATTACAACAGTTTATCCACCATCTCACAAGTGACCATATTTACCCCCCCCCCTTTACGGCGTTACACTTGGTTAAAATATTCGTTGGATCTTAAAGTTAAGAGTCTTCCTGCTATGGGATAAATAAAGCCAAACAGGTCTAGTGTATGTGTATAGACATACTTTAAGTGTTCTGACAACTATTCTAATAAACTATAGCGGTCTCTCATTACTCGCTGCTTCGCGGTTCGTTAGTCTTAAACCTAACTGGCTGAGTGGCCGCAAACCCCCCCCCGCCCCCCGCCTTCCCTCTTTTACTTGAAGCCGAGCGGGGGTCAGGCTCGGAACGATTCATAATGCAAGAGCATTCCGCTGGTTGAGTATGTATCGAGCGCGGGCTTTCATCACGTTATCATGCTGATGTTTACTAGTGGGTGAGCGGGGAAAGGGGGGGGTGTTTAAACTCATGTACTGCACGGCCGACTTGGGGGGGGGGGGCGGAATATCTACCGTAACATCGGTTCTATACAATACATTAACTGGTGGATCTACAATCCATTTTTAATACCGAGAGCCTTATCCGATAGTAAGAAAGCTACTAGATCTACCTTCATGTATTCATAAGTCAAGGCATATTATCTGCAGTTGTCACCTTTGATAGCGTTTATCATTCAACACAATAACGCTGATAATATATTAAAATTATGTCAATTTTGGCTACAAAAAAGAATTTCGTATTTAAAAAAAAATCCCCTCCTATGAAAATGAGACTTAAAACAATCCGCTTCAATGTCCGAATGGTATAATGCACAACTCTCGTGTTAGACTGGTCTACTGAAAACGGGAGGTCGGGGTTCTAATTTCGGTCGAGTCTATTGAGGGTGTTTTTCCCTATGTGGATTCCCACTCTATTTCCACGCAGATGAGGGTATGTTACCTCTAAAATGCTTCCTTCTCACCCTATCCATTAGAGTAATGATCATATATGCATATAACCTGAACAGGTGGTAAGACGTGGTGATAGAAAAAACTTTAAAACAGAAGCAAGGGACCCCCATCCAGTCTGGTTTTCCGGTAATGAGTAGTTAGAGGTTTGACTCTCGGTTGGTTACTAAGGGTGGCTTTCCTAAACTGTTTCCTACTCTCCCTCCAAGTATATGCCTCTACATTTCCTCTCATTTCTACCCTTTTCCTCCCTACCTAATTAATGTAGATATGGGGTAGGCCATTGCCTACGAATAGTAAAACACAAATGCGCACAAAAATACGTAATTTTTGAATTTGTGGCCGAAATTGATTTTGTATTAATATTTATCATCTACTAGCTTATGAACATATGAAAGTATACCTTCTAAATGTTGGAGTTGTTAGATAAGACGCATCGGTTACAAATTGGTCTATATGCATAGCACCCATAACACTACCACAGGTCTTTAACAAGACGAATAATATGAAAATAGGAAGGTTGTAAACAATTTACAAACAATTTAAATAAATATATAATTCAAAACCCACATTGGTGGTCACATAGTCTAAAGCGTTAATCTCATGTTAGTCTGGATTTTCGAAGGGAAGATTGAAGTTTGAATTCTGTCCGGTGTGATGAGGGTGTTTTTTTTTCTAAAGGTCTTCTAACTTTCCTTCCACGAGTGTGTGGGTACATTTCCTCTAAAACTCTACCTTCCTCATTCCTATTCACTATTGTAATTAGTGTAACACTAACAAGTACTAGGAAGCAGTGTAAAATAACGAGATTAAAAATGATTAATTCGAGGAAAATACAAGGACCGATGGAGACAGTATTTGCTTCCTACAGCAAAGATATAATTAAAGGTTAGCAATTATAAAAGTGTGGATGTTTTAAAAGTTTCTTCTCAGAAGAAAATTTATGAAGTAGTAAAACTAGGCATAAACAAATAGCGGCGTGGATTTTTTAAACACTATAAAAACCTTTGTTAAATCAAGATCCGGCCATAATTTAGCGGGACGGTATAGTGGGCAATTTGCTCCGCGCCATTCCATATTCGAAAAGGGGAAACCCTTAGTACTTCTCACAAGAGCTAATCGGAGGTCCTCTTGTGAGCTTTAAGTCCTTATCTCTGTCTTAAAGAAGAAGTAAAAAAAGAAGGGGAAAAAAGGGTGTAATGACCCGGTTTAGACGAGGGTGCGATAATACTGCGCTTATCGCAGGTTTCATTTCTCCCGGGAGAGGAGAGGAATAATTAGGAAGGGTGTGGGTGGAGGAACTTGATAGAGATTAAACAGGTAGATGAGTTTAAGGTATATTGAGATTACCAAGTCTCGAAGTCCTGACTAACAATAAGAAATATAAACTCTGCATCTTACTTTCAGATTTGGCCGCAACTGCTAGTATGTTTGTTTACTACCCAGGAGGTCTAGATTATTAAATCTTAACCTAGTGTTGTTATTAGTATATGTTTATTAGGCTCTTATTATATGTTAGTTATAAAATAGACACGGCAGCCAAACTATACATCGGTTAGTTAGCATCCAAGTAAAAGGACCAATTCCATTTCACAATGAAGCATTTTCGGCCTTGGTGGGAATCGAATCCGAGATCCTTATGTTAATAGGCAGACATTCTAGAAGGCATCTAATAGAACTGACTAGGACTTTTCTTCGACTTTACTTGTGCTTGACTGGTACTTTAGCCTTACTTAGCATCGTTCTTGCATACCGCTCTTAGTGGCTAGTGAACATCTATTCGGTATTGAAAAAAAAACCCAACCTGGAAACAGACGTTGAATTGAAATAGATTTAAGTTGAAAATTAGTACCTCTCTGAATCGAGCAACATAATTCATCCACCTACAGGTGTCTCAACTATCTGTTTTTAAAAAAATTAAACATAGAAAACAACATTTATTGAAAAACAATTATTTAACTTTACATAGTGAACAAAGCAATTTATTTTTAATAACGTCAACAATTTTTACAATAACTAAAAAAAAAAGTTTGCTACTATTAAACTATATCATTTATATTTGCAACATTTATTGAAAAAGAAAATACCATACCTTAAAAATCTTGGTGGCCCACCAAATATAAAACAGAATTTAAGTGGGTCGTAAGCCAATGGAGTTTGGGAATCAATAGCCTTACACGTTAGTTTTTTCTATTTTCTTTAAACATAGATAGAAAGTTGAGCCTTAGAATAACGGTGAATTTACCTAAAGGATACATGTTCATCATACTTGTATGTAGAAGGCGGTTGGAAAGGGGTAATAGAGACGAAGAGGGTAGGTAAGCCCATCATATGATGGTGCGCCAGCAGTATGTACCTGCGGTTTAGCACGGTATATGCGTGGTTATCAACTATAACTTGTAATAACACGTGGGAATCGATAGTTCATCGAGATTCTCGACTGTCTCTCCCTCCCCTATGTGGATAGAGGATATAGGGAGGAGGAGGAGGAGGAGGAGAGAGATGTTGCGCAACATGAGGGTCTCAGGTATTAATGGTCCGCAGATATATTCACGTGGGAGGGAGGGAGGGGGGGCTTCCATCAGCTAGGTTCCGATGATGTACACTCTGGTTCGCATGAATATGGAGCCTCAATAACATCGTGTGACGTTACACAAGATTCATCGGTGATTGGGCCGACCACAAACTATTGAAGTTTTGAAGCAACAAACCTGAATATTTTCTTATATATTTTATGTATAGCATATTTTATCTTTTTTTAATTAGAATAATACCGTCCAGTTTAGATCTAAAAGACCTTTTAGGAAATTAAAGCATATATTTTCTCCCAAAATTGATAGCATTTCACTATGTTGTGTTTTTTATAGTTATTGATAGTATATATCAATTTAGCATCAGCCTAGACATAAGTTTGACGATTACGTTTGTTGAATACCTTAAAGAAAATACACATACAATCTAAATCTAAGGCCCTTGGCCTTGTCGAGTGCAAGTCTAAAACTTATTTTTTGGTATTGTGGGCGGTAGGGTGAAAGGCCAGCGTGGCTTCACAACCAACCAAAGTATCCTTCCGCGCCAACAAGAACAGATGGATCACGGAAAACGTAATGGCGCTAGCTAGCGGACTGGTCTTGCGTAAAAATAATACGTTTGGAAATATCAGTTTTCTCGAGAACGAGTGAAATTTTTACTGTAATATTTTCAACACCTCTTTTAAGATAATTTATCAAGGTTTATTAGGTGTTACATTTTCTTATTTTTGCTATGCATCCGGCAGTTTTCTATTGAAAAATGTCAAAATTATTGATATTTAATCATTATTAAAATTATAGCGGAGGTGTGTATATAAAAAGTATAACTTAATCAACATGCTTCTATTCATTGATCAAACCGTTTCCGAAAAGAAAATTTCAAAACAATAAAGATTCTTGAAGATAACCTTTTGTTCCATGGACTCTGCATTTCCACGCCAAATAAAAGGGCCAATCGCCTTAAAACATTATTTTCTAAATACCGAAACTTTTACTAATTATTTACTCGATGGCATTAGGAACCCGAAAGTTCATTGCCACACTTACTAAAGTACGCCACCTAACCTTATCTTGAGCTAGTTCTATCCAGTCCATCTCATTAGACCCTATCACTTCAGGTCCATTCTAATGTTATCCTCCCATCTGCGTCTAGGTCTTCCCAATGGATTTGCCAGTCAATACTCTAAACAAGGTTCTAGATTCTCTCATTCACACCGCATGTCCTGCCCACCGTAATATGCGAAACTTGAGTTTCCTATCAATGTCTGTGATGAGTACAGGATACATAACTAATCAATATGTAACCTCCTCCACTCCCCATTATCCTAATCCCTTTTTGGACTAAATATATTACCAAGCACCTTGTGTCAGAGCGTTTACTACCATGATTAAATAAAGCATAGGTATCCCTTGGAAGAATTTTACAGACAATTGTCTATTGTTTGTATTTCTTAGAAGTATTGTTGCCAATAAACATTGTTGCATTATTGTTTTCCTTTTATTAGGTATCTTATTACTCCTTTCTTTACTATATTAAAATTAGAATAGGTTTCACTTGTACCCGAATAGTTACCATATTTATTTTGAATGAATGGTTAAATCAGATAGCATACCAGTACATAATAAATTAATAAATTAATCCCCCCAAAAATATATATAACCCAATATAATCCAATAAAAACCATTTTAACCAATTTTTGGGGGGATTTTTCAAATAACCAGGTATTTTTTTCAAACCTGATTTGTAATAAAATCAAGGTAAGTTCTTATAGATAACTTTAATATCAATTTATTGACTAGAAAATAATTTTGTTTTGGACCGACAAAATTATAACCCAATTTTTGGAAGAGGCAAGCAATTGTAATGTATATTTGAGTACTTCGTCATAATCTTTACGTCCACATATAAATTATTAGACCCAAAATGTCAGCTATAATAACGAGCAATTCGCCGATCACTTCCGTTATTGGTCAACTAAAACAAATCCTATAAAAGATCTACAACGCAGTTGACCTATTTCGAAGCTTTACTGGATGTAATCCAACTAAAAAAAATAATCCACCCTCGCTTAGGGGTGTTAACGTCAAAGAATAGTGTTTGTTTGGATGTCCGATTAGTCTCGAACAATCCGTTGTAGCACCCCATCCCCTCTGATACAGCAAATATTTGAACTTCCAAACATAAAAACTCACAATTCCGCTCAAATACGAACAGTTTAACCGCCAAAAACACACAAAAAAATCTTGTTTGGATTCACACTCAGTGTTATCGTGTTTGTTTAGGTTTGGTGTTAGACATTCTTTGAATTTAGAGGGGGGAAAATATTTGTGGGAATAGTATGATTTAATAAAAACTGACCTGCTTTGGTGGCCGCATGGTCTAAGGCGTCACTCTTGTGTTTGACTAAACCGCCGATGACAGGAAGAATTGGGTTCGAATCCCGGTCGGGTGTTCTGAGAGTGGTTTTCTAAAATGATTTTCCACTCTCCCTCCAAACAAATGTGGCTACACTCTCTCAAAATTCAATGTTCCTCATCTCTAACTCATTAGCGTAATTAGTGCATATGCGTGTAACCTGAACAAGTAGTAAAAATACAGTGCTAAAAAACTAGGAAATGGTATTATTTATATTCTGTAGTACTTATTTTCTGTTGCAAATATTTATATATTTGTACTATCACTGTAATATCTAAAAGTAACTAAATTTTAGTTTCACAAAACTAAAAAAATTACAATATAATTATGTTTTTGAAAAAAGTATTCCTAGCTATACGGGAGTATTCGTGTCCAGGAGTCTTTTTTTTTAAATCATGTAATTAGATTAATTTATTCTTTACCAATAGTAATAACCACCAATAATAAAAATTAAAAGCTATTATATAGTTTTATATGGCTAAGAATTAGCAAATGTTTTATTAAGTCCAAACTACCTATCAACAGTTCAGAACGTTTGACTAAACTTTAACATTTGTATAATTTTGCTAACATGATAATTAATTCAGAGCTTAATGTATTTTTAATATATATGTGAGATATAAATTAATTTTCCTATTTAGAATTCTCTCAAAAGGTATAATAAATGTTCACAGTCAATATTTTCCCTGACATTTTGAGAACAGCTTTTTATAAAACTGGTAGAACAAATTCATTGTGCTGGAAACAAAAATAAGATCACGTTTGCGAGAAAGATTTTGTTGGAAGACTATTGTAAAATTAGAGTTTTTACCGAGAGTCCTTGAGTCTGAAAGCTCAAAGTCTGGTGATAGCCTATATCAAGGGTGATAGACGTGAGTCAAGATCATAGCTCATAATCAGGGTGATAGTACATACATATAAAAAGGGTGATCGTCCTTGTAATAGTCTATAGAAAAGGCGATATATGTCAGTCGGGGTGATATCTCATAGAGTGATAGACTATAGCAAGGGTTATGGCCTAAGTATAATCATGGTGATACACGTTATTCGGAGTGATAAGTCATAGTCGTTGTGATAGCCAATGGTAATATTAGCCTTTATTCCCGGTGATAGCCTATAACAAGTGCAATAGACGTCCGTTGTGATAGCCTTTAGCAATGGTGATATCGTATAGTCCTGGTCCTATAGTAAGGCTGATATGCAATAGTCGGGGTGATGGTTCTTAGTCAAGATAATAGCCTCTAGCCAGGGTAAAAGACTGTGGCGATAGATTATAAATTAAGAAAGTGTATTTTCAAAAACTTTATAACTTCATTTCTAAATAAAGTACTTACATTTATAGCAAACCTAATTACATAACATCAATATCAATCTAAAAAGAGTTAATTAAACAAGGATAAACATAATATAGGGCCTATTTATATTTTACTGAATTTTCTAGATAAACTTAAAATAATAGTCAAATAAAATATATTTTTTATTTTTTAGCACAGGGTCCTACTACCCGTTCGGGTTAAGCGCTTATGTACTAATACGGTAATGATTTTAGGTATTAAGAAGGTTTTTATTAAGATGAAGTGTACCAGCATCTGCGTGGGAAGAGAGTTAAAAACTATTTTTGAAAAAAACACTCTCAGTACACCCAACAGAGATTCGAACTCAATCTTTCCGTGATTGGCAATCTAATTTACTGCGAGAGTAACGCGTTAGACCTCGGGGCCACCGAAGCGGGTAAAATAGTGTAGCTTATGTAGCATAGTTTTCTTGAGAATATTTATTTGGCTATTGAGAGTATTTTCATAAAATATTGGTGCATTGTGTCATATATAGTGACTTAGGTCAATATGAGAAATTGATAGGTCATAGATAGAACAATCGGGTAATAAAAGTGACTTGGAAAGGATCGATATGGGTAATAAAGACGCAGTTTTTTACCTTATTTAGACTTAGCACCGAGTAGAATACAAAAACCAGTGACTAGAAGGAATTTGGGAGAAAAAATAGCAAATATACTTCTGTAGCATTTCAATGCTACAAAATTAAAGAAATATTTTGGGACAATTCAAACAAATGAATAACACATACATAGTAAAAATGAACTAAAGACAATATGAAATCCCCTTCTTTAATTATTGATATTCGAACCACCCCAAGAAGAATGAAATATTTACAGAGATAAGTTTAACTCATTATTTCTCTACAGGTTCGATCTCATTGTAGTTTTATTTCGTTTTGTAAATAGAACATCAACTTGACGTTTTGTTGTCTTAATTTTTGATTCCTTCAAGTGCACATATTATTATCTTTTCACGTCTTACTACCTGTTCGGGTTATACGCCTATGTACTAATTAAGCTAATGAGTTGAAGGGTTAATTTTAGAGAAAGTGTACTCACATTTGCGTGGAGGGAGAATGGGAAACAATTTCGGGGGAAAACCTTCGGATTTGAACCCCGATCTCACTGTCACCGGCAGTCTTGCCTAGCACGAGAGTAACGCCTTAGACCATACGGCCACCAAAACAGGTTTATTTGTATCTTAATTCTACAAACTAAAAACTTAAATCTCAATTGCGTGTGGTTGAAGATGAGATTAACTTTATAAATTTGATTTAACTAATTTATATTCTTAAACGTATTTAATAAATTGACATTCCTGCGAAAATTTGCATTAATTTTTTTTAATAGAATGATACAAGTCAAAAAATAGATTTATAATGGAAGGTAATGTTAACTTAACCTGCGTCGTATAAATGTTTTAAATAATTTTTAATATTTTGTAATAATTACAAATTAAAACGTTCCAAGTAAGTGTGTCAAAAAGATCTCCAAAACTAATAACAATTTTTAAAATAAGAATTAATAAACAAAATACTTAACCACAATTCCCCCCCTTTTTTTTCCTAAACGAGTATGTATGAATACATATTTCTGACTATCACTATTTTTTTATTTATTTTTTCAAAATATTAAACACAAAGGTTACTTAATGACTTCATCTAGGATGTAATAAGAAGAAAAGTAGTTTAGAATAAATTCCCCCAAGTTAAAGAGAATAAAAGAGGATGGGAAAAAAAACCTGCATAAAACAAGTGATCCAGCCTGCCTAGATTCAAACTCTAATCTTCCCATCAATGGCGACATAGTTCAACGTGAGTTTAAACGCCTTAGACCATCCAGCCACCATGCGGGTGTAATTTCATAAAGAGTGTTAGCCTATATTCAACTCGGGTGAGACGTCAGCTTTCGAAATCAATCTCAGTTTGATTTTTACCAAATCAAATTTAAAATAATATTTTATACTATATGATTATTTTTATATATATTTTAATATTAATAATTTATTATAAATATATTATTAATATAATTATTATATAGTAAAATTTAACCCAAAAGGAAAGTAATTATCTTGACTCACGCGTGCAGACTCCCTCGGAGTTAGCGTCTTGGACGGCCTTGCCGGTGGCCGGGGCAGCCACGACGCACTCCAACCCCCTGGCGCACGACCCGTGGAAACCGTAGGGCCCCCCGCAGGGCTCGTTTTCGACCCGGGCGCATACCCGGCAACACCCGCAAGGGTCCCACACGGTCTCCTCACCGGGCAGTCCTCTTCGCTCAGTTCCTCGCACTCTGACAGGCTGCACACGCAACTGAAACCGTCCGCGAACCGGGGACCACGCCCCCAACAGAGCGTGACCACCACCACCGCCACCACCTGCCACCACCCCCTCATACCGTCCATTGATCACACCCGGCCACGTCTTTGCTTGAAATATTCACGTCCCCCCCCCCCTTACCCCGTCTTTATTCTTTAGAAGCTGTAATTCTTCACAAACTTTATTTTATAAAGACCACTTTCAACGTTCACTAAAGAAAAAAAAGATGATATCTAAAATAAACCTTTTAATCGATTTCTTCTATCGCCCTATCGTTCGAAACAAAACGCCACTCATGTCGTGTTGCTCTCATCTTGTTAACTTTCTGTTAAATAGAAGCCGGAAAATTAAAACACTTCTGTTCCTCACATTCAGTCGATGATACGTATTCAAATTTGTTCTGTATTCAATCTTGTGCTGAGCTACGTAAAGGTTCAAATAATAAAATATTGGTTGATATTTTGTTCAACACATTGATGATCTATCAAAACTCACATATCAAAAAGGTACAATATAATGTAAACACTTCTTCCATTCGCTAACCACATTAATAATTTGCGTAGAATATGTCATTGAAAACACCCAGTTTTATGTTGAATATAGCAAATCGTTTCCACGAAATAGAATCGAACCCTCTTTTAAATGAAAAATCGTTTATATCATAACACCAATATTTAACATAATGATCTATCACACTGCAACCAATGAAGCATATGGCGTGAAATATTCTATTTTTTTAAAAACAATTAAAAGCAAAATATATTTTTCATGAAAATCGAAAGTTTTTTCCTTCAATGGAAAATACACTTGTGCATGTGACCGTCTCATATTGGCCTTCGCTTTTCATAGGAACGTCCAAACCTAACCGCAAAATTCAATGCAGATGTTCCTGGGCAGCATGTTATGTGATTGTACGTTGTAAAAACATTATCCCTGAACAAGTATTGACGTCCGTATGCCAAGGAATGTTTTTAAAGAAACGCTTGGGTGTCGCCACGTGACTGACATAAATTACAATTAAACATCAACTATAGATGATTGTTAGCATGTCATTTTTTAAAAAAAGAACAGATTTTAATAAAAGCTGCATATAATTTGTTTAGTATGTATAATAAATAACTTATTTTATTTATTTTTCATCTTTTATAAAACCATAAAAATAAAAACAAAAAACTTGCTATCTTCGCTCATTTGTTGTCTTATAAGTGCAAAGTAATTTTGTTTCGTGAAAGATTACGTTTGCGAATTTGACCGCACGTCGCTCAAAATCGCGAGTAGGCTTTTATTATATATATATTTCGGACGTTCTAAACAGAGAGCACCGCTAGTGTCCCTGGCTCAGCGCCGACTGCTTTGGACGTTCCCGGCGTCGTTGGTTAGTTTACGCCGTCGCCGCGCGACCTCACATGGCGTGACGGTGCTGCTAACACACGAAAGTGGTAGCAGTGAGAAACATTGGAGCGAATTCACGTCGGATTCTTGATTTTACAACAAAACACAGTGTTAACAAAACTTAAAACTTTGGAATTTGGTGATAAATGGAACTATTCTCTCGAAAACCGATTTGTAACCATTCTAAATTCAAAATATATTAAATAGGCCTAGTAATAATAATAAATATATATAATAAATATATATATAAATAAAGATATATATAATATATGATTATAATATATATATAATAATATATATGGAATATATAGGTGTTAGTCAATGTGTGACTTCCTAATGGTCCAATTGGTATTCAACTAAGAATCCTATTTTCGATTACCGGAGCGGCCGAAAAACTTAAAAATCATGAAACTGGGGATTCACTTTCCATTTTGATGAAATTAAACACCGGGATACATAATGCAATGTCTGTTAGAGATTTAAGTTAGTGTGTATGTCGTTTGATGTTATCATCATCTGTTAGTTTGGAAAGTTCACATTAAATACAAATTAAAAGCTGCATATATGGGAGAACAAGTTGAAAGCCACTTTAGGAATCAAACTCATAACTTTATTTAAGTGACTAAATAAATTGAATAAAAATAATTTATAGCCTTAAATTATAATATCATTAGTAAAATAACAAATAACAATTAAAACATTTGTTTCATAGATATCTTTCAAACACATTTAAAGTTAGTAATACTGAAATATTCTTGATGATTAAAATTATTTTGTTGAAGACAAAAAAATTTCTTCTAGTATGAGATTTTATGATATCAAGTTAGAAGGAAATTGTCAAAAAAATGTTTAGCTTTATGTATTGAAAATGATTTAATGTGTAGGAAACGGCAATCACATTCCCTCCCCCATAATGTATGAAGCAATGCGTAGTTGGTAATGGAAATTGGATACATAGTAATTATACCGTGTGGTCTGCTAGCCCTTCTAATTGGCCACGAAATCGTTCCCATGTAATTTTCTGTAGACCCCTGCCGGATCGGACCATGATAACTTTCCATTCTCTAAGGTTCTAAGGTTTCTAAATTACCAATGTTCTCGCAGAGTCCCATTGTTGGTACGATGTTTGTGTTAATATAAACGGGTCGATACGGTACACAGGCTAAGATGAGATGTATCGTATTGTTTAGGCCCATTGTTTTACGTACGAGCACACGACTTAAACATATTCGAGAAAGTTTTGAATGGATTTATTTTTTAAATTGTTTGGGAAATATTGTAACCTTTGGACTCACTGACAAACTTTTGTTCTAAAATAAACACTGTTGGGGACCTTCTTTAATATTTTCATTGTTACATAAAAGTACTTTCATATTTATTGAGGCTCTAGTGATATACATTAATCAAATCTTTAATAAGCTTCAATGAATACTCTAAGTTGTATTATTATTTTTTTAATTTTAAGGAAGGTACAGTTTCCCGAACCCCCAATTTCCCCGTATACCTTCCAACAAAAAACAAAATGCTAAAATCAATTTAAAGTTTGATTGAACTCTCAAAGTAACGTAATTAAGAACTGAATACAGCCAATTCAATCAACAATAGTTAATTAATTAATAGTGTGAATCTACACAATAAAAGTAATATACTTTAGATAACTTAGACTTTGATCTAACCAGGGCCTTTTAGACTCTATAGTCCATTTAGCCCAATGAATGAGCCAGTGTCAATAGTAATGTGTTTACGTTTTACCTTGTGAGTCTTTTAAGCTATATAAATTAAACCATTGCCGTTCGTTGATTATTGTGACTGCATGCAGTAATGCAGAAATTATTGTGTTTCTTAAATATTATAGTTTAAAAATAAACTTTCTTTTAACAATTTTTTTCGGGAATATAACATTTAAAAACATATATCTTAAGCTATTAGGACAATAACAAAATTCAAATGGTTTTGGCCTATTGAAAAATGGAATCTTTTTTAGAGAAACAAATAAAAAAATGTCCACCTAGCTATGTGCACGTTTTAACTAATAAATAAAATAATGTTGTGTTTTTAATTTTAAATATATTTTAAGGTAAGTACAAAAGATAAAGTAATTACACAATAGGCCTACCAACAATAGAAACTCAGCGGAGAGAATTATTTCATTCCTAATCTTTAAATGTAAAACATGCCTGGTTTGAAAGATACTAGTTATTTAAACTTTCTAATTCGATTATTCTAACATCCAAAAGCATTGTTCTAGCACTTAAAACCCACATTTTTGTTTTACACTAATCTGCATTTGATGACTGAATGACAAATAATTAAAGATAGCAGCCGTGTTTTTGTCCTTTAGATAAAACAACCATTTAATGGAGTAGTTTTGTTTAGTTACCATTAAATAAGGACCTTTGGGGGAAACTTCAACAATGTATAATTTGTTCCCACCAACTATGATTTCATATTTATTTATAGAAAAGTTTAAATAAAAATAATATTTTTATGATAACTTATTTATGCCAACCACAATTAAAAGGTTTTGTGTTTAAATATTTCCTCTTTAAATTAACTCAAGAAGAAAAGTATCCTAGTTCGAATTTTAGAATAGCCAAACGGACCAACTTCAATACTATTATGCAATGCATGCAAATAAATGCCATTTACGTTTATCTGATACACTTGTGTTTCTAGCCAGCGTTTTGGAAGCAAAATTACTTAGTATGTAATTTAAAGCTCACCTTTTGTAGAGTATCCATTGCTATGATTCAATTCTAGCTTACACAACACAACCGTTAACATCGCCATAGCCGCGTTACACTGGACACATAGATAACACTAAAAAGATAGGAGTACAATAGGTTAGAAGAGGACAAAGTAGTAGCGCTTTAAGCGGCTATTGGTCAACTAAAGAGATCGACTTAGCTGGCGCATCTTGCCCCTGCATTGTCCAACAAGGCGTGTATTTAAATGTATTCATATCTTAACCATCTTGGTACTGATGATGTATTCGCTATCAATGTAATGTTTATAATGTATGTGTAGTTTATGTGTGGATTAGCTGTCTCCACATTAAAAACACCACACTAAGTAGGCTTACACACACCCTGCCGGGATTTCAATACCGATCTCACCGGCACTCTACTAAACTAAACGAGTCTGACGCGTAGTCAAAGTGGCCAGTATCAAATAAAAATACAGAAAAATACGTAGTAAAAAAATACGAAACATAATAAAAGGAGTTTGGAAGAGGAAAAATAAATTGTCATTAAATAGGAAAATAATAAATAATTTATTTTGAAACTTTTAGTAAGGTATGGCAAAATAATGTTAACATGATACATTGTATTAAATTAAATTATTATGTTTTATAGGAAAGCAGTTCACAAAATATAATGTACGTATACTCTGAAATATTTATTTACTAAATGTGATTAAAATTCATGGTTGCGTGTTAAATAGCATAAATAAAAATAACATTGTTTGTCATTGTAGGCCCTATATTATACTCGTCAAATATTAAAACATAAACAAAATCAAAATCATGAATGGATTATCTAAATAAATATATATGTGCGTTTAATTACAACATTTTCAACTGAGTGAACAAATAAGTGCTAGGTAATATAATCTATACTCAAATGTATGGTTTTAATAAGTAATAATTATTACCTAATATAGTAAATTTCATAATTGTGATGAAATAGATTTTTCATTTCATTTTAATTAAAATCAAAAGTACCCACCCTTAATATAATTCAAATTAATGAATAACCTCAGAATATAAAACAAATGCATCCACATGTGTTTTGAAATTTTCTCACATACCTCTGTGATCATTTACTTATTTATCACGTTGTTTACAACCAAGCTCTTTTGTTCACCCCTTATTCAAATATTTGTGAAACAAAACAACTTCGAGAACAGTTTCTTTTTCTCTCTCCCCCTCTCTTCTGGAACATGACCGTGGCATGATGCAAACATGACGAAATAGAAGGAAACAGAAGAAGCCACTAGGATGATTTTTTTTTCTCGAAACATATACCCGAAAAGAAGGATCCTTTCTTCAATCGACTTACGACCTTGCTGTGACCTTTTGATCTCAGATTTTCACTCGGTCTTAAGCCTTACAGTAAAACTGTCCACGACGCACTAAGCCATCACGTTTAAGCCGCCGCGACTATTGTCCAAACATAATAATTAT
Source organism: Timema podura (assembly GCA_033556935.1). Classification (NCBI taxonomy): domain Eukaryota; kingdom Metazoa; phylum Arthropoda; class Insecta; order Phasmatodea; family Timematidae; genus Timema; species Timema podura. The sequence goes on along the minus strand of JAVRXN010000005.1, from coordinate 16,545,156 downwards.
GGGTCGATTGCTTTTATAATTAAATAAAAATAAGTTTCTTCGGATTAACCGCTTTCACATACAATTAATATTAAAACCGGACCCTTGTCATCATCACGCCGGATCCCAAAGAAGATCCAAGACGATAGACTCGACCACAGTTCGACAACAAACAACACAAAAACATCCCTAGAAAAAAAACAATCTCTCTTTAACTTGAGGCTTCCAACGCAGGACTTCACGAGAAAACATATCTCTTAAACTTAGCTTACGACGACGTAAGACCATCATAAGAACATCTCAACATTGTAACTAGCCATTTCCATGTAAGAGGAAGGTATTTTAGCGTACACACCCCTCTGTTCGGCGGAGTTTGAGTGGTACCATTTTAGCTATGTGGTTTTTTAAGGACAGAGGGGAAGGAGGTGGTGACAACCTCAAGGGTCTGTGGCATTTAAAATGTTTTGGAAGAGCTGGTGGAAGATGAAAGGCAAAATAAGGCTGTTGGGATGTTGTAGCGGTACGGGCCCCAAGTACTGTCGACAATTCCTCGCACAACAATCAAGTGTTTTTTTAGAAAAAACTAAATGTTGGTTTTGTTGTAGCCTTACATTAAAACAATCAACAACCCTCAACCAAATTAATATCATCTAACACAACGCAAGGTATACAAATTAATATCAGTGAGCGACAAGGCCGTAGTCAGGGGGGGGTTTTCGGGGTTCAAACCCCCCCCCCCGAAATTTTATGAACAAAATATATATGGCTTTATTTATGGTTCAAACAATATAAAAATTAAGGTACAAGTACAAATTAAAGGGCTGTGTTATCATAAAAAGCACTTCAGAGAGCTTCCAGAGGTGTTTATTATTTAGAATTGTTCCTATTTTTCGGTGGTTAGGGGTTATGTTGCCATAAAGAAACACTTTAGAGAACTTCTAGAGCTGTTTAATATCTGGAATTTGTCCTAGCCTTTGGCAGTTAATGGGTTATGTTACCATAAAAAAACACTTTAGAGAGCTTCTAGAGCCGTTTAATAATTAGAATTTGTCCTAGCCTCCGATAGTTAGGGGGTAGTGTTGCCATAAAAAACACTTCAGATAGCTTCTAAAAAAGTTTTTTATTTATAATTTTTTCTAGCCTCCGTCAACTGGGGGATGTGCCCACCAAACCCCCCCTGAAATTATTGGCTGGCTACGGCCTTGGTGAGCGATAATAAAATCATATCAACCTTACTAGAAAACGCATTATATTCTTTTACGTAGGCTTACTATGGTTGAAAAGGGCAGGGCGGGAACGATTAGACTATATATGTCTGCTCTACGCTGAGGAAAGTGATGGACAACGTGCTGAGGTTTGTCTGACGTCCGGCAGAGCTCACCTGAGTGAAACTATCTTCAAAAAGTGTAATATGTGGTTTGATTTTATTTAGCTACCCGCCTCGGTGGCGTAGTTGGCTAACGCGCTAGTCGTGTTGAGCTCGATTGCTTTTATAATTAAATAAAAATAAGTTTCTTCGGATTAACCGCTTTCACATACAATTAATATTAAAACCGGACCCTTGTCATCATCACGCCGGATCCCAAAGAAGATCCAAGACGATAGACTCGACCACAGTTCGACAACAAACAACACAAAAACATCCCTAGAAAAAAACTATCTCTCTTTAACTTGAGGCTTCCAACGCAGGACTTCACGAGAAAACATATCTCTTAAACTTAGCTTACGACGACGTAAGACCATCATAAGAACATCTCAACATTGTAACTAGCCATTTCCATGTAAGAGGAAGGTATTTTAAACAGAGCGTACACACCCCTCTGTTCGGCGGAGTTTGAGTGGTACCATTTTAGCTATGTGGTTTTTTAAGGACAGAGGGGAAGGAGGTGGTGACAACCTTAAGGGTCTGTGGCATTTAAAATGTTTTGAAAGAGCTGGTGGACGATGAAAGGCAAAATAAGGCTGTTGGGATGTTGTAGCGGTACGGGCCCCAAGTACTGTCGACAATTCCTCGCACAACAATCAAGTGTTTTTTTAGAAAAAACTAAATGTTGGTTTTGTTGTAGCCTTACATTAAAACAATCAACAACCCTCAACCAAATTAATATCATCTAACACAACGCAAGGTATACAAATTAATATCAGTGAGCGACAAGGCCGTAGTCAGGGGGGGGTTTTCGGGGTTCAAACCCCCCCCCCGAAATTTTATGAACAAAATATATATGGCTTTATTTATGGTTCAAACAATATAAAAATTAAGGTACAAGTACAAATTAAAGGGCTGTGTTACCATAAAAAGCACTTCAGAGAGCTTCCAGAGGTGTTTATTATTTAGAATTGTTCCTATTTTTCGGTGGTTAGGGGGTTATGTTGCCATAAAGAAACACTTTAGAGAACTTCTAGAGCTGTTTAATATCTGGAATTTGTCCTAGCCTTTGGCAGTTAATGGGTTATGTTACCATAAAAAACACTTTAGAGAGCTTCTAGAGCCGTTTAATAATTAGAATTTGTCCTAGCCTCCGATAGTTAGGGGGTAGTGTTGCCATAAAAAACACTTCAGATAGCTTCTAAAAAAGTTTTTTATTTATAATTTTTTCTAGCCTCCGTCAACTGGGGGATGTGCCCACCAAACCCCCCCTGAAATTATTGGCTGGCTACGGCCTTGGTGAGCGATAATAAAATCATATCAACCTTACTAGAAAACGCATTATATTCTTTTACGTAGGCTTACTATGGTTGAAAAGGGCAGGGCGGGAACGATTAGACTATATATGTCTGCTCTACGCTGAGGAAAGTGATGGACAACGTGCTGAGGTTTGTCTGACGTCCGGCAGAGCTCACCTGAGTGAAACTATCTTCAAAAAGTGTAATATGTGGTTTGATTTTATTTAGCTACCCGCCTCGGTGGCGTAGTTGGCTAACGCGCTAGTCGTGTTGAGCTCGACCGCCGAGGACGGGGAGATCGAGGTTCGAATCTCGTTCGGGAGAACTGGGGGTGGCTTTTCCTAAATGGTTTTCCACTCCCCCTCCACGCAAATGCGGGTTCACTTCCTTTAAATTTAACCCTCCCAATTCCTAATCCATTAGAGTAATTAGTACTTAAGCGTATAACCCGAACGGGTAGTAAGACGCGATGCTAAACAAACTATATATATATATGGTTTAGTAGAAGACAGCTGTAGAAATCTGCTTCTGTATTCATGTTATGCAATATTTTGTTTTGGTTGCACAAGAAAGCAACAATCTCATATAAGTTAAAAACCAAAAACCCTTGATTTTTTTTTTTTTTTCAAATTCTAATAATACCTAAATATGTGTCTACTAACTAAATTATTTTTGGGTTGGATAACCAAGCTATGATGGTTGTTAAGTACGGTTACAACCACATATAAATATCATACTCATATTCTTTTAAATTGAAAAATGACACCTGTAGTCGGGGATCAAACCCCGTGTTTTTTTCCCCTTCATATCATTGTTTGACTCACTGTCCCTCACCCGACCATGATGTTTTCTTATTTATTCAAAGTTACCTAATAAAAGTTTGTGGTTCAGAGCGTTACGAGTTTCAATGGGGATAAAATATTCCTTCCATGTTCCTTTTTTTAATTGAGTTTGTTTAAATTTACGGCTATTAACAAAATAGTATAGCTAATGAGATTAGGAAGCTAGTTTAGTAGAAGTGTACCTGCATTAGCATGGAAATAAAATGTGAAAAAACACATTGATAAATCACATTTGACATCATTCGAGAACCTGTCCGTTTATGAACCCATAGCTTTTGTTAAAAGAAAATCCAACAGTGGTAGCACGGTCTTAGACGTCAGGCACATAATTTATTGTAATGCTAGTGACGACGCGGTCATGATTAGAATTTCTACCGGATGCATCGAGTGCGGTTTAGTATCCCTACTTTTTCTTGGACGCCAATGGCTAGGAGGCGATTTTTCCATAATTTTATTCGGGTTATGACCTTGATTATATACTCAGTAAATTGCTTGGAAAAACGAATTTGTTGATTTGAGTATTGCTATATTTTATACTTATATTTTAACTTACTATACTGCACTGATGATTGTATGTTATTTTTTAATTTGAATTTTACAAAGCCGCTTTTTAAAGAAAAGTTGTGGGGGAGTTGTAAAGATTGGTTTCAACGATTACTCTTATCTTCAAAAGACAAATTAAAAATAAAATATTTTAGAAATGTTAGTAAAGGAAGGTTATTCAATATAAAGAGTGTTTGGGAACTCATAGGCCAAACTGCACATATAGCTTGTTTGAATCAAAAGCAATACAACATCCTTAAACACTTCATCCGGAAAACTATGCTAAGACAGTTAAATTGCGTTCAAAGTTTCAGCGGCCGGGAGAGTAAAGCTGTCAAGCATGCGTGTACAAGTTTCATAGGAGTTAGGCGCTCAACACTGCATATGTAATAATGTCAAGCACTTTCTGTGATATCAGACCGTTAATGACGACCCCCAGAACGTGTTCACATTTCTAGATGGACTGGTGGGTTGTTTACTATTAACTGTGGTATGTTCAGCTGCCGTGCTCCAAGATCTCAAGGTGTGCAGTGCCACACGCCTAGCTCCTATGCAATCTATTGTACACGCATGCTTGAACAGCTTTGCTCTCTCGACGCTGTATGCCGAAACTTTGAACACAATTTAATGGTATTAGAATAGTTTTCCGGATGTGTGTAGGGAATTTGTATTAGGTTCAATAAAACTATATGTGCAGTTTGGGCTATGAGTTTCCAAACACTGTGTATAGTATAAAACTAAAAACTTACTAGACCATAACTCTTTACTAATTCACATCCTTCTATATGGGTCCTCAAAGTGTTCTGTGAAGCAGTTATAATTTAAAGGTTGTGAAGGATAGGGGTGGGCTTAAATATTTTAGTCACAGTAGTAATTAGTGCCCTTGAGGTGTAAGCAAGTAATCCATAAGGCATACTTTGTACCCATGGTTAGATATACTGCAGAAATATGGACATTGGGTGTTAGAGAGACCAGGGAAGTGGAACAAATGGGAATGAATATTCTGAAAATTGAAAAATGACACCTGGACACGGGAATCGAACCCGGGACCTCTGGCTTAGTACGCCAATGCTCTAACCACTGAGCTATCCAGGATTCGTCTCGTGCCCTGGGTCATTCTTCACTCATATTTTAAGGCAGAGTCTATGATGGACTTAGCAGAAATCGTCGGCTACAAATATGTGATTATATTAATATCACGAGCCATCGGATAACGCAGCCATCTGCGACTCAGTAGTTGGCATTATGCTGCCATTTGCACAATTATTAAATTGTACGGGATCGCACATATTAAGAATTAATAGCCAGAGCTATTATTTATGCTTATTAGTGGGGATTACTCCACCTAGATATCATAGTGGAGTAATCCCCACTAATAAGCATAAATAATAGCTCTGGCTATTAATTCTTAAATGGGAATGAAGTTTGTGAGGAGCATGTTAGCTGTCATGAGGAGAAACAAGATTAGGAATGAAGTTGTTCAGGCAAGAGTTAGCGTAGAGGAAGTACAAGAGATAATAGAGGAAGTAAGTTTGTAATGAGGATGGAAAAGGAAAGAATTGCAAGGAGTATGATAGAGACGAAGTATGCAGAAAAAAGACAAAAGAGACCAAGGAGGAGATGGGAGAAGCTGATAGCAGCAAGTGTACAAGTGAGAGGAAAAGATTGGTGGGATAAAAAAGGAAGCGATAGGCAATATACTAAACTAACCCGGCCATAGTTTGGAAACAGTTGATGATTATGATGACTGATGAGTGGCTTAGGCAAGGAGAGAAAGAGGTTTTTTTTATACTTCAAAAGCTATTTCAATTTAAAAATAAAAATTGAGGGCATTTTTCTGTTTAGTGTATCAATGTTTGGTCATGTAGTAATATTAATTTTTTACATCCATTATTGTTTCCAGCCTGTGGCTTAGGTCAGTTTTTTTCCTTCAAGCCATATTTTTCCACTGCCGGCTTGCCAGGCCTGTCGTGGCTTCATGTCATATACTAGCAATTTGCAAATTTCTCTTTCCAACCTCTTTCTTGTGCTTACTATGCTAAGTAAAGTGTATCCAGTTGTGCTAGAACTCCAACCACCCGAGTCGGTAAGAATGCTTCCACTCAACTAATCTTACTGGTGATGGATACATTTAAATCCCATTTTGGCTTCACTCGACCTAAGGAGGTAGTTTTTATTTCCAATTTATATTTTCTCCCTAAATTCTTTGAAATCATCAACTAATCTTAACCACTGAGCAGGAATTGGAAAATGATTCAAGGAAAGGGGAAATCCAAATTATGGTAGGTTGGTGTGCAATTAAAATTGAAAATATATAACTATGGATCATTTTTATTTATGAAAAGTCAGAAATTTTATTTTAAAATATAATTGCTAAACATAGCTCAAATATAGTTACAATAAACATACTTTGAACTGTCAAGAAAAATTAATAGTTTCAAGGATATTGTCTATTACTTTTGACTTATGAATCTTGGTAAATATAATTTCCCTCAATGTAGTTATAAACAAACTTTTATCACCTGCATTCTATCTATATGGATATAACTGTTAGGCTTTTATATAAATATGAACATTTCTAAATCTTAACAATATTTCTGTACAAACAATTCAAACCAATCCAATATTTGTTTACATTATACATTATACACATGAGTATGATAAAAGCAGTACCTTGCGAACAAATTTAGAATCTCATTCAAATTGGTTTACTTTTAACCAAGAAATAATATTACATTAACAACACAATATTCACATGAGCTTAGCAATTGAAAACAGTTTTTTTTAAAGGGGGTTGATATTGAAAGTAGGAATTAGATAAAAGTGGACTTAATTTAGTTATATATAAGGGAGATTTTACATATATTTACTGCTTGGTAAAAAATTACTCTATCTACATACCACTTAAATAAAAAATATCAGAAAAGCTACCAGTTTAAAAATAGTGTTTAAATATAGGGATATATGTCTTAAGTGTGAACCTAAAATGTATTTATATTTATTTATAAGGCTATGTACCTTTTGACCAATCACATTTCTAGAATAGGAATAACAAATTATAATCTCTATCACACACATCCACACACATACATACACTTGTTCCCTTCTTACCAAAACTTTTCTATTGTCAATGATTAATTCAATATAATTTATATCTAAGACTCATCAAAAGTAAACACAATACAATATAAAGGAACTAAATATAAAATAAGTTGACATTTGACATTAATGTTTTACTTTCACTTAGCGAGCAATTGTGATGACTTTATATGCAATAAACAAGCAAAACATTTTTTCTCTATTCAATCTTGTGGAGGGTCAGTACAAATTTTATCTAATTAGTTCTACAGTTTACAAATTGAACAAAAAAAATGTGCACACTCCAAAGAAAATTCGTTGACATACTTGTTGCGAACACTGTTCAAAGCCTAGTGAATCCAATTGTAAGATAGTGTAAAATTTGGCACCCAAGAAATTTTTTTTTTAGCACCGTGTCTTACTACTCGTTTGGGTTATATGGTTATGTACTAATTATGCTAATGGTTTTAGGGATTAGGCAGGTTATAAATTTAAATTAAGTGTGCCTGCATTTGTGTGGAGGAAGGGTGGAAAACCATTTTGGAAAAACCACCCTTAGTACACCTGATTGAGATTCGAAACTTGATCTCCTCAAAATCTGCACTCTAGTCTACTGAGAGAGTAGCGCGTTAGATCACACAGTAGCCAAATCAGGTAAGTAAGAATTTTCTCAACAGGATTTTTGTTTGTTTTTAATAAAATTAAAGGTGAAATAAGAAAAATGATGACTGTTAGGATGAGGGAGAAATAAAGTCCAATACAGGTAAGGAATATTTATTAGGTACTATTTCTAAATAAAAATATCCCTTGTATATCAAAGGAAATAATATCTATGATTGCATTTTATTGAGGTTCAAGAAGGAAGTTAAGTCCGATAAATAAATCTGAAGATAAGTTGAACCGAACATATCAAATACTCTCAATGATAAATCAAAGTTTGACTATTTATGTTAAGAAGTATTATTCAGAACATGATTTAGGACTAATACAATTTTAAGTATCTACACGTGACTTATATCTAGAGATTATTTAAACATAAAGTGTAATCATAATTTTTATTTAATTCTGGCGTATTAATATATGGTTTTGAAGAATATAAATTTAATTTCTCTTGATCACCAAAAATAGTTCAGTTTAGAGAACCTCTTACGTTATAAAGAAGAAAGTCCTGGATTCAAAAAAATTTGTCCAAATTCATTTAAGGTTTGAGAAAATTAAAAATTTACCTAATGACCTATATAAGTAGTGTTATTTTTTTAGTCAAAAATTGCTTATCAACAAATGCCAAGAAAAGATGTAGTAATATTAGAGCAATTCAACCATTTACAAGGTGTATTCAGAAAGTATCATTTGGCTATTAAAAAATAGAGACAAATAATTTTTAAACAGTTTTATTGTTACAATAAAGGCCATACCTCAAACGACTTTCCCACATAGTTTCCACCTATATTAAGGCATTTGTCATATTGCAGCACCAATTTTTTAATACTGTCTTAATAAAATGAAGCCACCTGTGAAGACAGCCAGTATTTCACAGCTTTTTTAGCGTTATCATCGTCGTCGTAGCGCTCATCGGCAAGGAATGGCTTCAAATGCAGGAACAGGTGAAAGTCATTTGGCGCAAAGTCTGGGATGTAAGGGGGTGAAGATTCATTTTTTCCCAGCCAAATGACGTGATGAGCTCTTGGATTTGACCAGCAGTGCGTGGCCGAGCATTATCATGAAGAAATTTCTTCAAGGTCTTGCAATCAAATGCAACATTTATTGTTTTGCCCCGTGGTATGAAATCATAAAGCAAAACTCCTTTTCTTTACTAAAAAACTGTGCACATAATCTTCCAGGTTGAAACTATTTGCATCAACTTCGGATTTTAGAGATATGTGGCGTGCCTCCACTCCATGGACTACCGTACTGATTCCGGTGTAATATGAGATACCCGTGTCCCATCACCAGTGACAATGTAGCATAGAAAATTATCACCTTTATCACTGCAGTGCATGAGAAAAGTCAAAGCACTGCTAAGTCACTTGTTTTTGTGCATCTCAAAGAATTTTTGGCACCCAGAGTGAGCATAGCTTATAATATTTTGAATGATCCATCACAATTTTATACATAACTGTTTTTTAAATTTGTGGACATCCCCAAGGTAACAAAATATAAAACCCACCACTCTCACAAATTTTGTTGATTTTCTGCACCAAATCATCATTAATGACAGATGGCCGCCCACTCCGTGCTTCACCGTGCATGTTTTAACATCCTTTATTAAATTGTCTAACCCATTTCATCATCAGTCCATTACCGATTGCATTTTCACCTTAAATTTCACAAATCTGCCGATGTATTTTGACTAGTTTTACATTTCTTGCATTCAAAAAACTAATAATAGACTGTATTTAACAGTCGGCGGGTCGTTTGTCTTAAACATTTAATACGTTAAAAACAAAAAAGTTAAACACTGCATCTCCCATCATGGGATCTGGGTTAAGTTAATGCACGAGGGAGGTCAAAGAATCTGCGCATAGCAGCGACCGAAGCACTCTCGCAACCATATTTGGAGAAACAGTACTTACTTTTCGAACATGCCTCAACCTTTGATAATGTAGTGTTTGATTAACTTAATGTGATAAACCAATAGATTAATTTTAAAGAAACATTTCAAGATGGTTTGGGCATGTTGAGAGGATGAGTGTGGATCAAGTGACGAGGCAAATATATGAAGGTAGAGTGTGTGGATCAAGTGACGAGGCAAATATATGAAGGTAAAGTGTGTGGATCAAGTGACGAGGCAAATATATGAAGGTAGAGTGTGTGGATCAAGTGACGAGGCAAATATATGAAGGTAGAGTGTGTGGATCAAGTGACGAGGCAAATATATGAAGGTAGAGTGTGTGGATCAAGTGACGAGGCAAATATATGAAGGTAGAGTGTGTGGATCAAGTGACGAGGCAAATATATGAAGGTAGAGTGTGTGGATCAAAAGGAAGGTGTAGGCCATGTAAAATGTGGTTAAATGTTGTAGATGAATGTGTGAAAAAAAGAAACAGAGTTTTAAGAATAAAAGAGCATATATGACTGTTTATGGATGTTGTTGAAGTGAAGGAAATGGAAGTGTGGAGAAAGTTAGTGAAGATGGACAAGTAGTGAGTTTTTTTTTAGCTATATACACAATTTCTTGACTACCCCATTAGATAATGGTGTAATTATGTATGATGTATTTTCACTGTGTCTTACTAGCTGTTGAGGTTATAGGCATATATGATAATTATTTATATAAGTTAGGGATAAGGTAAGAAGCATTTTAGAGGTAAAATACCCATATTTACGTGAAAGGAGAGTGGGAAACCATTTTGAAAAACCACCTTCAGTACACCTGACTGGGATTCTAACCCCAATCTCCCTGTCATCGGTAGTTTAGTCTAACACGAGTGTGACGTCTTAGGCCATTTAGCCACCAAAGCAGGTAGTGTAAGTTGTTTCAAAACTAGTCACTAGGTCAGGAGGAATTAATCATGAACAATTCAAATAATTTCATAATTTTATGGGTTCAGAATATTGAGTGAGATGTCCTCTACTAGACAGAAACAAAATTATTTGGTTGAGTCATAGGAAGACTTTAATGCACAGAAGGTGTAAAGTTGAAAATTAAAGGAAAGAATAGTTCGAAGTCTAATGCTAGTGACAATGTGTGGCAAGTCAAGTTTACAAATCTATCAATATTAAATATGGATGGGTGAGAATTTTTTTTAAATTTTAATTTTAAGTAAGATCTATTGTAATCTACATAGTGTGAAATGAGTTATGTTTAAATAATAACAAAAAGAGCTTTCGTGAAGTTTGATTAAAATGGGCTCAAATATTTTCATAAAAACATTAAGAGATTTAGTGAATTTTGTTTGAAGAAAACTCAAATGTGTTTATCAAATTATTTATTTCCTGTGATTAGTAAAAATATGCAATAAAGGGCAAATTTTTCAGCAAGCTATCTATCTATTCAAACTTCCATTGTGTTAAATCAATTTGGCAACACTGCAAGTTTTCAGTTACATTTCAAATTGTTCTAAAAGTATGTAGTTTTATAACATATCTTTCTTTGTGTTGTGTGTTTTAAATTTGTCTTCATATGAAAAAGTAATATTTCTGAAAATTTAAAACTATGTGTAGCTATGGAAGTGTGAAGAAGTGAGAATTGGGAAATGTAAAAGAAGAGAAGAAATGAAAAGTGAAGAGAGAAGTGTATTTCTATCCTTTCAGGTTGGCTTCCTTGCCTATCATTTACTTTACATTATTGTAGTGTTTCTACACTATATAATTAGAAACCTAAGTGTTGAAAATATCCCATAATATTTTTAAAAGGCATGTGTTATAAATAGAAGAAGGTATAAAATTGGAGGAAAGGAACAAATAAAGAAAACACAGTGCGACTAGAATTAAAAAAGATTACAGTCCCAACTTTACAATCATGTCATTGGACGAAGAAGAAACTATCACCCTATGAATTCCCTGACCTTGGGTTTGCACTATCTGAAATCTTCATGAGGGGGCTTCCTCTATCCTTCCACTATTCTTCTCCTCTCACTTGCACACTTTTTTATATCCACCTTCTGTCTCCTTCTTGGCGCCCCTTGGAAATGTAACTAAAATGTGTGTTAATATAGTACAATATACCGAGGGATGTATTTTTTTTAGTATAAAAATAATATTTATATTCTCAGCAGAGGGTGTTTGGATTTTAAGGTTCTCATACAAAATAAAAAAATATTTGCTCACCAATGGCATAAACTACTCTAGTGAAAATTCTAATTTTGTTTGTTTATTTTATTTACACATACTTTGGCAGTATATTCACCTAGAATGTTAAACGCCAATGCTTATAAAATAATAATTAATTAGTAATTATTAACTATATCTAAAAGATGAAATTACAAATAAAACAAATTTTAGTAACAAAATCAAATCTATATTTAGTACGTCTTCTGAAAAACTGTGCCTGATGGATAGTTTTTCTATATATATATATTACATTCTTTACAAGTATTCATTTCAGATAAAATGAATCATTCATCCAACAACAGGAATAGATCAAATATAAACAATATCACAAGTAGACAAAATGAGTTCTCATAACTAATTAATAGTAAAAAATAATAGTTGTATTACAGCGAGCTTTGTAACACTTTCATGGAAAACATACTAATACGTCATGTAACACATTTATTAATAATTTAGAGCCAGTTGCTCAACAAATAATTATAGACAAAATAAGTTTATGAACACATTTTTGATTATTTTTTATGAATGTTCAGTTACAAAAGAAAAATTATTATGTATTCATCTTCTATGAATGAAGAAAAAAAAAATGACTTTATTGCCATGATTTGTTTGGATAATAATGCTAGTAAAATAGTACACTATATTATAATATAATAAGACAAATACATTTTAAACGAAATCTATCATTCTAGGAGAAAAAATAATAATATTAAAACAGAAAGGAACTTTAACAATCTGTTTGTCATTCCAGTACCCTTTAACCCTGCAGCTACCACAATACTATTCTACAAGAAACACCCAAATCCTTTAATTCCCTTTCAATCATTTAAAATTTTAGGAAACAGAGTCTAAATTTCCTAGCTTTTAGGAAGCCAAAAGTTTAAGTATCACATTTTAAAAGAATAAAGTCTAACAATATAATTTTCCCTCCAATATTATAAATTCTAATGTCAATTTTACTTTTCTTTAACAAGGGTAAGCTAAATAAAGGTGTTCCCATCAGAAATTATTCCCCACTGCTAGCAGTAATAAAAATAGATTAAATAAGCTCAGAGTATTTGTATTTGACTAATAAACAAATGTGGGTGTTTCTATTTTATTTTAATGTCATAATATATCAAGAAAATTTTTATGTAACTTTTTAGGTGCAAAATATGTGCAGGATGATGTGTAAACTAAATTTATGCAAGGAATTAAAAACATAGGTGTGATATACACACAAATATTGATGTTATAAAACATACACATTATGTTTTGAATAAATCAATTCTAGTAAATATTTCTTAGAAAAAATAATAACCAAATAATTGTTTGGTTTTAAAGAGACTCGGCATTATTATCATAAATATTATTTCTTGAACATAATTCATATAGTATAATTGTGGTTTACACATTATGCGTTTCCCAAGTAACAAATTTTAGTTTCCTAACACCGCTCAAGGCCTAAGCTGCAAACCTGGGAATAACTCATGGTAAACTGTCACTTTACACGGAACATTTCTCAAACACTCGATGTACCACTACTGGACAAAAGAAGAGAGATCAGCTGGCGGAATTGTCATCAGTCCAAACCTTTGTCACTCCTCTTTGAGCGCACCCAGACAGTTCTTGAACAACTGCACCTGCGCCTATACCAAGAAAAAACATTTTTTTAAATGGGCAGATAATAATAGTTTTATTTTTCTATGCACCCTGTCTGTATTACCTTTTCGGGCTACCCACATATTTATACTATTGATCTATAGATGGAGTCAGACACCTTAGCTCAGTCAATAGCGTATCTGTCTACTGAGCCAAGGGTCCCAAGTTTGATTATCGGTGGTGAAATGTGTGTTTACCCTTTCAAAGTGATGAATTAATGGCTGGAGACTGGTTCTTGTGCCTGTCCTAGTCTTATTGGGGTTTGAATCTAAGCTGGAGGGTGGTTTTTTTTCCTATATGGTTTTACATTCTTCCTCACTATATCTTTAAGTAATAGCAGATCGCCCTGACAAGTCATAGAAGGTAGTGTAAAAAAAATTATACAATTTATCACAAAGTTTATGGATGGGGCTCATCAGGGTAAATTATAAATTTCGGCTCTCATAAATATTTCAAAGATTTATAGCTCAGTTAAACACCACCCATTCTAGTTTTGTCTCCCTTTTGTGGAATTTTAACTTTTTTTTAACACTGCCGAGTCTTACTAACCATTAAGGTTATACATTTACGAGCTAATTAGGCTAACGGATTATAAAATGGATGGGGAAGGTTGAATTTAAAGGAAAATGTACCAACGTGTGTGTGTGGAGAGAGTGGGAAACCATTTAGAAATTTAATCCACCCTTAGTACACCCAACCGGGATCGAACCAAGATTACCCTGTCATCGAAAGTCTAGTCTACTGTGATAGTAGCACCTTAGATCATGCGGCCACCGAAGCATGTCAGGTTCTATTGACACCAATTTTAGGTGATTAAATAAATGGTAATTTGTTACATTCCGAATTTTGGTCGAGAGCTTTTTATGAATTAGTGAGCTTACTGTGTGTACACAAGTACAAGTGTAAATTTCTGATTGTATTCCCTAATTACAGGGGGGGGGGGGGGTTTGATTAAGCAATCCTTATAAAGCTATGTATTTTTTTTTAAGTTCACACCTGAGCTAGAATTTCAGAACCAAAACAGGTAAAAAGTCTATTGAGCCAAGCTCAATTTACAATTATTTATTTATATCAAACTTTGTGTGATAATGTACAATAAATTTGTACCTTTACTGTAACTAGCGACTGAAATGCATATAGAGAAAAAGAGTATTTGGAAATAGTCAACACAATATAGTCAAATTTAACAAAACCGGCTTTATTTTTTTCATATAATGTTTTATCAGGAAGAAAGTACAGGAAAAAGGGATATTAACAAATAAAAGTAACAATTCTTACTGTGGCCTTTACTGTAAAAAGAGTAACACACTTTAAACTGTTATCATTGAATAATGTAGTAAAGAGCACCTTTTAAGATAATCAATCATTACCAAGCTTGAAATTGGTTTTGTTTTATCAGAGCTATTCGAGTGAGCAAGTAGAGAGCACAGACACTTCAAAAAAAAAAAATTAATATGTGAAGAATGATAGGACAAGTAAATATTGTATGAACATAAATGTACCCACTTCAGTGGTCAATAGTCTAAACTTTATGGCGTCACTCTCGTATTAGACTGGCCTGCTAATGACAGGAAGTTAGGAGTTCGAAAACTTGGTCAGATCTACTGAGGATGGCGGCTCTTCCTAAGTGGTTTCCAATGAGGATGGAAGGGGAGAGGATTTTAAGAAGATTAATGGATATGAAATATGTGGGGAAGAGATGCAAGGAGACTAAGGAAGAGATATGAGGAACAGATAGCAAGCGTGCAAGTGAGAGGAGCAGAGTGGAAGAGAGTGCAGGATAAAGAATGGTAGAAGGACAGAGAGAGAAAAGGAGGCATTTTACTAAACAGACCTAGCCATAGTCTGAAACAGTTGATCATGATGATGATGGTGGTTTCCCAATCTCCTTCCCCTCAAATGCGGGTAGATTAATTGTAAAATGCTTCCATCCTCATCCCTACCCCATTAAAGTAATTTTTTTTATCAATATGCATATAAACTGAACAGGTTGTAAAACACGGTGATAAAAAAAAAATGTAAATCAAATTATAAACAAAAAGGACAAACACAGGAAATGTAATGAGAAGAATGTCAATCAATTATTTAAAAATAAGAAAAACCTCTCTTTTTGAGGTGCAAAGTACATTGAGAAGCATCAACAAAACCAGGATAGGAACAAATATTATTTCTATCCTTCCTGTACCTTCTTACAAGTATAGTATTATGAATCTTAAAAACTGAAAAGATGTATTTCGTCAAGATTTTTTTTTTTTGCCCCATGTCTTATTATCCACCCATCACAAATATTATTTCTTGAATACAATTCAAAATGTACATGGTTTGCAAATAATACTCCTAATAACCAATTATACTTTCCAAACACTACTAAAGTCTTTGGTTGCAACCCTGGGAATAAAACTACTAAGCCACACTCACCCGATGCCGATGGCCGATGTGCCTGCATTGGATGGGGGGAGTAGTGGAAACCATTTAATAAAAACCACCCTCAGGACAAATGTTCAGTATTCAAACACTGATTTCTTTGTAACCAGCAATCTAGTGAGAAGAGATACCATGTGGCCACAGAAGTGGGTCTTAATATTTATTCATTAATAAATCAATCTCCTTTGATGCATGTATTTAAAATAAACACAAAACCTTTTCATTATTTAATAAGAAAAACGATGTAAAAATAGATATATCAGAACAAACCTTTGCATGCTTCAATTCCAACTCTGCTGTGTCGATCAAGTTTTTACGAAACGCCGCAACTCTTCTAGTCTTAAAATCCATCAGTTCTGAGGATAAGATTTTTATTTACTCAACATAACATTTTAAAATATTTAAATACATTCTGATTTAGATATGAAGGGACTTTTTTGATCTTTATAAAAATCACTAATGCAAGTTCCATAAATATACAACATATAATGTCAAGTTATGTGAAATGCAGCTGTCCCTTTTCATAAATAGTATCAATACATAAAATAACACTAATAATCAAATAAAATGTTAGAAATAAAGTGAAAAAAAAAAGTATTTATATAAGTCCCTTCCTACCAAAATGTTACTTTAGTTATTAATTCTCACAGTAACCAGGCAAAGATATATGGTTAGTCTCAGTCTGAGTATGCACGGTGCTACACTAAATATAAGACTACACCCGCCTAACTTCTAATGGAATGGGCCATTTTTGCATAAGCATCTGGTCCATTCCATTGTGGTCTAGGCAGGTCATCTTGTATTTAGTGTGACACCGCACTTGAGGTGTACTCAATTTGACAAGAAAACTGGCCCATAGAATTTATAACAAGAATTGATATTGGATGTTTATGAATCTCATCTTAGGGCTAGATTCATATTTAGACTTAGTGCGCTTCAAGTTGAAACTAGAAACCAAATACAAGACAACACCTAGATTAACTCGTAAAACTAGCGCATTCCATTCTGGTCTAGGTAGGTATCGTCGTGTGTTTAGTATTGAGCCACAATGGAGGAACTATGGATTTGGCCCTTAGAAATCTAATTCCCTACACTAGAAACATAGTTTTGATACACTTTACAATGGTAAATATCGAGTGTGACACAAAATAACCCAAACATTGAATTTACAAAAGCGTATTTAGAAAAAAATATAGATTTAAAATATACATATTTACAATTTCGCTAAGTAATCGACAAGAGAACGTTGTCTACTTGGTGAATTTAAAGCTATTTTGCAATGCAGGTTAAATATTAACGTGACACACTTAAACACTATTAATAGAATATACTCTATATTATGGTAAATAAATATTTGAATTTTCTTCTTATATTTATATTTAGCACCGCGTCTTACTACCCATTCGGGTTATACGCCTAAGTACTAACTACTCTAATAGATTAGGAATTGGGAGGGTTGAATTTAGAGGAAGTGAACCCGCATTTGCGTGGAGGGAGAGTGGAAAACCATTTAGGAAAAACCACCCCCAGTTCACCCGACCGAGATTCGAACCTCGATCTCCCCGTCCTCGGGGGTCGAGCTCAACACGACTAGCGCGTTATCCAACTACGCCACCGAGGCGGGTAATTTTCTTCTTAAAAAAAACTTTAATTTTGACTAAAAATTCTCAAATTAAAAAAAATCGTCTTAAGAATGGTTTTATAACACCTATCAAATAAATTACATTTTTCATGCAATATATTAGACAGATTGTAAGCTATTTTTTATTTATTTATTTACTTTTTATTTTATTTTTTATTCATTTATTTATATAACTACATGCAAGTCCTCAGAGCTACAACATTTGTGACATTATCTAAAGGTGTGATTTGTGTGATTTTAGGCCGCACTACAAATGGAATTTTGCCTGGAGAGCATACAGTTTGTTTTAAAATTTGAGTATTACTAGGAATTTGTGAGAAAATTTTATGCATAAATACTTTTATGGTTTTATTTTGTGAACTCAAAAATATGTAATAATGATTTTTTTTTTTCCCCACTTTAAACAAGTTTTAGCATTTTAAAAATTTATTTTTTAAATGTTTACTCATTGGATTCCCTTTCAAACCACACTCCTTGTATTGCAAGAGGAAGACCATTTGGCAAACCCAGTGCTTGGTTACTAATTAACTCATCTGAAACTATCGCTTACCTTCTTTTGCCTTGTCGGACATTTGCTCAAATTTATCACATGCTTGCTGCTGTGCCACTTCTGCCTACAAACAAACCGAAACCAGGATATGTAAGATTTATTTGTTTCGCAACATATTAAAATAACAAAACAAATACCAAAAGGCGATTAACTTTCCACATATGAATTTGTTTTGTTTATTAATCAGAAAAGTTTCATGTTCTGATAAAACTATCACACTAGGGCCAGTTTCATAGTCAGATCTAGTACGCCTCAAGTGCGGCGCTATACTAAATACAAGACGTCACCTACCTGAAATTTAATGGAATGGGCCAGTTTCATATGCGAAACTGGCCCATTCCATTTTGGTCTAGGTAGGTGTCGTCCTGTATTTAGTATCGACTCGCACTTTAGGCGTACTAAATCTGACTATGAAACTTGCCCACATTCTGAGAGCAATTTTAAGTTGTTTTTTTGTTTTGTTTTCAAATACTGTTTTTAAAATGCAGGCACTTAAAATGATTTGGTTTATTTTTGCACCTGGGATTTTTGAAATTTGTTAATACAATTTTCTATGGAACTGCTAAAGGTTTAAGGGTATAAAGGTTAACTGAAGACATTTTCATAGACTATGCCTTTTTTATAAATTAAAACTAACCATATACACATGTGAGAATAAATGGATGAGCAAGTTGATGATCATATTCAGTGCCAGTTAAAGAAATTATTTTAGATCCGTAAACAAATAAAACCATACTATGCTTTACCTTTGTTTAAGTTTCACAACCTGTTCCCAAATAACCTTAATTAAAGCTGATGAGAACATTATTAAATTAACTGTAGGAATATAGCCATGTTTATAGTGTAGTCCAGTGTTTGACAAATCATAAGTTTTTTTTAATATATAATAGCTAAATTTATTAAAGAGTATTAAAAGAGTTTGACGTGATGTCATGGACTATTTATAAACCTCTCTTACACTTAGTAAGAGCTTTAATTTAGCTTACTACCGAGGAGTTATTAAAATTTGGAATGATTGTTTATATTTAAGGGCCCTACAGACGACACAATTTGGTCAGGTGGTCGGGTCAATTTGGTCAGATCAGGCGTAATATCGGGTCGTGCGTAGGAGTGTCGCCCGATAAAAATTTCTATTTCATATCGGGTGGCCAGCGCATCAAACCGCACGACCGTCCAACCAAATTGTGTCATCTGTAGCGTTGTCGGGTGATTCAGTGTGTCAGTTGTACTAAAAATACGAGCGCGGGTAGTATAGTGTATTTATTATCATATGACTGAATTTTTTCCGTTCATTTAGCCATTTTTTGGCCCACATTTTTCTTTTTCTGGAATTAATCCCTAACGATGCCATTAGCATGTTACCAACTCTATGGTGTTTGGATAATAGTAGGCATGATGTGCGTGTCTCAGAGAAAAAATACAACAACTGATAAAATCAGGTACTAAGTCAGGTCGTCTGTATATAACACCTGATTTGGTCAGGCCGAATGTTGGGTCAACCAGATCGGATCATCTGTAGGGCCCTTTAGTAATAGAAGGGTTTTTTATGGTCCTGAAAGGAGTATAAAACTGATAAAAGTTTGGAAAACACTGGTGTAGTTTATGATGCATTCCAATGATAAAGTAAATATTATAAAAAAATTGTGTATAGTTAAGTTTTTCAAAAATAAAAGTTACAGTTTGAGTTAGTGTAATTCACTAGATCTAATATTTTTAAATATGATTTGATAGTATACTTTCTGTTTTTGAACTTTTTTTTTTATTTTCTCATTCAAGAGTCTTAGCAGTTTATTTTCAACAAAGCTCTATATGTATCGACATTAAAGTTGAAAAAGTTTTTTGATCAAGGACCTGACAGAACATCACCGCTGTATGAATCCATGAAATAAAGGTCTGAATTAATTTAACAAGTACTAAAAGAAAACAGAGAATTAGACTTATAAATAACAATAGCAATAAAGGTAGCCAAAGATTAAACCAAGCAAATAAGACATTAACTAAGAGCAGAAATAAATAAATAAACAGATATTTTAATGATAAAAAAAATTAACTAGCTTATTACAACACTAAATTGTGATTTGCTAAATCGTTAAATCTACTTGCATCCACAAGCCTATACTAATATACATTTTTTACTTAAAATGTTTATACTTATTTATGAAAAGTAAGAAAAAAAGTTTTTGATAGCTAAAAAAAATATATAAAGAAGGATAATTAATAAACATACTTCATAGCATACTGTTAACTGTGCATAAAATATTATCTATGGACTAACACAATCAACAGATAAGGAAAATTAGGAAAAATAAATTTGATAAGAGTGAATGATTGATGGAGAAAATGTTTAAAATGTATACACAATAAAACAAAACATTACCACTAAATTAAGAATATACATTAGGTTTATTCCAATATAAAGCTTAAACTTTAGTTAGTGGTTTCGAACAATTTAATATTTAAAAAAAGAGTGATCCCCGTCAATATTTTTAAATGGTTAAAGTCGCAAGATTTGATAGACAACAACCAAATAAAATAGGTAATGTTTTACAGGTAAATAATATTTCTTGTCATGGTTTTGTTATTTACAATATACCAAGACAAATTGATCACATAAAAGTGTTTGGAATAATGTTACCTTGGACAAAAAACTATAAAACAAAAGCAAACAGTTAAAAAAAAACTACTGAAAACTCAATCATATAATCAAATATTTAATTTCACTAATATTTAAATTTATCGGCTGGGATTGCATATTTCTACATCACTATGTACTGTAAACGGAAGAAATTAAGAATACGGATAATCTGCTTATCAGTTTTTACCGACTAGAAATCCTGATGTTATTTGCCCACTGTTTTACACCTATAAAATTGTATTTTGCCTTCTAGTTAAGGTGGAATGGAAGGAAAGGAGGGTTAAGGGAAGCGTTTACACAGTTTTTGTATCAAAACTTTTTTTGACCAAATTAAACAGAAGATTTCTCCAGTAGAAACAGACTTTAACCCCGTGACTCACCATTTAACCTGGCTATGTTTTACACCAGTATTACCATTTAAATTCACGTCTAAATACTTTATGAACAAGTTTACTTTAACTGATATAACTCCTATAATATACCTGCAATTTCAATGGCCTGAACAGTATTTTTAATGTCATGCTAAATTATCATTTTTTTCTCCTCCTTCCTCCCTCCCACTTTACCTCTTCATCCCTGCCGTTTCCCCTCAATCTACCTCCATTATCGTTCCTCTCTCCTATCACTTCCCTTTAGCCTATATTTATCTCTCTTTCTCTCCTTTATCACTTTATTTTACTTATTTCACTCCCCTCCCACTTATAATATTTACCCCATATCCTTCAGTTTATATCTCTCCCCCTTCTTTTTCACCCGTTTTTACATTTGTTTAGTGTTTGAATCACTACTGTCAAAAGAGCTATCCTTTAAGAAGGCCGAAACCTTCAGTTAGTTCTACACTTTCACTCTCATAATTATCAGAAAAATCTACACTCATTATCACTAGTGTTTACTAAATCATTTTCACTGTCAGAATCACAAAGTATTTGTGTCATTTCTTCGTCAGTTAGCCATTTTTTAGGCCAACAAACTTTCTGTTTACTAGTTGACGCCATTTCATAGCTTGACTGTACTTATAATTGAGTAGCACCTCTATGTCAACAAAAAAAAAAAAAAAATCTAGCTTTGGTTGAAATATTCATACCGCTCCTGCGCCTATGTAAGTAGCACCTGCTATTTATGGGTAAAAAATTAGAAAAATAAGAATAAAATCGCCAAGTCCTATTTATAACACTTCTGCCGTCAATGGCAGTAATACCTGCAATACACAAAAGAAATAAAAAAACTATAAAAAATATATAAAAATAAACAAAACATTTGTTTGAAATATAAGAATAAAATCGCCAAGTCCTATTTATAACACTTCTGCCGTCAATGGCAGTAATACCTGCAATACACGAAGAAATAAAAAAACTATAAAAAATATATAAAAATAAACAAAACATTTGTTTGAAATATAAGAAATAAAATCGCCAAGTTTTATTCATACAGATCCTGCCATCTATGAAGTATCAGTAAGAACACAATGTGCGAGCCATGCTCGTCAAAGTATCTATGTGGCGTACTATGCTATGACGAAACCTGCTCATCAAAGTACATCAAGGGGATTTTTTTTCCCATGGTGATATCAACAGTTGGAATATCTGTCAAAAGCTGAGTGGCATTTGATGACAAACTTTTTAAACGAAGAGAAAAAGTTGGTAATTAAATTTTAGGACACCCTTGATAGGTATTTAAGAAATTTTGATATTAATATATGGAGAAAATTAAACTATGTTTCTACTGGAAGAATTATTTGATCTCTTTTGACCAACAAATTGTTTTGACATAAAGACTCCAAAAATACTGCCCTTAACTTGGTTTTCTTTCCAGCCAACCTAAACTTGGTTGTGTAGCAGGACCATTACTTGCAAAGATACTTCTTAAATGTCTATAAAATCTAGATTTTAATAAAATAAAAAATCCTGAAGAAAGTAGATGAGGAACTTTGTTTGAGTACTTGTGATGTCAATAATTCTAGTAGAAATTGATTAAAAAAAAGTGCAAGTGTAATGGGCGTGTAAGTTTAGTAATCTTTATTTAGAATAGGTTAATTTACCAAGACTTGCTTTAGTCGGCACACTGAGGAAAATAAACGTCAAGCTAGTTTGTTGGTAATGGGTGTTCAGATCCTGGTCAGGTCCTTAAAATATTTCCCTCCACCATTATTCAAATACAGGTACATTTCCTCTTTTCTTATAATTCTTCTTCTCCACCTCATGAGAAGTTATTAAATGCAGATAGCAGAGATGAGTAGTCAGATGCAAAAAAAAAAAGTTTAAAATCTATATCCCTCTTCAAACATTCTAACTTCTTTTACCACTAAATTATTTAGATTTGGAAACCTGCTTCGGTGGACACATGGTCTAAGACATCACTCTAGCAAAATACTAGCCTACAAATGACAGAGATTGGCGTTCAATTACTGGTCGACTGTGCTGAGGGAGGTTTTTCCTAAATGGCTTTTCACACAAATTCTGGTACACTTCCTTCTAAAATTCAATCTTACTCATCCCTCATTAGTGTTAGTACATATGTGTATTACCTGATCAAGCAATAGGCTAAAATAAAGTATATATATTTACGCCCAGAAAATCACAAGCCCCAATAGAAAATCCACAATGTTAAGATTACCCGTATCTAGTCGTATTGCTTTTTTTAAGCACCGCATCTTACTACCTGTTCAGGTTATACGCCTGTGTACTAATTACACTAACGGGTTAGGGAGGCTTAATTTAGAGGAAATTCACCTGCATTTGCATGGAGGAAGAGTGGAAAACCATTTAGGAAAAAACCACCCTCAGTGCACCTGACCGGGATCGAACCTTGATGTCTAGTCCAAAACAAGAGCAGCGTGTTAGACCACGTGGCCACTGAAGCGGGTTAGTCTTAATGCTGAATTCCAATCACGCACAAGAGTGATAAAGAGTAATTTAAAATCTCATGAGCAAGTGAAGACAAGTCTCTCTCAATAGTGCACTAAGTATTGCATTCGTAACATGCAAAATAAAATAAAATTAGTGTAGTAAGATTTACAGTTAGTGCAAATAAGTGCAAAAAATATTTGATTCTTGTGAGCAAATTTTAAATCGTACTAACAATCATATTAATCATCATACTTTGAGTATAAATTGAAACCATTAATTGACCAAAACATAATATTAGGAATAGGACCCTCAAATCCTTAAGAATCTTCGCAATACAAGGATTTGAGCAAATTTCAGGTTCAACATTCAAACTCATCAATTTTCAAGTGAAATTTGTTTTATAACTTTAATACTGCTTATTGGTGGTTCAGAACCAATTATAATAAAATTATAGGACTAACTTAACAACCAGACCCCAGACCAGTAACTCAACACTTAACTGAATGTATGAATGTTATAATGAATTGATTATAAAAAAATAATGTTAACATTTAGTTACTATGTCTTTTCTATTATTATATTTATATTTCCTTTTATGTTTATGATTTTTTTTTAGATTCAAGATTCAAAGTTAAATTGGAGATTCGGATCCAAGATTCAAAGTTAAATTGGAGATTCGGATCCAAGATTCAAAGTTAAATTGGAGATTCAGATTAGTAAAATAGTGGATTCAACCCAATTCCACATAATATCAATAACAATAATAAATTAAAAGCAATCTAATGATATATTTACTAATAACACATTATATTCAACCTACTTTACAACCTGTGACATCTAACGCAGTTATCAGAACTCTGCATATATTTGTATTAAGTATGGCAGTTTTTCCTTCCGGAACTATTATTTTTAAAAGAATAGTGTATCAATCTACTTAATTTGCTTTTAAGTAGATGTTTCAATTAAGTGTGATGAGAACTAGATAGTCTAAAATTTACAATGAGGCTATAACAGGTCATTAAAAATAAAAACACTAATCAAGACAAGAGATAAATAAATTTAAAATAAATAATAGTGAAGGGTATACTGTATACTTCTACATTTTGTTACTAATTTTTAGGGAGATACTAAACAATAACTCCACAGTATTTACTTACATCAACCACTTCCAGGGCCTTGGGAAGCAAAAATAGCAATTTAACAATTAACAGGCTTCATTGTCGTGGTGTATGCAGTGGTCGAAATGGTTTTGAACAGATTGGAAGATAAATTGTTTTATAAATTCGTGTTCCCTAAATAATATTTTACTGCCACAGAAAATATTTTATCATATAATGAACAAAGGTCTACATCAATAAATAAATATGAAGGAATTGTAGAGAATGAAGCACAAATAATTTTAAAAACATTGACACATTTACAAATACTTTACTATTTTTTTAGTGATTAGGAAGGTTGAATTTAAAGGAGGTGTACCCACATTTGCATGGAGAGTGGAAGACATGCTTCAGTACAACCAACCGAAATTGAACCCTGATCTCTCCGTCAACGGCAGTCTAGTCTATTGTGAGAGTGGCACCTTAGACCATGCAGCCACCGAAGTGGGTCACTTCACTATTTAATGTCACATATCATCTTACTTACGAGGTAGTAAGTAGTGAAAATGTTTGTAAATATCTTGTTAATTTTGTTACGTTTATTTGTGCTGCATTTTCTAAAATTCTCACATTTATTTAATGAGATATCATTATAACACATATAATCGTATAGCGTCATTTATTTCATTCATATTAATAGATGGAGCTACCAGTTCAATGCTATATCATGAACATGAATAAAGAAATAAATGAAAAAATGAGTAGCGACAATGTGTCCAGTAAGCGAATATGAGTAGAAAAATGATTGCTGGGTCTGTATAGATCACTGTACTAGACACGTGCCAGGGAATGGGTTAAGGAAATCGGTCGTGAATGAATCATATTCGGATAGATTGAAAAGTAACACATGATCCCAAGTTCGATTGCCATATCCAGGTGTCATTTTTCAATTTATTCTATTAAAATATATACATTTAAATAAAAAAAAAGTATTACTAATACATTTTATAGAGCTAATAAATATACTTAAAGCCATTGTAGGACCTATTTATTAAAATAGTTTGGATTATTGCTGGGGCTGATGGCTTTTATTCATTTTAATTACACTTGAAGCGTTGGGAACATGGACTAAATGTCAGTGTGTGGAGGGAGTTTTTCCTAAATGGTTTCTCACTTTCCATCCATACAAATAAAGATACATTTCCTCTACATTCTGACTTGCACATACAACTTAACTTTTGCATTATTTATTAGAAAATTTGAAATATAAGACACTAAGGGCCAGTTTCATAGTCAGATTTAGTACGCCTAAAGTGCGAGTCGATACTAAATACAGGACGACACCTAACTAGACCAAAATGGAATGAGCCAGTTTCGCATATGAAACTGGCCCATTCCATTCAATTTCAGGTAGGTGACATCTTGTATTTAGTATAGCGCCACACTTGAGGCGTACTAAATCTGACTATGAAACTGGCCCTAAATATAACTTAGTAAAATAAAATCTTGTCAGCATTAATGAATGCAACCAATTGTATATTATAGTTTATCATTGTATCCTAGGGCTGTATTCAAGAACTTGACTAAGTGGATGCTAAGTGGACACTAGCGTGGGTTTGCTTGTGTCATCATAGGTTAAAAGATGGAGCGATAGTGTGCTCGAGACCACACTATTGGTCCAATAAGCATTCATTAACGTTCCTGCATACCACCCCTAGTGTTTGTGATCTAGCTACTCATACTCAACCAGCTAGCTTAGGTGAGTGAATATATGTGTATTATAATATATTATATGACATAGCATTAATATAAAACTTTTAAATTTATCTTACAACAGAATGCTATCAGTTTCATTTCGACCACTGCTTCTGTGATAGCTACATTATTTTATGATTACTAAAATATTATTCCATTATTAAAATAGGCAAAGAGGGAGTGTGAATTACTAAAGAACAGTTACTAAGTAATATGTATTCAACTCATAGTTTAATGTAGTTGTTTTCTAAAGTTTAGTTCTACCTTAAACAAGGGACTGGAATACGAAGTACATAAACAACTAGATATCATCAGGATATTTACATAACCAATACTAAATATGTTGCTGCGCATTGCAGGAAAATGAAACTATCAGTTCTAAGTTATTTCGTCTTTAAACAAATTGCTCTTTTTTATGTGTTATTTGGAATAGATCAATTGGTCAGTTAAAAGTAGGAGAGAATGATAGCTAGAAAACCTACCTGAGTGATGCTGGTGTAGAAATTGTTAAGACGGCACACTAATAGACAAAAAAACACAGCTAGCTTTGAAAAAGTGTGTTGTGTTAGTGTGTTATATCAACAATTTGTACTTCGGCACCACACAGATATGTGTGCTAGTTATCGATTATCTCGCTTAAATATAAGTAGGTTACTCAATAAATTTAAAAACGACATGGACACAGGAATAGAACCTGGATTTCCACACATTTATCATAGACACTGCCTTAAACTATGAATGAAGAATGACCCTGGCCATGGGATGATTCCTGGATAGCTCAGTGGTTGGAGCATTGGTGTGCTTAGCCAAAGGTCCCAAGTTCAATTCCTGTGTCCAGATTTCATTTTTCAAATTAATGAATATGATATTTAGATGCGGCTGTAACCGTTACTAACAAATATAATAGCTTGGCTATTTAATCCATCATAAGTAGGTTTATTGCGTTAAGCTGACATCTGCCACACGGATTTTTTTAACTTATATTTTAGGTATATATCGTGCCCTTTCTGAAACAAATGATTATATCAGCACACCAGAATTTCTATGATCAAGAGCGAAAGAGCCTACCAATTTGAACAGGAAAGGTATTTTCACATACCTTCCATGGTTCTTTTACAGGCCACAGTCAAAATGTGATTGACGGCTTTACTTCCCCTCCGAAGGAAGTTGTATTATGGATTTTTATCGCTCAAGAAAAACCCATCCACCCTGGCTGGGTTTGTACCCATGAACATCTGTACACAGAAGCAAGCACTTTACCCAGATACCAGAGAGGTCGACATCTACAATTAAGACTTACAGCATGGACATCCTTGTTTTTAGTTCGAGCCTTCTCAAGATTCCTGTTGGCATTTTCATAGTCGGCCAAACAACGTAACCTTCTATAAAGCAAACGTTTAGCAGCAAAAGAATCTCTCATATAGTATCTAAGTGTGTCAGAAAGTTTCAGATCTTCGTCAGATGCAACTCTTCCTTCTATTTTCTGAAATATACCAGAGAAATATCACATTGTTGAATTAATTTGGTATAGCTATGAAGTTATTAAATTTATTATTGTTTGAGGTTGATAGAAGCATCAACACAATGTTTGCAAATTTTGAAATTGTATTTTAAATTTAACCTCAACTTAGGCCATTTTGAAATGTTTATTCTAAGAATTAGAATTTTGGCCTCAAGTGTTTTACTCTTCATATTTTTGTTTATCCAGAATACAGCCAATACTAAGGGTTGCCACCATTTTCTTACTATCGTAATCTCTGTGTTTTCCAAGCATCTTAGATTTTTACTCAAAATTATTAGCATGTAATCATATAACTTATGTTTAAAACAGGATTATTTAAAATTGATGGGGAAAGAAATCTTTGATCGGTTCACAATCCTTGTTTAAGGAGTAGTAAGACATGTTTGAATCAGTGTGCTTAGTTCATTAGTTCACTTTCTCATCCATCCAAAGACCTTTGCAGTCAAATGCCCCAAATTAACAAATATTCCATTATTTTTTTCTAAATTTTACTAAATTTCTAGTATTTTCTCGGTCCTACAGGTTTGTGGCAACCCAGACCCTCAATTTTGTAATATTTTGCTAAATTGACCCTATTGGCCTTAAAAATCAATAAGTTTATTTTAACTAGAGATATGATGCTTGATTCCTAAAATCCTATAAAATTCGAGATTCGGATAAATCTTAAAAAAAAGTATCTCG
Organism: Timema podura; assembly: GCA_033556935.1. Classification (NCBI taxonomy): domain Eukaryota; kingdom Metazoa; phylum Arthropoda; class Insecta; order Phasmatodea; family Timematidae; genus Timema; species Timema podura. Next base: position 16,516,484 of record JAVRXN010000005.1, on the reverse strand, counting down.
AATACAATAAAGAAGACCTTGACTTTAAAATAATTTTAAGTCATTGGTAAAAAGAGTTATATAAACATGTGTAGATGGAAGAGCAAAATAACAAAAAAAGGACAACATTATATTATAATAATTAATTTACATAATTTAAATACATAAGCAACATGACAAACAAAATATCAAGGGTGCCAATACTTCAATTTTAAAAAATTAAATTTTAATTATTTTTATTTGAACTTAAACTAGAGGCCTACACATTTTGAGGGATTCAAATTTGGATTTGGAATAAAATTTAAGATTCGAAAGAAGATTTAAGATTAGAAATTAACATATGAGAAGTATAGGATTCAAACAATCTCTAATTTTAACTTGAAACTTTTCAATTTTGAGGTGTATAAATATAAATAAAGACGGCAGAGAAAGTGATAAGAATAATGAAAAGAATACATTTCATATGCAATTAAAAGAAAGAAAACATATTTCTACCTACCCTAGCTTTTTCAAAAGTTTCTGCTACTTTCGTTAAAAATTTCTCCAAATCACTATTATCAATTGTTGAGAGCTGGACAAGACCACTGGAAATTTTAATATAAGAATCTGCAACATCTGTAATAAAGAATAATAAAAACAGGAACAGAGCAATGTTTCTTACTTAAGACCCGCCTCTGTGGCGTAGTTGGCTAACGCGCTAGTCGTGTTGAGCTCGACCACCGAGGACGGGGAGATCGAGGTTCGAATCTCGGTCGGGTGAACTGGGGGTGGTTTTTCCTAAATGGTTTTCCACTCTCCCACCACGCAAATGCGGGTTCACTTCCTCTAAATTAAACCTTCCCAATTCCTAATCCATTAGAGTAATTAGTACTTAAGCGTATAACCCGAACGGGTAGTAAGACGCGGTGCTAAATATTATTCTTACTTAAGTTATGACAAAACATATGATATTTAAGTACAAACAGCAAAATAGAGACTTTTAGTTTATACATTTTTAAAACTTTATTAAATTTTTACATGCATATTTTGAAAAAAATCAACCAAAAAAATTCAATCCTATGGGTTTGTGAGCAACAACTTTTTCATTTGAGTCGATCTCAAGCGAGCTTTCTAATTAAGTTCCCGAGCATTAATTCAAGTAGAGCTAAAAATGGGTTCAATAAATATATAATTTTAAAACTTAAATATGTAAATAAAAAAACATGTGTATTGGAGCAATTTAAAAAAAAGTTTTTCAATGACAGACACTTTAAAGGTTTTAAAATCTAAAAAAATTTTCAATCATTAAAAAAATTCAAGCCATAGTAATAATTGATAAAGTGTAAGATTAAAATTTCAATATACTGTGATAACAACTGAAAAAGTTTGATTAATTTAAATACTGTTTTTTTGGATGTGCAGATTTAGCAGAGAAAAAAGTTAATGATTTGTAGAATGTGCAGAGAAGATATTTGCATTAAGGTGAACTTGATGAAGTCTTGCACTTGGTTAGTTGTGTTCTAACAGCCCTACAGATACCCACCTTTCAATATTTCCTTTATCTAAATCTAATACTCTCCTACCTTCAACACCAGTTTACTCTGATACTGACTTTAACATTTCAATAGCATCATCATCGTTTCCAGCCTGTGGCCAGGTCAGTTTAGTAAAATGCCTCCATCTTTCTCTATCCTTACACCACTCTTCCTCATTTAATTTCTTCTAATCTTCTCCTCTCACTTGAACACTATGTTATCTGCTCCTCCCACCTCTTTCTTGGCCTCCCCTGCGGTCTTTTTCCCACATACTTCATTTCCAACATTTTCTTTGGCATCCTCTCCTTCTCCATCCTCATTACATGCCCATACCATCTCAGTCTTGTTTCCTCTATAATCTCATGTACTCCATGTACCCCCAACTTTTTCCCGGATAACTTAATTCCTTATCCTGTTTCTCCTCGAGACAGCTAACATGCTCCTCACAAAATCCATTCCCATGGCCTCCACTTTCCTAGTCTCTCTTACATTCATTGTCCATGTTTCTGCTGCACATGTGACAATAGGTACAAAGTACACCAATAGCAATCCGTACAATATCCTCTATTTTGGATTCTTCCTTCCTTAATACTCCCACCCCACTCTTCTAAACTCCTCAGTTCACAAACCACTTCCAAACAAGCAGAGAGAAGACTAGAAATTAAGTAATTAATCTCTAGACAAGGTAATGAAATTACCTTCTTTCTAAAGAAGCTCAAATTTTAAGACCCTAAATCTCTTGAGCGCTTAAGTATTTATTTAATTTCTCAGTTTGAATTTGGAAAAACATCTGAAAAATATGGTTAAGTTACATAATAGAAAAGTATTTACCTTTATGGCGTTTGGTCATTCTATCAGCTTTGGCGGTGGCATCTTTCAAATGTGTGTGGTATTCAATTAGGAAGTTTTTCTCCTGCTCAAAGAAATCATTGACATCCTTGACTGTTGCCGAAAGAAGTAATTCGTCTGTTGTTTTACTGAATGATTTCATAAAACCTCCGATAACCTCCATCTTATTTTTTCCCCGAACACACAAGTCTTGATCGTATTCCAAAAATACACGAAAATTGTGGTCGTTGCGAAATACAGGGTGATGTGCCAGACGACAAAGAAACACCTCGTGCATCGCAACGGTTTTCTTGAACGTAGCCAAATATTCACTAGAAAATATAATTTACAGTAATTATAGGTATCAAGTAGGTTTACATTCTAGTTCTAAATTTGAAAATTTGAGACAGTGGTTTGACAAATACCTAATAAGTTAAAAAGTGTTTTAGAGATTTATCATTTCCTAAAAAAAATAGATCTGAAAAGTTTGGTTAAATATGTACAAGCAAAAAACACACAAAAAGAATTAAAACTCAGTACAAAAATCATATTTGGAGATAATATTTTGGTGGTATTTAATGATTCCATTTTTGTAAAAAAAAATACTCTCAAGATTATACTTAACAGCTCTTTTAGTCAAATATTCAACCCCAATAATTAAAGATGAATATTGAAAATATATATATTTTTTAATTCAAACACTTTAGAAACCAAAGTTATTTTAACAGTATATAAATCTTTTTATTAGGAGCAACAGTGGAATCCTAATTTCTCGTCATCTTACTAATAAATTGTCCCTTGAATCCTGAACTGAATCCAAACTAGGCGCTTGAAGAGTCATTGGTAAGCCTAAAGAAAAAGAATGATATTCTAGTTCTCTTGGTTAAGTAGAACCAGAATTAATTTCAGTTTCGGCAAATAAACTAGTGCTACCGAGTTACTCAAAAAAGGAGAGTGCACGGATAGATTAAAAAGGTGCCTAGTCAAATATATAACTTTCTTTAATGTTAACATATAGACTGTACAACATTGATAATCATTTAAACAAAGCAGTTTTACATTAGGAATGCATAAAACTTTGGTGGAACTTTATGGTATTATTTTCTCCATCTGTTTTGTGAAATAATCGTGTATTCTTGTCTACTATAATGTAGTGAATTTTTTTCTTTAAAAGCCGTGAATGGATAATCCACAAACTGGATAACCCAAGTAAGGATTGACAAGAGTTGAATGTATATGTACACATGTAGCACAGCTCAAGTGTATTAAAACCAAACTATAAATTAAAATAGTTCATTTTACTTACGCTTCCAGCTCCTGTTTCATCTTGTTGAACTCTTCTTTAGTCATGGTCCCTTCCCCCTCCCCTAGTTTTTGGAGCTTTTCTCTGGACGCATCAAAATCTGGTCGAGGGGGAGCAGGGGGAATCTATGTTAAACAAATACATAACATAGACAATTAAAACTATATAGTTGTATTGCAGGAAATATCCTAGTGATTTTCAAGACATGTACGATCTAGTTTTCATATGGAAGGGCCTTATCTGACATTACGAAAAGTTAATATATTAGGATAACAGGAGTTGTGTTAAGACGGAGAGTGGAAGGACGGAGTGGCTCCAAATAAAAAGTGTGAGTGAAGCAGGGTAGTGCCCTTTCACCATTACTATTTGTAATGGTAAAAGAAATGGTAATGAACAAAGTGGCAGGAAAACTCAGGAGAAAGAATGAAGGCCATGTTTGCTGAAGACTTGATGGCATGGGGGAGAAGGAAAAGGAAGTATAGGAACAACTAAAAGAATGGAATGAGGAAGTAAAAAGTGTGGAACTAAATTTAGCATGGCAAAGTGTGAAGTGATGGCAATGAAAAGAGAGTAAGCTATAAGCAAAGGTTGATGCAGTAGAGCTGAGAAAAATACAGAACGTAAAATATATTGGAAGCTGAATGAGGAGAAAGGCGGAAGTAGAGGATGTAATGAGAAAAGGACTGCAGGGAGAGTTGTTCTATAGGTGTGTGAGAGACCTGCTATGGAGAAGAGAAGTGCCCTTGAAGTGTAAGGAAGTGTTGTAAGGGCGTACTTTGTACCCATGGTCACAAATGTACACATGGACATTGTATGTAACCGAGATTAGGAAAGTGGAGGCCACGAGAATGAAGTTTGTGAGGAATGTGTTAGCTGTCACGAGGAGAAACATGATTAGGAATGAAGTTATCTAGGAAAGAGTAGGAGTACATGAGATAGTAGATGAAGCAAGACTGAGATGGTATGGGCATGTAATGAGAATGGAAAATGGGAGGAAGCCAAAGAAAATGCTGGAAATCAAGTATGAGGGGAAAAGACCGCAAGGGAGGCCAAAACAGAAATGGGAGGAGCAGATAACAGAAAGTATTCAAGTTTCAAGGAGAAAAATAGAAGGAATTAAAGGGGTAAGAATGGTGGAAGGATAGAGGAAGAGGCATGTTTACTAAACTGACCTGGCTACAGGATGGAAACAGTTGATGATGAATGGATCCTCTTTCAAACAGGGCTCTAGAGGCCAAGTCGTAAGCAGTTCTGGGTTTAGCCAGAGTATAAAAATATATAAACTCCGGCTTCAAAATAAAAACTAATAATAATATAACCATATTTGGTAAATATATCATTTTAATTTTATACTTTGATATTTTATATTCTCTGGTAGGTTAATGATTCACGTGGGGCAAAGGTTTACTAACTCAATTCAGCCCTGCTTTAAGGAATTGTGTTCTGAAGCTTTAATTTGTTATAGACATATAAAATAACCTTAATAACATATTATAATGTTAATTTTGACTGCAGAAAAAAATTGTTCTGTGTTTTCTAAAAGGTTAGACCTCCTACTAAATTCTATTAACTAATATAATTTAGTTTTACTAAGGCATTCGACACACACCCTCACTAGGTAGTGCAATTCTTTACTAATCTAAAGAACGCAAGTTAAACTCAAAATAAACTTAAATGCTGAAAATACTTCACTACAAAGTTAAATTTTAGTTATTCACTAAGAAGTAAATTATCATATGTTAGGGTTTGTTTTAGAATTAAAATATAAACTATACAAACTGAAAAGTTATAATCATTGTTCCCCAAAACAATCATGAATATATATCCTTCCAAACAAACTCACAATAAATCCCGCATATTCTTCATTTTCCTCAAAGCGGTCATGAAGCCAAACAAACTCCTCGTGCTGTCGAACTACAAGAAATTCAGGTTTCTGGAACTCTGGCAGGGTAGTCTGAACAGAAAAAAGATAGCCACTTTCAATATTATTATTAGAGTTGGGCCAAATCCACTATTTTAAAAATCTGAATCCAAATCTTTGTTTAACTCTAAAAACATGAATGAATTCGAATCTTGAAAAAAATTGAGGTAGTAAAAATTTGATTGACTATTAGAAAATAGAAATAGTAATTAACGTTTAAAAAAATTCTTATAATCCATTGATTATAATCCTTCATTTAAGTGTTTATTATTATTAGCACTGGCTTACTATCCGTTCGGGTTAAACGCACTAATAATGTGTAATGGTAAGGGTGATTGTGAGATGAAATGGAGGACCTACAGTTTAACGTGGAATCCAACCACGGTGGAAGCCTGGGCATTTCTAACATTCACAGTTGTGATTAATACAACGTCTTGTCAGAGGTGAAGGAAGGGTTTGGCATTCAGATAAATCTGTGCCGGGACCAATGAATGAACCCTGGACCCTCAGCACAGAAGTCTGAAATCTTACCCCTAAACCACCAGGTCACCCATTTAAGTGTTAAATTACTGGTCTAGGTTCTGGTTTCTAAGCTCATCCTATAATTAAAGTTAGTTCTGAACCACCAATAAACATATTAGAACTCCAAAACAAATTTCAATTTTAAAAATAAAAAAAATTAAAAGGATTGAGTCTCGAATAAGCTATAGAAAAATACATAGGCTTTAGAAAAAGAAAAAAATCAATAACATTGCTTTATTTAGAACTATGTTATTTTAATTCAGTGCTGATAAGTTAATGTGTAAAAACCAAGAGACAAACATAGGCAAAGCCTACATCCAAACACTTGTGATTGCAATGGAGCATTAACTTTTACATTAATATGACAGTTCAAATGTTTTCACGTTTCAATATACATCTTACCTTGGTGTGGACTGTAAACTTGACCTTATCTTTCTCACTTAATGCATCCGAAATGTCAACGAGCAAAGAGTTGTCCGTTAAATCCACTGTTTCGGATCTGCCAGGCTGAGAGAAATGGAAGGAGATATATTAAAACTCATGATGTAATAATTTAAAATATTTTCATTTAAAGTTCATGCGCGGAACAGTGAGTTTACTAGATAAGCAAATCTGCCTACAACCTGATACTTTATCGAAATGATAAAAAAAAAAGTCTGGTTTTGTTTATGGAATCATCTTATTTTAATTCACTAAGTAAAAAATGAAAGGCCAACCTAAGTTGAGTCTGGAAGCACCAACATTCGTCTCACTAAACATATATTGGCTTGAGAGGCAAATGTGGGTTTATTCACCAAGTCCCAATATCTGCCCAGGTTACACACACACATGTGTAACATACTCATTACACTTATGTGTTATGGATGAAGTTTTGAATCTAGAGGAGGTGTACGTACATTTGTGTAGAGGGAGAGTAGAAAATAGTTTAGAAATAACCACCCTCAGTATACGCAACCGAGATTAGCACCCCAATCTCCCCTTTATCAACAATCCAGTCTATCGCAAGAGTGACCTGCTTAAACGGTTCGAAAACCGACACTGGTGGAGCGAGTCATTGGTATCTCTATTTAGAGGGCAAATCCACGTGGCAATGGTTCATCCCCAGTCTTCAACCAAATATTCGTGCTAACCACAAAGTGTTTACTATTTAACTAACAAATTTTACACCCGACCTGACACCAAACACAGATATATGTGTAGGACCATGTGTTACCGATAGTGGTATTTCTTGTTAATATATTTAAGTATAATGAGTGTGATTTAAGATTCAAACATATTATCCTTATATACTTTTTAATTCTTAAAATATTCCCAGTCTTCCATACCAAAGATCTTTAATACTCACTAAACAAAGTCACAGGTTTCCTTTATAAAACCTGCAATTTATTTCACAGCCTTATAATCAATGATTTATCAAAAGAAGTTGTTTCTACAGCTTTGTGTATCATAATGATCACACTCTTTTTGTAGTAATGCAAATATGTGATCTGAATGGATCAATTTAACTTTTAGCTTTATATTGACAATTCCAATTTATTTCCTCTGATTGATCAAGTGGGCCTACTTTAATCAGAACAGGGAGTCTAACGAGGGACAAAAGCTCCCTAGTATAACAGCTCTAATGACACGTCTACAACCAAATGCACCCGCATGTCAGACTCGCAACTACGCAATAACGTAGTTTTGTCTATCTACAGTAGCTTATGTATAGCTTGTGTAGCTAATGTAATTCTTTATTAATCTAGCAAACTGCTGTTATTGGAAATTGCCTTCCTAGCCAATAACTGTTGCAGTGCTTTTCAAATAAAAATAAACTTATGGTGTATTAGGCAAGCTTACAGGTATCTATTAAGTACTTAAGAGCTAGCACAAATGTAGTGCCACTGTCACTTGACGAGTTTGCCAATCCAGTATAGTTTAACATTGTTCCAGGTTTTGATAATGGGAAGATTTAAAACAAATATTTTTCCCAACCCTTACAGAAAATTTTTGTTCAAGTTCTTATCAATCTATCAGTTTGGTAGATGGTATAATACTAATAAGTGGTAGTGGCCCTAGTCCATTAATTACACACTCAAATGTTAAGATATTCACACAGATTAAAGCCTAATAAGCGGTCACGATTGTAATAACTTTTTATTCATTAATAGGCCTACTTTATAATGGTGTATATGCAAAGCAAAAATGCCAATGTGTTATTACCTTCCTATTATTGTCGTTGAGGATTTCAGTTCCATCATCTAGTCCATCCTATAACATGAATATTAAGATTATTAAAAATATACTTAAACCTAAGAAATCATTTTTTTAAAAATATTGTATTTACAAAAGCAATCCGGCTGCAAGTTATGACACTTACCATCATGGCTGTAATAATAGTTATTAAACCAACTATGCCTAACCCTCAAACGGATAAGATACAAAAGCATACACAAAAATCCCACTGTAGCTCAGAGATGAAGAGTCTAGACAAACTATCAGGGTATATTTTACCACTATCAGCTTAAGTGAAATTCTATACCACATTTTCACATGACAGAACGCCCATCTCAAGACTCACACATCTTATTCACTGAATCAGATGACAAACGAAATACAGAACCATCGTGTCAAAAAAATCAAAACTGTATTCTCAAAACAGAAAAATAGAAAAATTATAAATTAATATAAAAAATATTTACAATATTTTAATTAACTATAAACTAATTTGTAAATTTTTAAACATAATAAATTGAAATTGGAGAAATTAATTTAAATAGATAAAGGTATTTTTTGTGGATAAAATGAATTTTTAAATTTTATTAAATTATATTCTCAACCTTAAAAATATTTGTAGTTTAAAGATAATACTATATGCTAGGTTTAAAAAAAGTGTTACTAAATTGTAATTTTATTATATATTAAATTATTATTATTTATATATTTATATGTTTTAAACATGAAAGGGAGATGAACTACTAACAGTTTACAGCAATGTGAAATGAAGGACTATGGCGTATTTAGGACAAATAGAAGAATAATATTTATTTTTAATTTTAGGACGTAAACACAATCATTTTAACTTAATAATGGCTCATGGATCAGGAGTAGTTTCATCTGACATTAGTAGAAGAAATCCTCAAGATGAATATGAACTTATTCAACGGATAGGTAGCGGAACTTACGGAGATGTTTACAAGGTTTGTAACGTCAAAGTCCACTGACGTAGAAAATTGGCGTTTTTTGAATAATGATTTATTATTATATGCTTTTGGTTATTTGTAATTTAATCAAGGCATATGTAGTCTTATACAAAAAATCTCAAATCTATGTTAATTATTTTAGTATCATTGGGACACTTTTTATGTGTACTGCTTAACATGTTATATTGGTTTCAACATGACTGGCTCCATTGCTCTTGGGATTTTTACAATTCAAGTAATTTATTTATCATCATTAAGCCCGCTTGAAAAAACGTACCGCATACATAAATGCAATTTCTTAAATATATAGTAATAAATTACATTATTCTTATTATCTTTACAGTTAAATTAGGGTCTGTACACAGGGAGATAGTTTGTCTGCAAATTAAGCCTATTTGGCTCAATACAAACGTAACATTTATAACCGATAGGCTAACAGTAAGGGTGTGCAACACCGTCATTTTTTAATCGGGTCAGGATCTGGACTTAATATAGGACTATTATTTCAGGTGATAACAAGAATTATCAGGAACAGGAAACTTCAAATTCCAGATTTTGGGAATTTAAATTCTCATTTATCTTGTAACTTATGGCATTTTTATAATAATTTTCGTTTAGATGGAAAACATCGAAGTATTGAAACTGGATTCATCAAATTATATTATTTTAAAACATCATTGTGACATTTTGATTAAAGCATGCTCCCAATTGGAGTAATTTGGCCTATTAATAGAAAATTACACTTTTTATAAAATAATGTTGACATGTATGCTGATCATCTATAAGTCTTTAAAAAAAAACTCCATAGAGTGATCCCACAAGCTAGCTATATCGACCGAGAGGCCGCAGCCGTTAGCGATAATAGTGCCAACGTTTGTGTATGGAGGGTGTCATGTGGTCTACTCAACAAACCTTCCGGCTGTTAATTTCAGTTTTCTAGACTTAAATAAGAAGATATTATTGAGGCCAAATATTTTCTTATAAAACCTAGAAGTTAAATCTTAGTAGTTATTATAATTATCCAAACAATTCTGCAAAGTCAATTTTCCTTAATATTTTATTTTAATAACAAACTAGTCCACCCTGCATTTTTGTTGTTGTTGTTGTTGTTTTTGTAATATTCATACTTTTAGTAAGGAGTGATACAATATTAAAGTTAGTAAAGATTTAATTTTAAATAAAAATATAAATAATAAATTGTTGCTTTGTACTACTGACCCACATAAAGTACATAGTCTGTATCCGAATATTCTACTTATTCGGCGTCGCTTTGGCTCGTGCTCTTGATAGCTTCATTGGCACTCACGTGACCAAGTGTAGATATGTCCAAATAGTCGCGAACGATACCTTTGCAGTCTTCTCGAGTTCTTGGTAACCATGGGTACGGAAGGCTACCAGCCTTACGCTGTTCTCGCGGCGTCGGTTGCTGTGTTTGACTGGCAATTGTTTTAGTATTATCGTTTCATCTGCTAGAGCACTGACTTCCGTTTTCCGCCATTTTAAATACGGTTGTTGCCGTTTGAATAGTTTTATGCAGTCTTTGCTATGAACAGCGCGAGAAGTGTAAAATCATCAAGACTGCATCAAATCTAAAACTCAAGGGTCTGACTAGGGAGTCTTTTACTATTCAGATACGGCCCTAGTCAATATAATAAACTAGTCCATGCTAGTAAATATTTAAAATGGCTCGTTTGCAATGAAATGGCCTGTTAAGACATTTTTAACTACCTGTTTTAGCTGGTTACCAGTAAAAATAGCTTGCCATTGATTTTTTTTTATTTCTGGAACCTTTGCATATACAGGTTTGTATCAGCCAGTTGTTTTAGCCGACTTCCATCCATCTTGTTGAGTAGTTATTAATGAAAATGGAGTGACAGAATGTGGAAGTGGTTTTTAGTGTGTTTTCCTGCGGAATCCGATCCGAACACCTTCTTGATATTTTCGCTGGATAATTTAATGCTAATGCCTTATCCTTGTGCTGAACAATCCTTATGGCTAAGATCTGGGGTCCTTTCCTTCTAGTGATGATCGTTTCATTTAAAGGGGACATTTTTTTACCCCTTAAGCTTGGATGTTGGAGATAGCGGAAAGGAGGCTTTTGCTATTCTATGAGGGTAGGTCAGGTATTTGTTAAAGAGTTTCTGGACCTATATATACTTAGGATATGTACACTGTGAGCTATAGATAGAGGGTGTGGATAGAGGGTGTGGATTCCATTGTGAACACCAGATGTTCAGCCGACTATGCTCATTCATTGTGAGCTAAGCTTCTGCAAGGTAGTTAAAAAAAGCGGATTAACTATTCCAATAAACAGCACTGTGAGTGTGTGAAGTGTGCTAGAAAACCATTCAAAGCAGCCTCAGCCATTGCCAAAATCAAAATTCCTGTAAAACCCCGTTTGACCAAACCCTGGTAATCCGAAATTCTGGATAATCTGTACACACTTTTAAGAAAAAAAAAAGAAAAACGTTAAATGAAATATATTTTATTGGTTAACAAGCGCAAAGTTAAAAGAGAATTGTAAGAAACAGTGATATCTGATAATAAATGCTTGATATTTATATTTTTAATCAACACATTGTGTTTTCCTGTAACTAACAATAAATACATTACATATTATGTGTTATAACTACATGAGTTAATAAATGAAAATTGGATTCAACTCATTCAACTTTAATTCAAAATTCGTGAAAATACTTTGACACTGTATTCTCATGCTAATCCAAACAAGCTTTGGTTCCAATTAGTTTGGATTAACAAGTTTCTAGTGTACATGTACTTATGGCTTAAATCTTCCTGGATCATAATTTAGTCACCATGTAGGTGATGTTCAACTCAATCGGATTTTACTATAAATATGTGGCCAATTATTACCACTAAAACATTTTTCTTTTTTTTTTTTTCAGACGAAACCCAAATGTTTGATTATCCTCAGCATTTCATTTCCCAAATAAGAATGTTGAAAAACAAAAAGTTGGACATAATAGGCCTAATTAGTGTTTGCTATCTTTCTTTTTCAGGCAAAACGTTTGTCAACGAATGACTTAGCTGCCATCAAAGTAATCAAACTGGAGCCAGGTACTAAAAGTCTCTTTGAATTTACTTAAGCCTCTAAGATTATGGTTAATTTCAAATTTCTTCTGTTTATGAAGTGTCTAAGTTTATACTCTTATCACCAGAAGAATTATTTGTTGCTAGTGTCCTTGCCTTTTATTCAGGAGACCAGTATTTGAACCCTAAATAAATGCACTGTTGTATTTTTTTCCCACATCCATAGTGTGGCTATCTCAATGCTCTCTCCAAGCTAATGCTAGTGCAGTTACTTGAAATTCAACCCATTTATCTTGTTCCTTTAAATTAGCTACCTTAAATCATCTATATCCATAACTAAAACAAAGAACTGTTTAAATTTAAAAAAATTATTTTAGGCCAATAGTAGCCTATATCCGTCATATTCAACCCCAGGGGGTATACAAAGACGACTTAGGTTGAATACCGCTGGCCTAGATAGTAGTACTCATTTAACTTGTTCTCAAAAGAAAGTAGAAACACACCTTACAGTTTATTTACATAAATAACCTGAGACGTGAAATGACTTTGCACTATCTTTGTGCTATTGTGGTGTCAATGTACTGAAACTAAAGTAGTTAACTTATCAGCAACCAGTCTTCTAGTAGGTGCCTAGCTCGGGCTGATTGAGCAAAACAGTTATATGTCAACTCATTAAACATGTTAAATTTTAGTTGTTGAACTATTTTAAACACAATCTTAGTACTTGTTTTTATAATTATAAAATCTCTCCTTAAATTATTATTACACATTAGAATTTAAAACTGTAACATTTAATCACACACTTATTCAAAATCCAACTGGGCCAAGTCGGTAAAAGCCTGCTTTGGTGGCCGCATGGTCTAAGCCGTCACTCTTGCAATGGACGAGACTGCCGATTACGGATAGGGGTTCACATCTCTGCTGAATGTACTGAGGCTTTACACTCTTCCTCCATGCCCCAAATTTGGATACACTTCCTCTAAATTCAACACTCCTCATACCTAACTCATTAGTGTAATTAGTGCTTATGTGTATAGTCTGAACAGGTAGTAAGACTCTGTGTTAAAAAATCAATAAAATAGATGTTATTGATCCAATGATATCATCATCATCATCATCAACTGTTTCCAGACTGTGGCCTGGTTTGTTTAGTGAAATGCCTCCATCTCCCTCTGTCCTTCCACCACTCTCCTCCTTTCACTTGCACACTTGCTGTTATCTGTTTCTACCATTTCTTCCTTGGTCACCATTGTGCTCTCTTCCTTACACACTTACTTCATATCCATTAATCTTCTTGGAATCCTTTCCCCTTACATCCTCATTAAATGTCCATACCATCTAATCTTAGCTTCCTCTACTATCTCATGTACCCCAACTCTTGACCTTACATCTTCATTCCTAATAATATCTCTTTGGTGACAGCTAGCATGCACCTCAAAAATTTCATACCCATGGCCTTCACTTTCCTCATTTCTCTTTTTAAAAATCCTTTCTCTCCTGCCCTTGTATCACTACCAAGATACTTTACGCTCTTTGCTTCTTTCAAATCTACTCCATCCAGCAATACTATATTTTCTAAAAGTCATATAGCAAGAGTCTTAAATAAGTAGGTCTACCTCACTGTTCAGTACACGGTATATTTTTAATGCATTGGTTGGGCTTGATGAAATGAGACCAGTCATTAAAACAAAATTAAAAAAAGGAAAAAATACCAATATTTTTGATATTGTTTTACCCGCCTCGATGGCGTAGTTAGCTAACGCTCTAGTCGTGTTGAGCTCGACTGCCGAGGACGGGGAGATCGAGGTTCGAACCTCGGTCCGGTGAACTGGGGGGGGGGGGGGTTCCTAAATGGTTTTCCACTCTCCCTCCACGCAAATGCGGGTTCACTTTCTCTATATTCAACCTTCCCAATTCCTAACCCATTAGTGTAATTAGTACTTAAGCGTATAACCCGAACAGGTAGTAAGACGCGGTGCTAAATAAAAAAAAAATATATTGTTTAATAATCAAGCCTTCAGCCCTTTAAGTAAGTGCAAAGTGTAGACAAATGAGGGCACTTACAGACGTGGCTGAGCAGTCCAAAGTGTTAGACTGGGCTACCAAAGTGGCCAGTATAAATGGTAAAATCTAAGGGCTCTTGAACTTCCCTTGAACAAAACTTCTGTCAAGCACATGTTCAAGAGCCCCTCGATTTTACCATAGATACTGCCCACTTTGGTAGCCCAGTCTAACACTTTGGACTGCTCAGCCACGTCTGTAAGTGCCCTCATTTGTCTACACTTTGCTAGTACTTAAAAGGGCTGAAGGCTTGCTTAGAAAACAATATCAAAAACTTTTTTGTATTTTTTGTTTCATTTTTTTTATAACTTATTCTTGAAATACCAGATGAAAAGTAATCTTATTACCTATGAATTTAAGTACCTTATATAAAAATCCAGATTTTTACTTTCTCTCTATCTTACAGGTAGAGAAAGTATGGTGATCGTCAAAAAAATCGAACTCGAGATTTTGATGAATTTTGACGTTTCATGACTTCCTGAATCCGAAAAAATGGTTTTTGAATTTCCGTCTGTCTGTCTGTCTGTCTGTCTGTACCTCCAACTAGAGCCTAAACTATTTTACCGATTGAGCTGAAACTTGATATCTAGGGTTTTCATAGGGTTGCCCCGAGGGGTTTTTGGAATTGGATATCTACCCCTAAAATTAAGGGTAGTTTACTGAAGGGAAAAAAGAGAAAAAGTCAATTTTCTCAAAATCGGCTCTAACGATTTTGATTAAATTTCATTTATGAACATTAATAAATATTCCAAACAAAATGGCTACTCTCAATATTTCGGCAAAATCGCTTTAAGGGCTCCGGTCTGATGCGTAAATTAACATTTTTTATAATAGCTCCGAAACTATTTGAGATATGAAATTACTTAGCATTACAAATATGTATATATATTTATAATACAAATATTTTATTCGAAACATATTTTTATAAAATCAATAATTTTCATTCTATACGCAATTATATATATATATTTTTAGCTTTTGGACATTAAAGCTTAAGTATTGCGATCGTAAAAAAAACTAACCTAAAATTTTGATGGATTTCGACGTCTCATGACCCCCGAACCCTAAAAAATAGTCTTTGTAATGCCGTCTGTCTGTGTGCCTATAAAAACTTAAAATTAAGGGTAGTTTACTGAAGGGTGAAAAGAGAAAAATTTGGTTTTCTCAAAATCTGCTCAAACGATTTTGATTAAAATTCGTATCTAGGCGTTGATTAAGATTATAAATAAACTGGCTATTTTCATTTTTTTATGAAAATGATTTTTAGGGTACATTACAGAAGCGTTAATTTCCGTATCTCCACAACTATTGGAGAAACTAAACAACTTATCATTGCAAAATTGTAGGACTATTAGAAATAAAAAACTTTTATTTGACATATATTTTTATAAAAGCAGCAGTTTCTGAGATATTTGCAAATATATTAATACAATTTTATGAGCTTTAGTTGTAAACATATACTACTTAAGTCTTAACGCAATAATTCTCCAATACCATAGAGTAATTAAATATAAGTATCTAAAAAAAGTATGTTATTTTTCCTTAAATCTCTTAGGAGAAATGTTTGCATAGCAATGATCTATCTCCATTTTAGACTCAATAGTCAATATTTACATTTTTTATTGGTCAAAATGTATAAATGAATAATTAAATATCAATGCGATGACTTGAAGATCTGCAACACCTTATAAAATGTTAAAATTTTAACCAGAAATCGAAATTTTAATACGAAGTGTTGACCCTTGTGGAAGACATTAAACTGTTTGAAATGTTCTAAGGTGGACAAAGATGCGCCTCTTTTCTCATTGATTATATATCATTGTATATTATTTTATGCGTGTTCTTATGTGGAGTGGTGATGATACAATGTACATTATTCTGTTCAGAAATCTTACGAGTTTATAGAAAGAGAGAGAAAGTCTGCGGTGCGCCGTACCATTTATTTTAAATAGTGTGTTACTAAGTTTTACTTATTTAATTATACTAAATGGTATGTCGTCTTAACTCATAGAAAGGATGATTCTTATACTAATTCACTCTATTCAAAGATTTAGATATTTTTAAGTGTTCACCCTTGCTTTTAACACACTTGTGCAAATTCTCTTATTAAATAACTTTTTTTTTTTGTTACATACTGCCCAATTTGCAAACATTATTTTTAATATATTTTTAAATAGTTATACTTATTCTCTATGTTGATGGTGAGCTATGAACCAACTAATTAAATTGTCACTTTCACTATTTATGATATCCTTTATGAATATGTGATTTTTTTTTTCCTTTTGTAGGAGATGATTTTTGCCATCATCCAACAGGAAATTTTAATGATGAAGGATTGTCGACATCCTAATATCATTGCTTACTATGGCAGCTACCTCCGCCGGGATAAGTTGTGGATATGTATGGAATATTGCGGAGGGGGCTCGCTTCAGGATATTTACCACAGTAAGTACCAACGCTCCAAGTTGTTGGATTCATTAGATATCATATCAGGCATTACCATACTGATTGTAATTTCAAATCCAGAGGGCTCGGGTTCAATCCCCGGTGCTTCCAGATTTTCCTCTGAAGCGTTGGGTCTGGAACGGGGTCAACTCAGCCTTGTGAGGACAAATTGAGGAGCTACTCGAATAAATAAATAGTGGCTCTAGTCTAGAAAACTGAGATTATGACCAGAGAGTTCAATGTGCAGGCCACATCACACCCTCTATCCGCGAATGTTAGCACTATCTTCTCCAATATGCGGTGGACGCTTAGTTGGTATGTAGGCTGATGTTATGGAGTCATTTTTCTGTAATTGCATGAAGAGCAAAGGCTTTAGTTGAGTTTCAATTGACTGCACTAAAGCGATTTGAAAATACCAATTTCTACATTTATTTACTACCCTTCCCCCATCCTCCCCTCCATATTTAACTTGTTTGTTTTATCTAAACACCAAACCACATAGTTATGACTTGCACGCTAATGTTCTACACCAAGTCACCGTCCAAGGATGGGAACAGGAGATAGGCCTATTTAAGAGACCTTCATTGGTAGCTAGGGTAATGCTTAAATCCACCACTTCTTCAAAGGTTTTAAACTTATTTGATGCTGAACTTAAAAATAGGCCAATATCATTTTCTAGAACTAAAAGTTTTTTCCCTACTCTCTTGCTATGTATACATTATAGGCACTCTCCAACTTATGGACAAGATGTGTCCCAAAAAGGTTTGTGAGAGACAGCCATTTGTAATTCAGAACCAAATTTCCCATTAGATAGTACTTTTATTTTGTTTTATTTCTGTTCGTTTAGAAATAAACTTTCCTGTGTTTTTCTTATTTCTGTTAGTTATAGTGGATTACATTCTGGAATAAGTTGTCCATATATCAAATTTGATGTTTTGTGTGTACATCAGTTACAGGTCCACTTACGGAAATACAAATCGCGTACATGTGTAGAGAAACCTTGCACGGGTTGGCGTACTTGCACAGTATGGGAAAAATGCATCGAGACATAAAGGTAAGCATGGTATGAGAAAGTGTCACTCAAAGTAAATTGGATTTTCTATCACAGGAGATCGAAGCTTGAACCCTAGTCAAGTGTACAGAGGTTGATAATTCCTAAATAGTTTCCCACCCTCCCTCCATGCAAATATAAGTGCATTTTCTCTAAATTATATTTTCATCCCAAACCCAATAGTGTGAATACAGTAATTCCCGCTATAACTTTGCTCAACACATTGTTTTGTTACAATTGTTGTCCTCACCTTGACTTTGTTAAGCAAGCTGCTGATAGCCAGTACTGGCGTTGAAGTGTAATATAGCATCTTTTTTTAAGTAGAGTAAGTCCTTGACTTAATGTGAATTCACACGTTTGCAGAAAAACAAGTGCATAACAGAAACGGGGTCATGTGACAAGCTCTCAACCATTCACAATATTTTTGCCTCGTCATCGCGAGCTGTTCTGTTAAAGTTTAACTCGTCTCTCCTTTGTCTGCTATGCCTGACTCTTGGGCATGAGAGAGTCAAAGTGCATATGTTGTAGAGCTAGAAGCAAGCAGACAGCTTTGTTGGCCTTTGTGAGGAGATTTGAAATAACCCGTTAATGGAAAGCCTGTGGATTAATGTATTGGATTGTATATCCAATTGAAAATAAAATATATTGATAATCATCGGTTTTAAGTTTACGTTGGAAATCATCATGGGTCAACATACATCTATTTTAGTGTTTGAATTGCTGTGCTGCTTAAGCAGAGTCTGCTTTCTATTTTCGGCAAACTTGTGAATCAAGCTTTAGGTAGATTCACAGATATGGGGCTGCGGTACTTTGATTTATGATTGACAACATCATCTACCAGGCACCACTTTAAACATAATAGACGGCTGACTCATAGCTGATAGTGTAATCATCATCGTGTTTGTTTATACCTTGATCCCAAGCTGTGTCTTGTTAGTTAACCTATTTAGTACTTCTAAGTATAAACCTTAAATATATCTGAGGAATAGAAAAGTTACCTTTTGTCAAGGTTTTCTTTTCTTAAGCAGAACCTGTTTAGATAGTTGAGTTATCCTTTGAAACACACACACATATATGTCAAAAATACATCATATTTAAGCAACATTCAACTTAAGCAGTTTTTCAACTTGTGTGGACACTTTCAAAAGAAATGAACCTCTTGATTTGAGGATTTTCTGTATTTAATGTTATTCCTCTCCTCCTTTGTGACACTAAATACTTAACACAACTGAACAAGATTTACTAAAATTACTATAATTCTTAATCACATGTTAAATAAAATGAGATTCAATGTCATATCCAACACTGTCTTTATTGCATACAAATTAAAAAAGTCAGTGGATCTGAGCTTATGGTATAAAGTTGTCACACTTTATAATATTTTAACTGTCTGTTTTGTATTCTTATTTTGTGAAGGGAGCAAACATTTTACTGACTGAAGTTGGTGATGTGAAACTGGCTGATTTTGGAGTGTCTGCACAAATAACTGCAACTATCAACAAAAGGAAATCGTTTATTGGTACACCATACTGGATGGCACCAGAGGTAAGAAATGAAGTTTGTTTACAGTATTATCTTTGTTCATTTAGACGTGGTTGACACGGCTGAGGCATTCTTATTACATTGAATCACAAACTCCTCTTATTATCCTATAAATTCCTCAAATAATTTTCAAACATCAGCACTGGAGATACTTAGACGTGGTAACCTAGCTGCTTTTTCGTACTCGCTCATGGCAGAACCTGAAAAGTATGGTTGGGTCATATGGTAAAATACACCTTTCTTTTAGTAATCATGTTCTTTATCAATGCCTTTTGTGTGGTGTGAACCAGAAATGAACCTTTGTTCAGGATATCATACACATTATATTTCCTTTTTGCTTTCAAACCACGTGTTTTTTTAACCTTTTTAACTTAACTCATAGCTTTATTTTTATTTATACAGTCATTTGTCACAGCTGAGCTACCAATGCATGGAACCACCTAATAATAATGTAGTTAGACACACTCGTGAAACTTCCTAATAAATCTTCATTGGAAATTTCCAATCATGATTCAAATAAAAGTTCTTTTAAACAACAGAGGTGTGCAGCATCAACCTAGCTTCGAAAAACATTCTGGGTTCGACACTTTGCCAATAAAAATACTAACTGCTAAAATACTCAATTTGTACTTAATTTTGTCATTCTAAGCTGTTAAATACATTACAAATCAAAATTAATATGAACCCGCCTCAATGGCCATGTGGTCTAATGCGCTACTCACCTATTGGACTAGACTGCCAAAGAGCGGAGAAATCTAGGTTGATCTCGGTCAGGTACACCGAGAGTGTTTTTCCCTAAACGTTTTCTACTTCCCTCCATGTAAATGTGGCTGCATTATCTCTAAATTAAACCTTCCTAATTCCTAACCCATAAGTGTAATTAGTACATAGGCATCCGGCCCGAACTGGCAGTAAGACACAGTGCTAAATAAAATAAATATTCATATGAAAAAAAATCTGAAGTAATTGAATCATAAGTTTTGAAAACAACTTGATTTATCAGAACAAAACAAAATATTAGAAACATTTTCCAAATAGTTTAAGTGCATATAGTTAATTAAATAACACCAACATATTATTTTTCCATTGATTAAACAACAAACAAAACATACTTGAACATCAATTTGGCTCCGAGAATATTTCATATATTTGTTTCAAGTTCTCTTCGATTTGATAAAGTGGCTTTCGCACACCCTTTCTAAACATTATTTCCAATAGTTAGCACTCATATGTAACACCCATTGAAGACCCTCATACCTAGGTAAAATATCGGTGTTTCTTAGTACCCTTGTCATTAACTCTCTCCATAATAGCATACACTGTCAATAACTTCATATATGCTGGTGTGAATAGATAAATACTCTCTGCAAGAAATTGGGAAGGATACCAAAGTAAAACCAGACGAGTCAGAATTGTAGTATGATGGAGCTCAATAATCCTGTTGTTCAACACACCTGCAATGCTCTAATAATTAATTTAGCTAGAGATGGGTCAGTTTGATTGGTACCGCCAGTTATTCGCTTAAGAACTG
Organism: Timema podura; assembly: GCA_033556935.1. Lineage (NCBI taxonomy): Eukaryota > Metazoa > Arthropoda > Insecta > Phasmatodea > Timematidae > Timema > Timema podura. The sequence continues at coordinate 16,495,554 of JAVRXN010000005.1, read as the reverse complement.
GAACTGTTTTTGGTTCATGATAAGTCATTTCTCATTTCCTCGGTTCTTGGTTTAAAAATTGCTACAAAAAAAAATCTTAATGAACACATGCATGCAATAAAATGAATGTAATTGATATAAAATTAGATTATACATGTACCTTGATTTTCTTACAAATGGTCATTTGTAGCACCTTCTAGAAAACAAAAACATATTTTTTCCAGACAACATTTATACTTTAATATCAGTGGTTTTTTTAACCCATTTCGGTGCCCTGTAGTCTAACGCGTTACTCTTTGACTTTTTATAGCTGTCTTATATGTCCATCCTAATGAAAATTGAGATATATAAATTCTTAGTTATTGAATGTCTTCTAGAGCACATGGTTTTAGATCAAGTAGAATTTGAAACTGATAGTGTAAATTTTGTAATGGCACTCGTCACTAAATAAATTCACCAACTTGTTTTGTTCAGGTAGCAGCAGTTGAGCGCAAAGGTGGATACAACCAACTGTGCGACATCTGGGCCATTGGGGTGACAGCTATTGAACTGGCAGAACTGCAGCCGCCCATGTTTGACCTCCATCCAATGAGGGCGCTATTCCTTATGTCCAAAAGTGGCTTCAAGCCACCAACGTTAAAAGACAGAGACAAATGGTACGCAGGTTGACACCTTTTTTGGTTGTGATTCATCAAATACCCATATTCAATTGAGCTATAACTAGGGAGATGAAAAATTCGCATTTGCGAAGCTACGACAGGCCTAGTAAGCCGGTAATGGAAACATATGACTTGAATAAAAAAACTGACCTATCCATAAGCTGGAAACAGTAATGGATGTAAAAAATATATGTTTAGAGGGGGCTAACTCCTCTTTGGGGAAAAGGGGGTCTCTCTCGCTATTTTATAGCAGATTGATATGGAGTTTTTTATTGGTTTATTGGCCCATGTATTTAAGTATTGAGCTGTACTGCTGAGGACGGGGAGTTCGAGGTTCAAATCTCGCTTGGGTGAACTGGGGGGGAGGGGGGGGTTCCTAAATGTATTTCCACTCTTCCTTCACGCAAATGCGTGTTCACTTCCTCTCTATTCAACTCACCCATTAGCGTAATTATTACTTAAGCGTATAATCCAAACGGGTAGTAAGACGCGGTGCTAAGTATTATAAGTACATATATCAAAGGAACAAGCCCACAGTGGGTTGAGGAAGACTCAGGATTAGTTTATTGTTCCACACTCATGGGAGGCAATTGTTTTCTTCCATTTATGGAATTGTGTGGGTAACTTTTTTTATAACACATAGACCTTGGTAAAAAGGTGATTATCCACTTCGGTGGCTGCATGGTTTAATGCGCTACTCTCGCGAAAGACTTGACTGTCGAAGACTGGAAGTTTGAGGTTTGTATCTTGGTCAGATGTACTGAGGGTGATTTTTCCAAAATTGTTTCCACTCTCTTTCTCGCACAAATGTAGGTATACTTCCTCTAAACATTACCTTCCTAATCCCTAAAACCATTAGTATTATTAGTACAAAAGCGTATAACCCAAACGGATGGTAAGACACAATGCTAACAAAAAAAGTTATTGCTAAGTAGTCACCCCTGGCAAGTAGCATTTCGAGAGGACAAGGAGACATGGCCCTTCCAGTCCGCCATGTCGGGCGATAGTAACTGCCCTGTGAAACATTGACTTTGAATATATTCATATACAAGCACTTTTTTCTTTCCAGGAGTCCGACTTTTCACAACTTCGTTAAAGTAGCACTGACCAAAAACACAAAGAAAAGACCAAATGCAGAAAAACTTTTACAAGTAAGATATTTTTAATCACCTCTTTCTATAGAGTTTTTTTATATATATAATTTGGAATTGTATATTTAATGTTACAATACATTTAAATATGAATTTTGTTTTACTTTGTAGCATCCATTTTTTCAAAGCGATATGAACAAAAGATTAGCTCTGGAGTTGCTCCAGAAAGTAAGCAACCCACAACATAACTTCACGGAATTCGAAGCGGATGAAGATGGAGTGAGTATAATTTCACTGTGCTTTGTTATTGTTATCCATATTACACTTGCTTTGGTGTATGAGCTTATCTTATATTTTAATTGTTGAGATAAATAAAACATAACACTAGTTTTAAAGAAAAAAGAGTGATAAATTTGTACACTCTCATGAAGGACGAATACAAACTTTTTAATACTCCTCTAAGCATCAAAATGTATATTACTGCCAAAATTACTAGACAAATGTATTCTCATTTCCTCGCAATGTTTTTGTACATTTTCAGTAAATGCTCAAGTATCCTCTTCATTTTATTTTAATTTATATATTAATTTAAGATTTGTATTTGAAACATTAAATAATAACTATTTACCATTGGTAGCAAATAAAACTAAATCAATTTTTTTGAAGTTTTCATAAATGTTTGCACGATTATAGAGTTTAAAGATTATGCTTAAAAAAACCTCACACAAACTTTTATTTGTTTTAGGCGGTACCTAATGTACCTCAAAGAATAGCATCGAAACACACATCAGCAAGAGCGAGATCAAAACCCATGGCAGATCTTGGAATAAGACATAGTAAGTTATTTATAACTATAACAATTACATGGCTTACCCGCCTGGGTGGCGTAGTTGGCTAACGCGCCAGTCGTGTTGAGCTCGACCGCCGAGGACGGGGAATCGAGTTCGAATCTCGGGGTGAACTGTGGTGGTTTTTCTCTAAATGTTTTCCACTCATCCCTCTAACGCAAATGCGGTTCACTTCTCTAAAATTCAACCCTCCCAATTCCTAATCCATTAGAGTAATTAGTACTTAAGCGTATAACCCGAACGGGTAGTAAGACGCGGTGCTAAATAAAAAAAAAATTACATGGTGAACAAATGTCAACCTATTTAATGTTTACTTTTTTTTAAACTACCAACAAAACTCAAGGGATAATATTAAATTTTTTAAAAAATTATATAATGATAAGATTAGGTTTTTATGTATTTGACTATTAGAGTATTTTATTGACTTACTGACTTGATCATTTTATTACCTTAATTTTTATTGATCAAATATTGATAGTATTTTTAACATTTTAACTAAATTTTGTTAAAATATCAAGAATTCAAGTTGTTTCTTATAGAGGAAAAATAATCTCTTTGAAATCATAGCCTTATTAAACTGTAGTTCAAATCATTAAGAAAAATGAATTATAAAATTTTCAAATCATTATGAAATTTAAAAATCGGAATGATGAAATCTTTACATTCCTATAATACTTAAAGAATCTACCAAATAAAAGTGTAAGGCCTATTTTGGTAGATTTCCCCTCTTCAATACAAATATAACATTAGTTTGTAAATTTAAGTCAACTTTTTTTTTTATTCTTTTCATGTTTATACAATGATAAAAATGTAACTAAATAATTTCAATGTTTTTATTGTTTTAGGAGATAACTGTAATCCAGATCAAATTCAAAGAGATAATGAAATATCAGCAGGTCGTCCGTTAACACCTCATTATGCTGATGTTTCAAGGGCATGGGACATAATGGATATTATGAACAATATAGAGGTAATAAGATTATTTTGTATAAAGGATTGCATAGTAATACTCATCCTCATCTTCATTCGATATTTCCGGCTCTGCGGGTCGTCTGACACATCCTCTTCCATTCCTGTCGATCTTTACAAACTTTTCCCTCAGCCGCGTATCTCCAGTCCTCTCCTTCAGCTTCCATGTCCTTCTGCGTTTGGTCCATCCATCTTGCCTGTGGTCTTCCAATAGGTCTTCTACCCTTCTCTTTGTTCTTTTTTAGGCATTCTGTCCTTCTCCATTCTCATCACATGACCTAACCACAGCAACCGTTTACTCTTCATTGTCTCTTCTAACGGTATAACCACCCCTAATTATTTCATTCCTTATCCTTTCTCTTTTTGTTACATTCTCTTTGTCTCCCAGGAATTTCATCTTTGCTGCCTTTAATCTCTCTTTGTCCATGTCCAGAAGATATTATTTATTGAATTTAACTGTAGAAGAAAACAAGTATGAGCAGGAAATCTGGAAAATAGGTTAAAACTGAAATGTCAGGGAATTTATTGTGACAGGTAAAAGTCGGAAAAATTAAAAAAAATATATTACTGGAATTTTCAGATATGTTCACAGTAAATTATGAAGTATAAAGTAGAAGTGATTAACTAAGTGCAAAATTTTAGTCTCCATTTCATTCTATTTTGCTAAGAGCACTGGCTTATTTGTCTTTAATATAAATGTTTAAAAAATGTAAATGAAAAGAGTGGGTAGCAAGCACACTTACCTTAGTGATACTAGATTAGAAATTTTATAGATAAAACATGAAAAAAAAAACCCATATTTTTAAGGCCAATCATGAATTGTCACAGATAGCTTCTTCAGAGCTACCGAGAGCATCAGCCCTACTCACTTGACCTGATGAAGCTGTCTGTGACAGTGAAAGCTTGTCCTTAAAAAATATTTGTGTGTGTTTCTTTAGTGTTTTATCTAAAAGTGGGGTGTAGATAAGTGTGCTGGCTATCCCTCTTAATCTTAACCATGATTTAGCTTAGCACTATATTCCAAAGGATGAAAATAGCAATATTTTTTATTTATACTGTTCCAGGGGGAGAGGGGCACAGCGTTCCCAATGTGGCCTATATAAATTATGGAAAATCGAAAAAATATTTTATATTTCATTACCAAAGCTAAGACAATTTGAATGAATCCATAGCTGAATCATTGTTGTTTAAATTACACACCAACTCCTAGTTGGCACGTTTGCAGCGCAGAATGTTACAACAAAACTATATCGCGCCAAAATCAAAGTGATTTAACATGCACCAAGCAATTGGTTACAGACACCTCTGAGTGTGGTATCATTTTATTAGTTGTGATTTTGTGTTGGTTAACTTGGTTTTTAACATAAAGCGAATGGAAAACTATGAAGTATATGTGTAAGAAGAGCTTCTATTTGAGGTATTATAATTATTACCATACAGCTATATTATACTTGATTGAATTTACATTGACCCGTAAAGTCTATCAGATTTTATTTGCGTGTATGTCGTGTATGTCCACCTATCCCATTCTTTCACTTGCTAGACGGGTTAGTTTTCTTAAGATTGATTCAATTTACCTGATGTTCGTTAGACACAGACCAACAAAAACATTTAACGGCCATAATGGATTGGTTGATCGCTTCAAATAATGTGTTGTATATTCAACTACAGAACTTTTTGTGAGGCCTAGTTTTTTTTATTAATTGTTAAGTTTAATAGCACATGGGCTATTAATAGCTTAATCTAATGGGATAGGGTTGAGGAAGGTAGTCAGAAGGAAGTGAACCCGCATTTGCGTGGAGGTGGTTGGGTGAAGATGGACAAATCACAATGATAAATAACTTATGGAAAACTACCCTCAGTTCACCTGGCCTAGATTCGAACCTCAACCTCCGCGTCAACGGTTAACAAACGATTGTGCGCCAATGATTCTACCTCTATACCACCTCTGCGGGTGAGTAAATACCTTGGCCGATATGCTAGAATGGTTCTTATCATACCTTAATAAGGCTATGTGCTAAGGCTAGTGAAGTGCTATTAGCAAACATGTTTTTTATATTACAATTTTTATTTGAAATTTTCACCCCCCCCCCCCCCCCCCCCCCCCCCCCGCTCTAAAACGTTCTGCCGCCACTGTACTGTTCTACATAAATACTATTAAAATGCACGTTTTATCTTGGCTTTATTTCCATAATTTTCTTCGACATCCTCTCCTTCTACATCCCCATACCGTGCCTTACCATCTCATTCTTGCTTCCTCGACTATCTCATGCATTCCTTGTACCCCCACTATTTCCTAGATAAGGTTATGTGCAACTCCTTAATCTAGTAATTTACATATTAGAAGTGTTTACATACAATTCATAGCCCTTATGGTAAACAAAGAATAATTACCGCACTGTACTGAAAACCACACTTCAGAATGTTTCACAATGTTTGGCTTTTAATGTCATATATTAATTAATAACTTGTTTGGTTATTTATTTTTTTCAGACCGTTCATAGCTGTGATACAGATGCGGACTGGACAAAAGGAAGTGTCTTTGAGGAAACTGATCGTCAATGTGAAAAGTGAGTACTCTTTTGATCACTACAAGTTATGGTATAAACTTTTGATAAATCTACATTGTGAACTACATTAGGTGAAACACTCTGACAAAGGGAAAAATAAGCCACCTCAAAGCTATATAGCCTTGTCAATAGTTGATACCGGTATCCAGTTAATATTTTAAAACTAGATATATATCCTTATATCATGGGTCTTTCAAAAATAAACGTATGCTTTTCAAAAGTAGTACCGGTTCTAGGAATTGTTGTTTTAACAACCTTTTATTGAGATTAAAAATTTTTCCATACACCATATCTTTAGATGTACATTGAGACATAAAATATGATTCATTTTGAACATTTAGAACAATACACTTTTCCTTATCGACAAAATAAAAGTAAATTTGGTAATCTAATGTACAAATTGGATCAGGCATGTCTAACAGAATGTAAATAAGTAAATCATTTGTGTTAAGTTTTGTGTTCATGTGTGTGTTTTTATCGGGGAGTGGAACTGAAACATAAATAAAAGTAACCGGCTATTTTTAAAGAACTAGAATTCCAAAAATAAGAATGCCTAAGCTCTCAAGTTTTTATAGGCTCTTAATCAGTTTTCTAGGGGTTTAGGAAGTTGCATTGCACGTTTCCTGATGAGCTCCGATAGATGAAACCTACCTCGGTCGAGCGATTGGGCAATAACGATAATTTTCTTCATATCTTTGTCCACTGGCAGCAATAAAGTGTAAACTCTGTTTTCCTTTTCATTGTAAAAGGATAAAAGCTTATTTTTTTTGTTCTCTTTTATGTATTCCCATCCCTCTTTCCTATACTTTCTTCTATGTATATACCTCAGTTTTAGCTTCTGTGGTGCTGACTGACAGCTCACAGCTGACTTCTGATGGCTTTGAAAAGCTACCAGACCAAATTATGTATCCCTACGCCGAACCATATGATCTGCAAAAACCATGTCTTTATCAGTTGTCACTCTGACAGTCAAAATTAGGTATATACCTTAATGTTGACTGTCAAAGTCAGCTGTGAGCTGTCAGTCAGCACCACAGAAAATAAAACTGAGGTATAGCAAAACATATTACAAAAAAGGAGTTTCATCAAAGATATCTAATAAATAAAGTACATTGAATAAACAAAACTTAGGTACCATCTTCTTCTTCTTTCTTCTTCTTCTTCATCATCATCATCATCATCATCATAATCATCAACAACAACTATTTCCAGCCTGTGACTGAGTCAGTCCAGCAAAATGCCTTTTATCTTCCTCTATTCTTCCACCAGTCTTCTTCCTTTAATTTCTTCCATTCTTCTCCTCTCACATGGACACTTTCTATTATCTGTCAATATACCAACATGATTTCTTTTAATTTATTTATTATAATTTCATAAATTTCAATATGTTTTTCTCTTTCAACTTAATATGTTATATATGTTATATGTTAAAGTGCTTGTTGGCTAGTAAAGTAGATTAATTATGATAACAGTAATATGATTATGATGATGATAATATACTTACCAGAAGTATTAGAAAAGACGAGCCATAAGCAGTGCTCTCTTTTATCTTATTTATTTGAGTTATTTAACGTGCATGTTTCTGAACCGACTGATGATATCAGCACACAAGAATTTCTATGAGCAAGAGCAAAAGGGCCTACCAATTTTGCAGGTAAAGACACTTCCACATATACCTTCCAGGGTTCTTTCACATGCCACAACCAACATGAGACTTAAGCTCATATTTGCTGATAGCTGAATTGATAAATTGAATAGGTGTTTTACCCATATCTCACTGATCTATTTTAAGTCCTTGGACATGTTCCAACCGGCATCTGTGGGCACGCAGGCTAAGGCACCATTCTCACCTGATTTTCTGATGTCAGTACGCTCAGGGCTTGAATCCCAGCTTTATGTACCAAGTGTGTTGTCGTTGCATCGTCCCGTCCCCCCCTTTCCCCTAGATGGTTTTCCGACCTTACTTCACCCGAATGCAGATATATTTCAGTTATAATCCTACCTTATTCATTCCTACCCCATTATTGGAAATGTGCATATAGCCTGGACAAGTAGTAAGACTTTTAAAAAAATTGTTTCGCAGGGTAACACATTTTGATTGTATGATGGTAATATAGCACATACACATACATACACCAGGATTCATTCTATCAAAACTCATCAGGAGTGAGTGTGAAAAGTGCAACGCAATTTCCTATTAATTTATTACAAAATAATAATAATGATGGCTGAATTGGACAAAGGCTACTTACCAGGTGCACAGAATAGCAAATAGCTCATCATAAAACTTAAAAGCTCTTAAGACACATTGAATCTCCTTTTTTTTTAAACACAAGAAAGTTTAATACTGACAAACCATAACTTAACATTTAAGAACAACTTATTTTCACTTTCAAGGTACATAATTTATGCAAGAAAGAGGTATATTATATACTGTGGATTGGTTTATGCCGCTGTTAATTCAAATTAAAGTGCAATAAGGTTCTGAAGTTGTCTATTTTATTGTTATTTTTTCTAGCAATAACTTAATGAAAGGTTTTCTCTAATATGAGTGCGACATTATCTTTATATGTTTATGTGAATTTTCAATTTTTCTTCCAAATTTATAGGTCTGGTCCTCTTATTTTTACTAAATACAGCAATTTTCTATATTTAATCTTTCCAAATTTTGACTGAAAATTAATTTTAAACACCTACTTTGGTGGCCGCATTGTTTAAGGTGTAACACTTGCAAATTATCTGATTGTTGATATCAATGAGATCAGGGTTATTATCCTGTTTATGAGTACTTAGTGGTTTTTCCTAAATAGTTTTCCACCATTCTATCACTCACATGTGGGTACACTTCATATCAATTCAACCTTCCTTATCTATAACACATTAGTGTTAGTACATATGCATATAACCTGAATGGGTATTGAGATGCGGTGCTAAACAAAAATTGTAAACATTTTTTAAATTGAAATTTATAAATCTGTAACAGAAATCAAAGCTGTATTAAGAACTTAAAAAAAGAAAATGTATGGTTTTATAAGTGGGACATTTAAAATGGTAGTCATTTTAGTTTTGGTTTTACTCCCTGATGTTCATGACTTGTTAGTTATAAGCTTATTAAAGTATTTTTCCTTGTGTATGTGTTATATTATCTGTAGAAGTAATCAACACAATCAACATAATCCAATTTATTCAATTATTCGTTAAATTATTTACCATTGCTCTAGATTTTTTAAACTGAAAATATAGACTTATGGCATTCTGTTTAGTTCAAGTATTCATTCAACTCATGTTACCATATAAGTTGCTTGAGCTAAGTTTTTGTTAAATGTCCTAAATATTAAAAACTTGGCTAGCCAAATATAAATTACATAAATAAAGTTATTAGAGAAAATTAAATGTTAAATTAACTTTCTTTCTTTTATATCCCTTTAAAAATATAATAACATTAAATCAACTATTCCTATCTCGTTCATATTCATAGATTTACAGTATTTTTTCTTTTCTTTCTTTAAAACTGATAACAATTCACCACCCATTTTGCTCGATACGTTCATATATTTTGCTTTTATTGAATATGGCTTGCTTTAAATATCATTTTATAATATAAGGAACGTACTTGGATGGAACAGCTAATTAGATTAATTGGTACAACTTCTTTGGTCAAATGAACAATATAAATTAAGAGACAACATGAAGATAATTTATTCAAAGATAAACCAATATATCAAGAAATTAAGTCAAATAAAACAGGTACGATAACATTTCTAAAAAATCATCATTGAGATTGTTAATTAATAAAGTTCTGAAATTAATCAGCATAAAATAAGTAAAAAAAAAAAAAATCTGTGCAAAATAATATTAGGTAGTAGCAGATTAAAGGATTAACTGATAAGCAATGTTGGTGACTGGTGGTCTAGGGGTAAGGTGTCAGACTTCTGTGCTGAGGGTCCGGGGTTCAATCCTCGGTCCGGCATAGATTTATCTGATTGCCAACCCTTCCTTCACCTCTGACAAGATGTGTATTAATCACAACTTGTGAATGTGAGGAATGCCAGGCCTCCACCGTGGTTCGGATCCCACGTTAAACTGTAGGTCCTCCATTTCATCTCACAATCACCCTACCATTACACATTAGCGTAAGTGAGTATAACCCGAACAGGTAGTAAGACGCGGTGCTAATAATAATAATAATAATAATAATAATAATGATATGCAATGAAAAATGAAAATTAGCAAATTGACTAGATTAGAGTTATTAATATTATAATTTAAAGACTTACAAAATTTGAATTCTTTGAATTAAAGTAACTTTCCTTATCTGTGCAGTTTTAATTCCTTTCCTTATAATTTGTTGTTACTCTTGGATGGGTGGTGACATGTTTCGGCGATTACGCCATCATCAAGTTTGAGACAAACCGATGCAAAAATAGTAAATATTTAAGTTAAGATAAAGTAACAAACTAAACAGATTCGGATAAAATAAAACTAACAATATGAGTATACACAGAAACATTAACCATAAAAACTGACGTTAAAAAGGTAATCAAGTTGTAAAAATAAAATGAGAGAACGAAAATTATAAATATATAAATTTAATTATTAGTAAAAACACCCAAACTATCAAGCTTACCTTCAGATTGGGACTAAGATGTTATTCCCGATGTTAACAAAGTGCAATATATTTATATGCAGTATATTTATTATAAATTCATATTTCTCCTTACTACATTTAAAAATGAATATAACTAAAATTATAAATGTCGGTTATCACAAAGCATTTGTGAAACATTCACTGAAAAACATGTCTTAAAGATTTATTTTTTTTTTCTTATCTAACAATATACTCTTAAAATGTTTCCATGCTTATTGTCCACGCAGGAAGCATCCACAGTAAGCTACTGAAGACATATTTGCTTATGTATTTACCATTTTATCCAAACTTGTCTTGTAAAACAACCCCACACTATTTATGTTCCAAATAGCCCCTCTCCAATTTAGAGAAAATAGTTTAAATAGCTTTGTCTTCTGTAATTTTTCAAACAGACAGAAATTATTACTAATATTATTTGTTCTTCTTAAATATTTAAAGGGTACAGAATAAAATAGATTGACAAATAATCACATTGCATCACTATATCATTATTGTTTGGATCAACTTGAAGCTTAATGTTGTTGCAGTTTTTATCTAAAGGGTTCTGGAAGCTGATATAAAAAAAATATAATTTGAAAATAGTATAAATGATGGCCCTTTTTTTTTCAATATATTTGATATAGGTATATGCCTAATATATGTTTCTTCCACACAAAACATACAGGAAATGTAAATATATCAGGTATTTGAAGCTAAAAAGTTTGTCTCTAGTTTTCAAAGCAGTCATTTTCCTTCTCTTTGTTTGTAAATATGTGGTTCTTATAGATATGTACTAATTTGTCGATACATCTTAAGTGTTTTTTCTTAGCAAACTAATCCACAAGTTGGAAAACACTTGAACTATACATATCAGTTGGAGAGATTTAACTAGGAAATTAAAGCCTCATGGATGTTTTATAGGAGAAGAACATATTATAAATTAAATAATACTCAATTTCATTGGTTTTCCATGTGTTAGTCAATCAATCAATTTTCAGTCCTACTGCAAGCCAGCCTTACCTCTGCTGGATGATGGGTTTTATCTAGGAGCGAAACTTTCCAATCCATAAATTTCTCAAATTATTAAGATATTCAATTTTATATGGAATTTGTTTTAGAATTCTTAGACTGCTTATTGGTGACCAAGCATATCATAATTATAGAACATTCTTAACTACTAGACTCAGACTATTTATTACTTCACCATTTAATTGCATATATATCATTGTCATTATGAATGCATTAAAATGAAAAAAGTTAACATTTATTTAATATAATAGCAACTTTAAAATCGATTTAGTAAATTAAACCTCTATGTTAGCATGTTTCAAAGTAAAATGAAAATTCAGATTTGTTATTCAAATTTGTAAACTAGTTATATCTGAAATAATTTAAGGGATTCAAGGTTTGCGATGGTTTGAATGGTTTTACCACAGTTGGATTTTTTTTGCACAGTCAGAAATATTCTCTTAATGTCGTCCTTCTTCCTCCATCGGCTTTATACTCTGTTTGATACTTGAAAATAGGTTTTGAATTCTACTTCATCATCTAATAATATTGTGGAATCTCCATAAGTTTTCCTACTTCTCAATATATAATAAACTCAAAAAAGTCTTTATATGATTGCTGTTGATTGTTCTCTTCTTTTTTTAAAAAAAATTTACTCGACACTAGACAAAGTTCGCAAAATTTAAAATATATGGTCTAGAATAGAGCTTTAGGTGAAACTTTTACAAATCTCATTTAACAATAATTAGAGAAAAAATGGCATCAAATGGCTATTTTAATTTAAATGCAAGAGCAGACATTTGAATCTAGATGTTTTCTTCTAAGCTTTGTCAAAAACGAGATTAGAAAAATGTCAAACAATGCCTCCCTTCTCATTAAAAAAAATTGTTTAGGAAAAATTTAAAAAAATATATATTTATCAATCATGGTTTTTATTTATTTGTAAAATCATTTATGATTAAAATAAAATTAAACTATAAATAAATTAATTATATCAGTTAAAAAATTGCTCAAAGTTGTAAATTCTAATGCGAAAGGCAGTGGTAGGTGAAATACACTAAACAAAAGCATTTTGGAGCTTTGCTATAGTTTTTAGGGGTGAGAAGGGCTCCAAAGACCAAGTTTGAGAACCGTTGTTCTAAGCTAAGGTGACAGTCACACAATAGATTTGAGTGCCAAGGACAGGAGGTTCAAATCTTGGACAGGTACATTGGAGGTAGTTTTCCACATTTTTCTAAATATTATTAAGTCAGATAATTCTGTTATGCTCTTTGCTGGATTTTACAACCTGTGTCCACTGGCCCTTCAATTCATTTGTAATATTTTAAATAGGAGATACCTTTCGTGATAGCACTAGTTTGTTTGTTTTTGGGTGGGGAATAACAATGATTAGATTGACGATTTTTTTCACTTTGTCCGTCAAAATATTTGTATATACCTTTTAAATAAATAATAAACTAACGTTAATTTTGTGCTTTTTTTAATTATACGTTAAAAATATGAGGTGATAAAGGGAGGAGTTTATAAATTGGTTTTTATAATGTAATAAATCTTTTATTTTTATTTTCGCAACACTTTTATAAAAAGTGTTCACTTTTGAACATTGCTTACTAACGTACATCTCATGCAAACATAATTTTAAAAAAAATCTTGTTTGCTGGGTAAAATAAAAATAGTTTTCCCTTTTAGCAGATATATAGCTCTCCACTCTATTTCCTCGCCCCCCCCCCCCCCCCCCTCCAAGGAAGTTTTATGTTTACAAAGTCTGCACATATGTTTATTTTTGTTTCCCTTTCTGTCTCGTAAACATTATTCTTGGGCTCATCTGGGCACAAGGCCGATGAATTTTACTTTTAGCTTGTATTACATATAACTGTAGTATTTTACTAAAGATTGTTCAGTAAGAAGCGCTTTTTCATAGGCTCATAAGTTGAGATGGTGTTTGGCTCTGTTATTTTAGGTTAATTTTATCTCTATCCTTAGCTCAATGGGTACAGTATTTTCATCACGCTTCTAAATAAAATACTCAAATAACTATTCAATATAGGTCAGATCACATTTTAATCTATTTTTCTCTGTACCCTTTGACTCATTTCAGCAAACATAATAATTTTTTTCTCATCCATTTCGGAAACTTTTGTGACGCATGCTTTGGTGTTAGTGTAAATCTGTTTATATTTTTTTTTTGTAGGAATGTTGGCACATGCTTTGCAAATTTCAACAAGGCTTTTAAATTCTTGTTTGTATTGTAAATAATTTTAATTATTTTTTTCTTGGCACTGCACTGTAACTGTGTTTAATGAAGGCATAGATCTGCTGCATGTACATTTCCAAAATTCTCTGTGTTTATGTAAGCTGAATAATGGCTCATAGCACGGATTGAGCTTATGGATGGACGAACTGGATGTTAAAAATTCTTAGTTTTTTAGGAAGTGAAATTCTAAAAGCAAATTAGTTTTTGCTAACTATTATTATATTTTTAAGATAATGGCACCTAAATTGTATCAATGGCCCCTCAAAAAACTGTTGAGTTAGGATCAACTAACCTTGGTAAAGCTGTAAAAATTATTTGTCGGTGACCTAGCGTTCTCGGGTGAGGTGTCAGACTACTGTGCTGGGGTGTGGGTTCAATCCTCGGTCCCGGCACAGATTTATCTGATTGCCAAACCCTTCCTTCGTCTCTGAAAGACTTGTATTAATCACAACTTGTGAATGTGTGGAATGCCAGGCCTCCGCCGTGGTTCGGATTCCACGTTAAACTGTAGGTCCTCCATTTCATCCCATAATCACCCTACCATTACACATTAGCGTAAGTGCGTTAAACCGAACGGGTAGTAAGATGTGGTGTAATAATTATTATTATTTGTCACCTTGAGGTGGGATGGAAGGGAATGAAAGCTAATGTCTGTATTTTTGCACCTTTTTCGGCCAAAATAAATATTATTTCAATAGATAGTATGTTTAATGTAATTTCCACATAGATTAATCGCAACTGTTTTTTTAATATATCAAAATAGCCACTTCAGCAGTCATATGGTCTAAGGTACTACTTTCACAATAGACTAGACTACTGAAGACCGGGAGATTAGGGTTTGATTCTGGTCAGGTGTACTGAATGTGTACTAAACGGTTTTCCATTCTTCCTCCATGCAAATGCAGGTACACTTCCTCTTAATTTAACTTTCATAATCCCTAACCATTACTTTAATAAGTACATAGGCGTATAACCTGAACAGGCAGTAATATGCGATGCTAGAAAAAAAGAATTTAATGTTACAAGCATCACAGCATTTATGTAGGAACTTTCTAAATGCATATAAAAATTTTGATCAAATTTCGCGATGCCCACGACAACTATTAAAAACTTTTGAGATTGCTATTTGTAGAAAATTAAACTAAATGTTTCTACTAAAGACATAATTAATTAATGTCCAAAAAAAAATTATGTTTTGTCATAAAAACTTTGTTCCCCGTCTATTTTACCTTAACAAGTCCATACCGGACATGACTGTTGGAGATAATTTTCTTCAAACTGCTTTCACTTAACGAAGCTAGTTTTATTGTCAAACGCTTGTTTAAAATGACACCTAGAAATGGTAATCAAACCTGGGACCATCTCATCAATAGGTACACAAACAAGGGCTTGTTTGGTGTGGTTTATCTATGTTACTGAGGTTGGGGCTCATAGCCTTGCCAGATATGTGGGTTTTTTTCTAGAAAAGGGATGCTCGACGCCTCAACCCTTCAAATCCTAAGGTATTCATAAAAATCTCAAAAAAGTATCTTGAATACAATTTATGAAAACCTTGACTTTTAATAACAATTTTAAGCAATTATTAAAAGGAATTTTATAGATTTGTGAAGTTGAGGAATAAACAAAATCATAACAAAAAAAAGGACAAAATAGTGTTAATATAATTAATTTACTAAAGAAGTGTTCTCTTTGTTGCGTATGATATAATAGACATAACAAACAAAATATGATTTGTCAGTAGCATCAACCCTTGAACAGCTTTTTTAATTCAATTCTTAATATTTTCACTTTGAAATCAAACATTTTTAAGGATTCAAATTTGGATTCTTGATTTGAAAGAAAATCTAATTATCGAATTTGAGATTTAAGGATCGACCCAAATCTAATTTTTTCCTAAATAGTTTCCCACTCTTCCTTCACACAAATGTAGGAACATTCCCTCCAGATGTTATCTTCATATATATCTCTCAATTAAAATATGTGGATAAAGGACATGAAAAACAAAAGATAACTGAGACGCTTGATTAGCATAATGATTCACTTATCAGTGTCAATTTTAAACATTTATTTTAAATATAATTTGTAAACAGCACATAATTTGAACCCTATTTTAATTTAAATAACGTTATAATTACTTTTGTGTTTCTGAATTAATTGTATTGTTGTTAGGGGAGTGTAAAGTCCAACTAAAGTTTGCGTAATGTTGATAATACCATGTAAAGTGTAGTAAAGAAAATACATTTAATGTTTCTCAAACAACACACTTATTAAATTAGTTTCGGGTCAAAGTTTATTAAACTGCTTTTAAACTGTTTTTTTTAGTATGTTGTGTCTGAGAATATTAAAACAAGTAAAAACCTTGAAACATAATGCATTGTTTTTTACTGACCCACTTATTAAAACTTCTATAAGTGCTCCCAAGACAATGTTTTAATTCTTCCTACTTTCATTGTACTTTTTATGTTATAACCTTACTGGGTGTAAAATCTATAGTAAAATTTCTTTTGTGTCTTTCTTCCATCCACTACCTCAATCTTTTATGTGATATTTAATTTTTATCAGCCTTAGTGTTTTCCATGCGAGGATAAATAATAAACACTTTTATTAATTTTTAATTTTTTGATCACATGGATAGTTTTGTTCATTAGTAGTTTAATTGTTACTGCAAATAATTTAATTTACACTTATCATTTATTAAGATGAATTAATTTTAATGTAATAACATTAATTTAATCAAAAAATATCACATAATAAAGCTTTCAAATTTGGTCGACTGTATTTGCTTAGCTTTTTAGAATAATTAGCTAAATTGTGAAGTTTATAGTGGCTAAAGTAGTGTATTTTTTATTTGATACACATGTTTAATAAAGACTTGCGATGTTTTAGAAAACATTTAGTTTTGATAATGAGAGTTATATAATATTAGATGAATTATATATAATAATATTGATGTGGCGCACTTTGTTTGTAAGAAACAAGTTAAATTTTAAGTTCTACCTAATTTATAAAATAATCTTATTTAAAACCTTAATGTCTGATATGATGAGGAAGGCAAATTCTAAGTTTAAGTGAAAATAAAAATGATTGCATGGTGTTGTCTTCAGAAGAGCCGGAATCCCTCAGCAATGTAATAACCGCTTAAATTGTGAGAGGGAATGTCAGAGATGTTTGTTGCAAGCCCGTAAACAGCGTCTTACTGGAACTGCCATCTTTAAAATGTCGCTCAGGTATGCAGGGCACATGCGCCATTTTGGGTTCCTAGTCATCTGCCTGCATCTCTTCATAACACTTTTAACTTTTCTTTTAACTTTCCATGACAAAGTGTTTAATGTGGCTTATGTTAATCATTTTAACATTATATTCTAATATTATAAGATTTTATTGTTAACGCAGCCGCCTGGTCAGTGAGAAATAATCACTCGCTGTCAGGCCTCGCGGCTTAAAATACAAAGGTGTGTGCTATTTTCTGGAACTACTTCTCTAACATGTTTAAACCTATACTACCTTTTTCCCTTCACCTAAAACCACCCTTTGTCATGTTTGATAAGAGAGAAATAAAACTACTAGACTTCTTATCTCAAGGTAAAAAGAAAGCTCTCAGCAAGTTCTCAAATATCTTAAAATTTTCTGCTATGAGTCTTTCAAAAAGCTACTGTGGCCTATTTGTTAGAAAAAGGTTGAACCTATAGCACTTTTCTTCAAGCCTAGTCTCATAGCTCCACAAATATGTTTAAAGGGTAATTTAAAATAAGCTAATGTCAAATTTTTACACATTTTTTTCTATCAATAAAACTCAAAATAAAGAAAAGACCCCGCCCTGTTTGAATATTTTAACTCTATTTTGGCGTGAATCTTATTTTGAAATACATAGAATCAAACATTGAGCTAGAGCTCAACATCTCTGTGACAATTTAGCACTTACTGAGGCAGCCATCCTTAAGATTGGGCTATCTTCATTTCATATAATAGACTTCCCCTTGTTTTAGTTAAATAGCATTCCCAGGCTTTTCATATTTGGGACCTATTGAGTAAAAGTGAGCTTTATACCATTCATATTATGTTTGATAAATATCTAAATGAAAGCTGCCACCAGGATTTGAACACAAATACCATAGCAGAGTCAAACAGCAACCAGTTTTAATGAGAGTTGAAATTATAACCTAGAAAAATTGGCTTGGAATTATAAAACAAGTTGAGAGTAAGGATAAAGATTTACAGAGTAAACAACTAAATTTAGTTTAGTAAATATCTTAAATTATATCCAGTAAAGAATCAAGTTTATAAAATATAATAGTAGTTATTTGCATTACTTTTCTATGTTGTTAGCCTAGTTTCCTTTATACTAATACTGCATTCAATTGTTGCAAAAGCAGATTAATCAAAATTTGATTAATGTTTAGGAGATTATTATTTTAAGTGCAATCCCTGATACATAAACACCACTTGCTGTAAAACCCATATTTTTAGGCAATAGGCCTTGACATTGAATAGTGAAAATAAATGACAACAATTAAAATATATCAACAATTTTGTCTAAAAATTTACATAAACTCTTGGATTATATTTTGCACAAAACTGATTTATTTACTCCTTAATGTGTCGCTGACTTTTTTTTTTGTTGCTAGTAACCAATATTTGAATAATCCTCATTTCCTTTATTAAAATAAAATATTCTTCTACAAGTTTTGTGTTATGCCAATAATAACAAAACCTTATTGTTTAATAATAAGTGTAATCAATTGAACCACAAGTAATTTCTAACCAGCTAGAAACTAATCTCACTAATTGATTTTCATTTCATTTGTTGTTCTCAACATTTTCCATACTGTCCTTACAAATTATATTTTACATTCATTTGAATTTTAAAAGGGCTTGATCTGCCCCAGCATTTTTGTCACTGTCTTAGGGATCCCTGGGTGAACTATTTGACTGAATGTGATTTTTTCATAATTTAGTTTTTTTTTTTTTATTTATTTATTCAAGTAAATGTTGATAGCCCCTCACAATCTTACCCCAGATTAGATTGTTTATTTCGAAAATAGACAACAGAGTGCACATTAAAAAAAATTAATTAATAAAACCACTCCAAGCTAGATTTTTTTTTTTTTGTTTTTAATGTTTATTGTTGTCTGTTAGCTTAATGCCTATCATCAATAAAGCCAATATTTCCTGAACTGTGGTATGTGTATTTCCAGAAATTTGCAAAGGATTTCTTCAGATACTTGATAAATAATGTTTAAATAATAATATTAATTTTGTTAAACAAATTAACACATATTTTGCTGTGGTATCTATAACTTTTATAAGCCTTTCTTTCATTCTGTCACGGCTTTTTTTAAATTATCACTGTAATTTTATAAAAAAAATATGTAACATTTGTTTATACATTACAAGATAGCAGATAATTATAACATTCCTTATTTATCCTTATTGAATGTGTATGTAAATGCCCAAATTTGTGTTGACAAGTTAAAACATTCCCTCTTCATCTTGAATAACCTTTGTGATATTATTATGAAACTATTTATTATGAAACTATTTTCTGGCTGAAGTCTTTTTCGAAAGTAGATAAATAAAAATGTATCAATTACTCAGATATTACTTTCTAACACAGCGACTCTTCCTTGCACTCCCACCTCTATTTCCCCCCTCTCAAATTGTGTCTAGGTATGGTATTAAAAATTAATGTTAAAATAATGAGTGTCACAATTGAAAGTTGAAAGTTTTAGTTGTGAAACAATGACTAGAAAAACTGATAAAGCAAAAATTGTAAAAACAAAATATTGAATAAATTAAAAATTTAACTCAAAATGATATTTAGTTAAAAAATAATATATATATTTTTACATTAAATCTTTCCTTATCTGATTTTAAAATTCCTTGCTTCTTGGGTTGATGATGAAAAATCACTCGACATGTTTCGACATTATCAGGATACACACACTATGAAATGATTAATGAAGATAATTAGCGTTTGAAATGTATGCGATTATAAATTAAAGATGTGATAAAATTAAACTAAAGTAAAGTGGTGGAAGCAAAATAAATATTTATTTAAAAAGCAAATATACTTTGCAATATGAAGTATTAAAGATTGAAAAATAAAGTTTAAATCATGCATAATAAGTTAAATTGAACAAATTTACTTGCATAATGAAAATTTGAAATGGTATTAAGTAGGAAGAACTAAATCTTACTTCTTTTTAATATATTTAAGCTCCTTATCACATCAAAGCTTACAATGTTTCCTAAATTTCTATCCAAGAAGAGTGGTAAAATTGGACAGCCCGCGTATGTAACAACCTTTGTGCTTCATACCTGATTCACTGATAATCTAGGAACAAATAGAACAATTAGAATAGAATACAAACTAGTAGTCCAGTGACCAAAACATAGCTCATCTATTTTAGTAACAAATCACTCAATTACAAGAATTTTTCCATTTAACTGACTATTCTTGGACACTTGAATAAGCAAAGTGCGGAGAAAATTTTGAGATATTTATAGCCAACTAAACAAAGAGGGCGCCACATAGAACCAACTGCATTGAACATTTAATGGAAGAGCACCATACCCACCAATATTGCCGAGGAAGAGTGATCAACCAGTTGGCAATAAACAGCAGGCCATTGATGTTAATTCATAAATGGCAGTAACTGAATGGCAGACTTGCCAAATGTATACTCCTGTTCCATTATCCACCTACAACAGTACTTGAGGAGTATAGTATTTTTAGACAGAAGCCACAGATCTAAGATCCAGACGAGAAGGAATTGGCCAAGAGGTAACTAACTTGCATTATACGACACAGATCCTCGATGGGGTGAATATATCAAGAGAAGAAGATCCTTGTAGTAAAATACCTAAAATATTAAAATTAAAAAAGATAAAGACTAAATAAATATTAGTACAAAGGTTACTCACCCTAATGATGTGTATTTTCATTTGATAGAGCAGGTCTTTACATTTTTACCATATATTTGATTTAATATTAAGTTCATACGTACAGTATACAGTGAAATATCTTATTAGTAGACATTCTCCGAGATAAAAAAAAAGCCTGTTATCATAAAGTGTTTGTTATTTACAAAGATTATATATATAATCTACTGCTTGAACACTCATGAACCTCTATATTGTGGATATTAACTAGATCAATATAGTTGCTTCACCGTGCAGAGTAATTGTATGCAGGATGATTATGACTAATGAATAAATACTGTATGTAGCTTATTTTATGGCATAATACACAAACATTTGTGCAAATAAAATGAAACTTGAACAGTAGACTTTCTGTACTGTATATGTATACAAGAGCACAGACTAAACTTCTGGAACAACCCCCACTGATGGCACGAAAGGGGCGGGAGGTTCGACCTCTCCAGTATCGTAGTAATTACTACGTAGGCCATTTTAGAAACTTCCACTAGAGGGAGAGGGTGGGACTGCTCGCACTTCACTCAAGACTATGACATTCCTGACATTCCTACAGTAAAATACTCTATATGGACTTGTGTTTTCAATTTTGACCGCTGCTTGGAGATTATTATGCATAAATATGCATCTTTGCCAGTGTCTTTGTCCATTATTGGGAAGTTGTACCATTCACCGTAAAAGCGCATGTCGTTTTGCCGAGGAAATTTAAACGGTTCACTATAAAGAACATTGCACTATTCATTGGTGTGTGTATTATACCATAAAGAACCAAAAAAAATGTAATATAAAATTACGATAGGGTCCAAAATAATGTATATTACAATAATTGAGATTAGAAAATTCTCTCTTTTTGTCTGTCATTTTACTCTTAAGTAAGCTATGCAATTTTTCCGAAACTCCATATAAACTAAAATATGCTAGAAACTCTAAAATGGTGTTATTTATATTCAAAGTGTTTATTTTCTAGTTTTGTTGTTTATCTCATTGTGGGGTTGAAAAGGACATTTTGCACTTCTCTCTTCATTGATTTGGCTGAACCTTAAGCATGGATCATACAGTGCATGGATATGTCTATCGGGCACTTTTCTAAAGTCTTCTTGTTGCTTTATTTGGTGCACTTTTGTATTGCTTATAGTAAATCTTATATTTTATAGCCATCTTTAATTAGTTATTTGACACACTATGTAGTCATATCACATTTGATAATTTTCTATGCGGCGATTCTGATGCTATGTAAGAATTAGGTTAGTTTAGTATTTTATATAAAATCCCTTTTTTTTTAGGAGGATTTGTTCATTTGTTAGAAATCTATTTTGGAATGAATTTACAAAAGAAAGAATGTGTAAAATAAACAACATAGCATTATCCAAAAGAATAAAGCACATAAATAAATTATCAAGGACTGGTTGCAGCTGATAATTTTTTTTATTTACTTTATCAACAAGTTTTGCTTATTTTTACTGATTTGGATTTATTTTAAAGGGATTTGTATACATTAATCAATTATTAAAAATACTATTAAATACAATCTTGAATATAATTTACTGCTTCTCATGTTTTAAGGATTTTTAATATGTAATTTAAAGTAGTAAATATGGTTAATTGAGTCGATTGCTATCATCCTTTATATATTTTTTTAATTGCATTTATACATTAGTTTTGTCCATAGTATTGAGTACTCATTGTGCTTATACAAACTGTTGAAAGTGCAAAAATCTCAATCATATCAACATTACACATGCACTTTCAAATATTCTTGCCTCCAATAAAATTACTTTGCATCATTTACCACTTTGCTAGACTAATTGGTATCATCATAACTATTAAATTTGAAATTTAACTTAGGGATGTATAGGCCTATCTATTTGATAAACTCGCTAATTAATTATTGTTATACAAACATTGTGGGCGAATATGTTGATTTTACAAGTAGATTGTTATTATATAAATTTTTTAGTAGATTTACTTATGCTATCTATGTACATATCTTTACATTTTAATTTTTATATTTTCTAAAATACAATCACATTTTACTTTTTAGTTTAGAAAAGCTATCAATTTATGTGTGTAATAGTTTTTATAACCATATTTTGTTTACTTTTTTGGATTTTTATCATTAGTTTTAAGAACAAAAAGTTGAGAATGTAATTAATCTATATTTTATAAATAAAAATATTTTTCTATTCAAATTAGAACTGTTCTATATTTTATACTAGAATGCTAGCAAAAAATCATCTTTAGCATGATTTTACAAATATTATAACAAGCTTTGCCACTTAACTTGTTATTTTAATGTACTTTCTGAATGAACATAAACTATAATAATTGTCGCACACTTCTGCAAAATATTCAGTAAAGCATTAGTTTTTTGTTTTGTTTTTACTTTACTAACAGTCCTGTATTTTTAATCAACATAGTAATGTTTTTAACTTTTTCTTTGCATAGTTAGACAATACATATTTTATGTTGGCACTATCTTATATTTCAACATTTCTTCCATTCTTTTTTTTTTTTTATCAACAGGAGTCTTTTGCAGTACATTGATGAAGAACTAATTTTAAGGTACTGTACTTCTTAAAATGTGAATGCAATTTCATCTTAAAATATATGCATGGTTGAAATTTCTTCTTTGAATTAACTATGTCATAGTTTTTTTAGAGTTAGAATGGTAGTATAGTCAATATTATATGCATGAAATAATTCCTTCATAGTTAATTATGTGCACATTTGTTATGATTTTTGGAGTTTTCACCTTTTTCTGCACTATCAATGTTGTTTGTGGTAGAAATATAAACTATTATAATAAGAATATATCAACTAGGACAAGAAAAGTGTTTCATTCCACAACAATGAGTGAATTAAAAGCTAAGTGGAAAAATATAGCTCAACAATAAAAGAAAGTACACATTTTGCAGACAAAAGTGTCGGCCTTTTAAATATATATTTACTTATGACGATTTAGTGTCATTTATGACAAACTAACAACATTTTAAGGTCAAACTCCTGCAACTAAATTTTCGTTTTTATCTAATTTCATTAATTTGATTGAAAATAAGTTGTACACCCATTTTAAAATTTCACAACGCACATCATTTACGATATAATATAATAATACATAGATTACATATTTTATTTGAAAACTTGATCTGTGTTTTTTTTTAAACCAATAATTATTCCAAACCCTTGTCAATTTTACTTATTTGACTTTAAATGACAAGTTATTTCAAGAAAGACTTTAAAATGGCACACTGACACTAAACTTACCCCATAAGGAATACTTTTTTTTTTTTAATATTCGAACTACATTCTCTTACACACGAAAGAAATGATAGGAACCTCTACATTATTTTTTCTCACACTTTCATCAATCATGTACCCATTTGGGCATTGTTGACTAATCAAAGTACCTCTTCCACCTCTTAATAAAATATGTATACAGCTGCTATCTTGTAAAGTATTGCCAGTCATTCTAAATTTTAATAAAGCCTGAGTGTTAAGCTAAATAAAACTGTGACAGAGGGAAATAAAGTCCATGGCACTATGCAAAGATCCGTGTTATTGGATTAATCTGATTTATAATCAAATATTTTATGAATAATAAAACTCGGTGGTATAGCCTTAAAGTCTCCATGACCTGCTTCGATGGCCGTATGGTTTAAGGCATCACTCTCGTGTTGGGCTAGACTGCTGATGACAGGGAGATTGGGGGCTTGAACCTTGTTCGGGTGTACTTTGGGTGGTTTTTTACAAAATGGTTTTCCACACTCACTCAACGCAAATGTGGTACACTTCCTTTAAATTAAACCTTCCTCATCATGAACGCATTAGTATTATTAGTAAATATGTGTACAACCCGAATAGTTAGTAAGACGTGATGCTAAGAAAAAAAAAAATCTCCATATACCAAAATTTGGCAAACACTATTTCACAGGAAAGTTATGAAAAAACCTACCTTTCTTTTCCTAAATCTTTCATTATGTATACAAATAATTAATTAAAAGAAATAGTTGTGAGTACATTTTATAGAAATGTGCTAGTAACTCTACAACATGGGAAAAGCTTCTCAGTGTATCCAGCCAGGATTAGGGCTCATGTATCTTGGAAAAAATAGTCGAGCGCTTTAGCAATGGACCAACTCTTATCAGAGTTTCGGCCAGTTAGTCATAGGTATAAAACCTCATATAAGGTTTGAGAGATCTAGGATTTTGTCACTTGAGTCAAAATATATATTTTGGTGTCAAAAGACCTGATGTTAGGGGGCTCAAACCCAGCCGGGGTCGACAGATTTTTTTTATTGTTAAAAATCCATTGCACAACTTCCTTTGGAGTAAAGCCATTGCTCCCATGTCGATTGCGACATGTAAAAGAACCCAAGAAGGTATGTGGGAATAGCTTTCCCGCCAAATTTGGTAGGCCCCTTTCACTCAAAAAAATTATCATGTGCTGATATAATCTGTTAGTTCGGAAAGTGCATGTTAAATACCTCAGATAAATAAATAATGTGTTTCAAAATGCATTTTGTGTGTGTGTGTGTTTTTTTTAATTCACAAAATGAATTACTTTAACACTTTCATAAAGTGAAATAAACAATATTTTTACACAACAATTTAATTAACATCATGATATAATTTGCTTTCACTTAATATTTATATTACCACTGTTATTCTTATGTGCTCTAAAGTTAAATTTTTAATCACTGTTGTGAAGCTTAAATTACTCTGAATGAATGCATTTTTGTTTCATAACGTATTGGGATTAACAACGTATAACCCGAACAGGTATTAAGACACAGTGCTAAGTATTATTATTATTGGGATCAACTTTAAGAAATCCACTTTGATTGTCGACTGGTTTAAGGCATCACTCACACAATATACTAGACTGTAAATGTCGGGAAGATTGAGGTTTGAATTCCAGTCAAGTGTTCTGAGGCTGATTTTACCTGAATGGTTTTACACTCACCCTCCATGTGAATGTAGGTACACTTCCTCATTACTAACACATTAATGTAATTAGTTCACATATGTACAACCAGAACAGGTAGTGAGACTTGCAAAAATAAAACTTTACTCGCCTCGGTGTAGTAGTTAGCTAACACACTAATTTCGTATTAAGCTAGACTGCCGAGGACAGTGGAGATCAGAGTTTGAATCTCGCTCGGGTGAACTGGGGGTGGTTTTTCCTAAATGATTTTCCACTCTCCCTCCACCCAAACGCGGGCTCACTTCCTCTATATTCACCCTTCCTAATTCCTAACCCATTAGCATAATTAGTACTTAATTGTACAACCCTAACGGGTAGTAAGGCACGGTGCTAAATAAAAAAATAAAATTAAAAAAAGTGTCATCTTGACTACAAAATGATTAATTACTCCACTCTTATGGTAAGTCAAATGTAAAATTAGTTTTATGTACGTATTGTTTGTATCTTATGTTGCTTTACTATGCTTTTAATGTTCTGTTGCACTTAGGGTAGAAGCTTTAGTACCTTCTTAGGTGTTCAAGCCCCCCACCCCAAAGTTATTTTATTCTAAAGCCTTCAAAGGTTCACAAGATCACAATTTCCCTGATGCTTTTAGCTTTTTCAAAATGTTCTTTAATATGGTCTAGTTATGCTTTCTAGCCGTAGCTCTATGTCACTAGAATGCACTTATAATTGAGCTTAGTAATATGTATATTATAATAATTACAAAACCTCCCATCTCACTTTTAGTTGGCTTGTTTTATTGATGGAAATTCTTGAATAAATAGGGCTGAAATCATGGTTTGTGCGGTTGTATGAAACACATAAAACTGTACTTTAAGTGACTTGACCTAGCTCCGCATTAAGACGTCGTAACTCTTGCCCCTAGACATTTTGAGTTAGAAGTTTTTGTCGCAAAAATTAAATTGGAAAATGACTCCTGGCATAGGAACCAAACCAAGGACTGCTCTAACCAATGAGCTTTCTTGGTTTGGCTCTGGTATCATTCTTAATGTTTATTAATTCGTTACTAATGTTGAGTACTTTTATTTTTAATATAACACTAATAATTATGTAGATTTCTGCATATGTCATATTATTATTTATTTGTTTGCTCACTAAGTTTTTATTTACTCTGATGATTTTTTGTCTTTTTTTATTAATTTAAATAATGTCTTAACACTTTTTTTTAAACATGATTTATTTTACAAAATAACCTTTTAAAAAAACACTTGTAAGTAGAATAAAAAAAAACCTCCCCTCTGTTTGCCTATAACATAATAAAACTGACTGCTTGATGTACCTATTCTATGGAGAACTTGTATCAGCTGTAGTTGTCGTTAAAGTCATTTGGAGGAGGAGAGGCTTTAAATGAAAATGGCCTTGAAAACGAAATGGTGTGGTGTTGTGTTTTTGTCTCACTTGAGTTTTTCTCTTCGATCTCCCAGGGGGAGCAGAGTCCAACACTTGAGCACACAGGAAGACTTATATTCTCAACAGTAAGTAGGTCCAAAAACACTCATTTTCCTCTGTACACCGCAAACAAAAACTGCTTTTTGGAGGTACAAACATATACCATGAATATAAGCCTTTTTATATATATATATATATTTTTACATTATTGTTTTGGTTATGGAATATATTTCTTCTTATCAATTATTACTACCAGTACATTTTAAACACATCTAATCAAAGTTTAGAAATTATATTTTTAGGTTTAAGCCTAAATTTTTACATTGTTAAAAGCATCATATATATTGTCTTCTCTGGAAAAAAAAATCTTCACCACAACTATTTTAGTAGGAACAATTTATATTATTATTTCATGGTCATCTCGCTTATTTTTCTTACAAATTATGTTACAATATATTTCCTTTGCTGAATTTTTTTTTTTTGTTACATATGTGTCTTATAACATTTAACACCATAAAAACTAAACATGATTCAATAATATGTATGGGGGAAAAAACTAAATCATATTCATAGTTTATTCTTTTAATAATATCTCTTCAGTTGTTGTAGCTTGTCCTTAATAGGGTTGTCTACATTGTGTGCAATACACATACAAATGTTTAGGCCGATGGACATTATTCACTTCTTCGTCAAATTTCACTGCAAATAATGCACTTAAATAGTTAACCTCCACTGCACATTAGATTATTGAGGAATAGTGTTTTAGATTATATCCAACTCCCTTTGAAAGTCGTTGGTTTGAATCCTGGTAGATCCAAAGCTATTTTAAGAATCCCATAGCGAGAAAGTAAGGGTGATACAAATTATTTGGAGTTCACTACATGGGCTGTCCCAGACAAAACTGACCTCACTTAGATGTCTTGAAAAAATAATAAAATCAATTACTAGTTAAAATTTTCAAAAATATAGTATTTCTAAACATCCCCAAATTATTTGTATTTGTAAAAATTAATATATATTCTTATTTATTTGATAAACAATTTCAAAATACCCATTTTAAACTAATATAAACGGTGAGTTTTGAAAAATTTCAAATTTTTTAAAATGTGTTCTTAGTACACTGTCATTAGATTAGTTTTAAAAAAATTAACATCTATTATTTATCCTTTTAAATAGTTCCCAGATACCAATTTCAAACAAACTATTTCAAGCTGTTAAAAAAATATAGCAAAGATCATTCTTGGTAAAATACTATTTAATTAAATGTTTAAAAAACAAATAAATATAAATATTTATAATGTAAAAAACTTATCAAATACCCATTGTAAACTACTTTTAAACAAATTGCTGCCCATAAACCAAGCGTACATTTATTTATAAGGTCAAAAACACCCTAAATATCTATTTTAAGCCAAACAATTTGAATCATTTTCAAATATTTGGAATTCGAAAAGGTCACTTAACACCATTAAACCTTTAATTTAGGGGCTAGGAGCAAAAACAAAAAAAAAGTCCTGAGGTATAAAAATATTTCATTAAAATATCAAGTTAGAAATAAATTGATCAAACCATTTCAGGTCTTGGACCTGAGAAAAGACAAACAGAATTGATAAATCAACTTTTTTTTGTTCAGAACTACATAAAACATAATAATCATAATCTCACCATTGTAAATTTTCATGATTACAATATTTTCTCTTATTACGAAAAAGTAAAAAGTGTAACATAATCGTATTTTTCGTCTATTGTTTCTTTTAAACTGTTTCGATCACTAAAAAGAACAACACATTTAAACATCATTGATTTTAAAACTGTAAAAAAAACCTTAGTCTAGGAATGTTCAAACTTATTTTTCTGAACACAATCTTACTATTGTGTTTACAGGTGCTTAACTCAAGTGAAGTCTAGGAATGTTCAAACTTATTTTTCTAAACACAATCTTACTATTGTGTTTACAGGTGCTTAACTCAAGTGAAGCTATCAGTACCTTAGCCCAACCTTAACAGTGAACTCCTAATCACTTGTGTTTTGACAGATTTGTACAACATTAAGACTAAAACTATACCAACTGGGATTAACATCTAAGTCTTCCAAAAGTTATAGGTAAATGCTTCAAGCAAACAATACCTCAACGCACTGAGCCATATCTAAAGCCATTAATGGAAAAGTTATCCTTAGCGTTTGTTTAGTGTATAATTATTTATTGGCTAAATTACATATTAAATACAATTATTTTGTTTAATATATATATATACATATACATACACACAAACACACACACACACACACTATTATTTTTCTTGGCTCACACTGGGGCTTAAGGTGTCAGACTCACAATAGATTGGATTGATGATGAGGTTGTAGGTAAAGGTTCTACTCTTAGCTGGGTGGTTTTCCGCATGTGATTTAGAAACTGTTTTTACCAGCCTGTATCCCCGCTAATGCAGTTGTTCTTCCTATAAAATCAACCCTCCCCATTCCTACCCTTTGTTTATAACAATTGTGTTAAACTAACTTGTGACAAATTAAATTTAAAAAAATTCTAGTCAACTTTTGGAATTGTATGTTCTTTTATTTCCACCCTAACTAATATAACCAACCAGCCAACTTTTATAGTATACAACTTCGCAAGCTTTGTTTTCACAGTATTACTACTCTTATTTAACCAATGGGAGGTTTAACTTCTCCAGCCCCTTTAACCCCCCCCCCCCACCCTCCGCCCCCCCCCCACCCCCCCAATAACATTTGAACTTATTGAAAGCCATCAACTAATTTCAATACACACACAATATGCTGATTCCCCATATTTTTTACACATTTCATTTCTTAAGTGCATAGTTATAATTCACATCAGGCATGCCCACAATTTGTTCATGAGTATCCATGTTTAAAGGCCAAAAAGTAGTATAAGACATAAATCTAAGCTTATCAAGATTGGCATGCTAACAGTAAGGATGAAACACTTGTTGAATTAAAAGGTTGTAATTTCGAACACTGTTTTATGAAAAGTGTAGGTGATGAGCCTAGATTTTTAAATAAATACATTTAAACCTATTTTAATAGGAGTTTATGTTCACACACTAACTGTCATAACCTATGCTATTGTAGTAACACTTTACCTAACACATTTTAACAAATATATTATGATTTAATTAAATTTACATCATGTTCTAACATTTCCAAACAACTGATTTAACTTGTCTAAAGCTAACTTAATAAAACTTAATATAAGCTTGTCAAAGCAATTTATTACTATTGTTAATGGCCTATACACTTAAAAATATTCAACAATAGTGATATTCAAACAATACTTTGGAATGAGTAAATTATGTAATTATAAATTATGTAACAAATTAATAAAACTATTTTAATCTACACAATATTAATAAGGATTATCAAAGACAAAATTTTAATTTTGGCAGTTGGTTTCTATTTATAAAACAACAGATTCACCTTTTTTTGTTGTTGTTGTAAAACACTGTCATTTATTATTTTAATAAAAATTGTTCATTTCTAAATAAAGGTGGGTTCTTTGTAAATACGAATGCCCTTGTGGTTTGACACTTAGTCTAAGTTTAAGTCATCCCTTCCAATTTAATTGTGAAAATGTTGTGTGTACATCATTCAAATAGCTGGGTTTTAATTGACATCACTGTCATTACTAAACAAAATATATAGCAGTACTATTCTCACGTTTTACTCCTAAGTGGCTTAATAGATAATATTAGTTGGTGTTGTTGTATTTATGAAATTGAATTTCTTTACTGTTCTACATAACCATCACACTCATTGCGGCATATTTATTAAATTATAAGGTAATTCATTATTTCTTGCAATACAATGTTCAACGGTTGTGCGAGGATTTGTTAGGTTTCAGTAAATTTTATGTTTGTCGGTTACCAAAAATAGGCCTACTTATAGACCGCAACAAAGGGTGTGCGAATGATGTGTTTGGAGAATTCACAGTGCAAACAAAAGTAAGGCGATAATTCCCTTGATTGGATTTTGTCAGGTGATAAGTCATGGGTATGCCACTTCACATCTGAATCAATTCACCAAAGAACGGTGTTGCATCACACCAATTCCCCATCACCAAAAAGTTTATGCATTGTCCAGTCATCACAAAAAATTATGCTTTAAGTTTTATGGTATCACAGATCTAGTAGATTCTCTCTTCTGCGATTGCACAATCAACTATGTACTATGAAACTCTTTTTCGTCTGCATGTGGGCATTCTGCAAAAGTGATTGGGACGTGTAATGGATTGTTATCATTTTGTTGCACCACCACACATCACAAATCCCATGGTCTAGAAGATTACATTTTGGGTTCAGCAAACTGTGCAGCACTCTTCCTAAAGCACTGATCATCCCCCCCCAGCGACTTTCATGTCCGAGGACCACTATATAAGGTTTTGGCTGGTACATGTTTTATCACTTTATTCTTGGTCTAAGGCGTCATTCTTGCAATCGGTTAGACTTCTGATGACAGGGAGATTGAGGCTCGAATCCCAGTCGAGTGTACTGAGGGTGATTTTCCTAAATGATTTTCCATTCCTCCACACAAATGTGGGTACACTTCTTCTAAACTCAACCTTCTTAAACCCTAATACATCCGCTTGATTAGAACATGTGTGTATAACCTGAAGGGGTAGTAAGACACAGTGCTAAAAATAAATATCACTTCATTAATAACTACATGACCAGTCAGTAGAGCTCTTTGAGGATGGTCTTTAAAACCTGACAGGATGTAGGGAGGGATAGTTGTATAGTCACAAGGTGTCTACCATACGAGGAAAAATGGGAATTAGCCGGGAATTTGAAGTGATCAGGGAACAGCGGGAATAAGTCAGGAATTCGGTAAATTACAATAAAAATCCGGGAAAATGTTATTTTACTAAAATATTAAATATAATAATCATTAAATAATAATGTTATTCAAATTGTAGTTTTTTTTATTTGGAGCTGTGTAATATATTTTATAATTCCTAGTAAAAATATTAATACAAATTTAAAAGAATGTTTATTGAAATTTTAAAATTTATTATTATTCATAAAAATATAAATGGAAAATGAAGGGTGAGGGAGCGAGGTAGTTAGAAAGATGTAACATACTTTTTAGTCAGGAATTTTAGGAAATAATCAGGGGAAATCAGGGAATAAGTCGGGAATTTCATTGGTCAAGTTGATTAGACACCATGGTAGAACATTAGCCAAATGAGTGTCATAATCATCATCAGCAGCATCAGCTTCCATCCACTGACTGTTTGGAACATAAGCCTCTCCAACGCATTCTTTCTCCCCACCACCTCTCCTCTCTCCTCCACACTCTGTACTACCCTCGGCCGCCTGTCCCTTTGTTTTCCTCGTGGCCTCTTGACCCGCACTTCACTGTCCAACATCTTCTTTGGTATGACAATAACAATATGTACAGTATACAAATGTGTTACACTTTGTAATTTGGTAAATAATAAATATACCACTAATACTTTTTGATCTACCTTTGTGATTTTAAAGATGTAAACATTTGTTCAACTGACTTATATATATGTGTATGTAAGATCTAACACTATTCACTCAGCCTCAATTCAAGTGGGCAACGTGTACAAAACTGATAGTGGCTTTGTTTCTTCCCGGATTTTTCCATTCTCTAGACTTCTCTTTTCAAATATTCAATAAACTAGTTACCCTAAATTACATTGTTTGTGTGTAAAAATAATACATATATGTTATACACACACATGTTATGACTGTATATATCTAATGTAAATAATATATTAAAAATAGTGTGTGTTCTTTTTAAATAAAGGTGACCTGGCAGTCTAGGGGTAAGGTGTCGGACTTCTGTGCTGGGGGTCCGGGGTTCAATCCTCGGTCCCGGCACAGATTTATCTGATTGCCAAACCCTTCCTTCAACTCTGACAAGACGTGTATTAATCACAACTTGTGAATTAATGGAATGCCAGGCCTCCACCGTGGTTCGGATCCCACGTTAAACTGTAGGTCCTCCATTTCATCTCACAATCACCTTACCATTACACATTAGCATAAGTACATACAATCTGAATGGGTAGTAAGACGCGGTGCTAATAATAATAATAATAATAATACTTTTTAAATAAAAATGTATTCGCGAATATTGTAGCAAGAACCAATAAAAAAAAGGAAACTTTTGGAAATAAAATAGTGGGTGTGGTGGGTAGATGGTGTTACTGAGACAAACTTAAGGGATATTCCCTCCCTTCTTTATTTCTAATCAATCTAGTTGATGTTGGATATAGCAGATTATAAGTTCAAGAGTGGAACGTTTTTAAGCTAAGCACAAAATGGGATCATATTTTTTTTTCAATACAAATAAAAATGGGGCTTTTTTTTTACGAAGCTCTGAAATTAACCTTTGGCTTGGTGCGTTTCTAAAGGCCTTTTAAAATATAGTTTGTGTTTCTCTTTACACTAGAACAGAATATTTAGTCTAGATATATGGGGAACATATAAAGATTCATTTTTAAACGGGTTTAAGGAACAAATATTGATGATTCAAAAATTAATTTTATTCAAGATTTTCTTCAACATATAATAAACATATTAAAACAATATTTTTGTGATTACATTTTTGAAATGCATTCAAGTAGAAAAATGAATGTGGATTTTTATTTATTCATAATCATGTTTTCTCAAATAAACATTTAAAAATAATATTTTTTCACAGTATAAATTTTATATATAAACCATTTTTACAGATCTATGGTTTCATTTACAAATCAAGTAGATGATTTTACCCTTTTGTATCATAATTTTTCCTGCATCTTGCAGTAAGGTCAGTCAGTTACTTCAGTCACTCGATTCACTCCCTGCAAGGAAGAAGATTATGACACCCACTATATTTGTTTATTTATTTGTTCATAGAAACTGACAAGGTGGTTATCAAAATAATTTGTGAATACAGTTTTGTGTTTTAATTTCTGTGTCTTTCTTCTTGTGTTCACGTTTCTTGGGACATAAATTGTGTGATGGTTGTGTTTTCTTGTTTTAGAGCCACGCTACCGGTAGGAGGGGACTCCTCCAACTCTTCTAGTCATGAGCATCAGTGCGACATTCACAGGGGGTACTTCAGTCATGTCTCAGGTACTAGCAACGCACAACTTTGCTGTAGTGCTTGTTTTTCCCAAACTCACTGCTTTTTTTAGGGTCTTGATTGCTTTCGTTCCTTGCTTCATTGTATTGCAACTTTGGAGTTAATTTAACAATGAAAAAATGCAAATTGGTGTTTTTCTCATCTTGTTTTTTTAATTGCTGCTTAAACAATATTCATTTAGTTGTGTACATTGGTCTAAACTTTGTTTTTTGTGAAATTTTAATAATGATTCACATTTATTTAATTGTTTTCAAGGTCAAAATCTGAAAGAGCCGCTAATCGATATCCAATGTCATTTGTTTAGATTGATTCCTTTTCAATATTGCAAAGATAAGTGCAGTAACAACACCATATTTTTGAATAGAAACAAAAAAAAAAATTGAAATTTGAATTTGAATAAGCAGGATTAAGTGATCTGCATAAAAATTAAACTGAAACTGACAATAATAATTATTGTAAAGTGGTGATTTAGTGTAATACAAAACAACTGCAGGGCTATTCAGGTGCCTAAGCTCATGTGTTATATATTTTCATTTTTTCTGATCAAATGTAGCTCTATATAAATACATATATATTTTTTTTAAATCATGTGTTATAGTACCAAATCAAATGATAAAATTAATTCTAATATAACTTTTAAAATATTAACTGATAACTTAATGAATAAATATTTATGAATCAATCTCTAATTCATCTAGATTAACACCCCCTATAATATATCTGATAGTATTAGCACCGCTCAAGTATTCACTTGATTATAAGGTTCGAATCTGTCGGGTGTAATGAGAGTGGTTTTCCACTATCTTGCTGTGTAAATATGGGTACATTTCCTCTAAATATAACCTTCCTCATCCCTAAAAACTATTTGCTTAGTTAGTACATAAATGTATAACCCGGATTGGTAGTAAGATGCGGTGCTAAAAAAATGTATTGCCCTATTTTACAGTCTTGCTAAATTCATTACTAGTAAATTGAATATAAAGTCTAACCACTGGTTAAACTCGATGTTCCATTTGAAATTAATATTTTTGTATGTTTCTAAATTAATGAAGGGACTTTCTTTTACATATTTTAGTTGTTAAGTTACTTGGGAAACTCATCTTGTTACAAAGCTTTTGGTTGGCTTCCATTAAACATTAATAAACAGGTGTTGCAAAATCTTTCTCTCATAAAAAACAAAAGATTATCTGCAGGGCTAAGCTTTTGACTCTTTGATAAATGTAAGTTTTGCAATCAGCATGCAGAAAAAAAAAAAGTCCAGCTCATACCATTTTCAAAAATTTCTAACTCCAAGGATTATTTGGTTGGTTTTTAACTCCCTTAATTAACTATTTTGCATGTTTTCTTGTAAAATCATATTATTCTTTTAAAAGTTGAGTCCAGATAAATAATCTATAAATATAATATAAATAAAACAATATAGAATAAATATTAAATATATATTTATACCATATATTTTTATGTTTTATCAATTTGAAGACTCTTCATATCAGTAAGCCTTTAGTCATAGATTAACTATTTATTATCATCAAATTAGTAGTAAATTATTACTAGTATTTGCAAAAACTCCCTATCACGTTATACTGTGCATTCTATAACTGTCTATCCTTGTATTTCTTCTTCTTCATATGAAATTCGCTATTCACAAATTTTCAAGTAGATATTTACGCCATGTAAAATATATCCTTAAAACAATGGAAATTTATTGATCAATTATTAAATTAAATTAAGTAAATTTGGGTGTACTGGTGTAAGTCACCATAGTGCAAAACGTTAACGTTTTGCATCATACAATTTTCACAGGAAACTTTTTGCTGGCACATTTTTTTTTTTTAAATGAAACACTGAAAACCATAAAAGGAAATAAAAGAGTGTGTAAAATAAATTTTAAAAATGTAAACACATGTTTGAAATATTTTACCCTATTCATTTTACCTCCAATAATTTAACCAACAAAATGTGTTGCTTATATTATCTGTCTTGTATTACAGATTATTCATTAATAAAAAATAGATTTTCAAATAATAAATAGTATATACATTTTTATTTAAGGGATAAGCAAAACGAACAGATGATTCAAGATGTCTTATCTTTGATATCTAATACTAAGTAACAAGAAATTAGATCACTATTCTAATTTTCGGAACTATTCCTTTTTCATTTAAAGAGGCACATATAAAACACAAAGAAAGATATTATATTTCACTACATGCTTGAATAATTTAAAATATCTAGATATAAAAAAAAGTGTAATTTTTCCTTTCTAGGCCTAATCTATACCTCAGTTTTAGCTTCTGTGGTGCTGACTGACAGCTCACAGCTGACTCCTGACGGCTTTGAAAAGCTACCAGACCAAATTATGTATCCCTATGTCGAACCATATGATCTGCAAAAAACATGTCTTTAGCAGTTGTCACTTCTGACAGTCAAAATTTAGGTATATACCTAACTGTTGACTGTCAGAAGTCAGCTGTGAGCTGTCAGTCAGCACCACAGAAGCTAAAACTGAGGTATAACTACCCTTTCAGGTTGACTTCCTTCACTATCACTTACTTTACATTACTGTACAGTGTTTCTACACTATCTGATTATACATTTCCAAGCCATTAGGCAATAATTCAAAACTCCATAAGCTATCAAAATATGAACCCTAACTCAAATTCCCTTCCACTTCTTCTAAATGCTATCCTTTGCCTCTGTATATAGTTTTTTTTAGTAAGTGTGTTGTCTGTATTTGTTCTGTAACTAACACGAATGCCTGTGATGGATGTTGTTAAACTAATGTTAATATTGTGCCTGTACTCACTTCACTGGGAATGTCAATGATGCCGCTACCTTCCGATGGGGTTATTCACACTCACTATTGCACTGCCTTTGCACCTCCATTCTCAGGGTAACTAACCCCTTGCATGGTTTTAATGACACCATTTTTGAAGTGGTCTCTAAAACTTCTGTTGTTTATACATCGCTTTCATGCTAAAGTAAATTAAGAGAAGTAATCTGTAAAATGCAAGTTTCTTATGGTCTCATCAATGCCAATATATTAATTTATTTGTGATGCTATATTTTTAGTAATTTATTTTAATAACCAAATACCCTTTGAGAATATTATTATGTTTTAATATATATAAAAAAAAAAATTATTTAACTCTCAAGAAATGACTTGTTACTGTCATGGTTGGAATCATAGACGATTTACCTCCCTCCGACCTTTGAGGCTGAGATTCACACCCAACCTTCTCTCCTGAAGTTTTTTTTACAAATATTTTTTATTTATATCTTTCCGTCAAGCAAATGGTGCTACAATTTATCTCATTTAATCTTCTGGTTCTTTTTTTTTTACATGTCTTACTACCTGTTCAGGTTGTACGCATGTGTAATAATTACACTAATGAGTTAGAGTTGAGGAAGGTTAAATTTAAAGCAAATGTACCTACATTTGCATGGAGGGAGAGTGTAAAACTATTTAGGAAATCACCCTTAGTATATCCGACCAGGACTTGAACCCCAATCTCCCTGTAATCGGTGGTCGAGTCTATTGCAAGAGTGATGCCATGTGTTCTGGTTCTGTCCTTGTAGACCAATTTTTTAATTATGTCAGTTAATAGTTAAATATGCCAATATATATATTTATCTTAGTCCATTTTACCACCAAAACTGGTCAGAATATTTTTAAATATAAGCTTAGAAATGCCTCTAAAACATTTTCGGTAACTATTTGAATCCCAGAATCCTTAAGGATACCAAAGATTCAAGAATATTAAAAAAATTATCTAAAGTATGTATATTTTTAATTAAAATAAGTACATATATATTTATTAAAATTTTAGTATGTTTTTTATTTATGGCTCTTGCTCTATTTGAGATATTTTATCTTAACATAAATTTAGGACATATCTAAAAATCAGGCCTTATGTCAATAACTTACTTCATAACTGTTTGTAAAGTCACATAGTAATAAAAAAGAAAAGAAAAAAAAATCTTATTAGTTTGGGAACTCCTGTCTGGTTTAAGTATGTTTGTCACTGTCTTGACTCAGTTGGTAAAACATGTGTCTACCAATCTGTAGGTCATTCGTTTTAATTCATTTAGAGGGTCAAAATCTTATCCACTTTGAAATTAGTTTTGATTCCTTTTACTTATCAATAAATTAATATCCTATGTCCTAATAGCTGTTTTTGAGTTAAATCCAAATCACTTATTGTCCGTACAATTTAACTTTTTTTTTTTGCAAATGAGAACATAAAAAACTTACAACCTTGGTGAATGTTAGAAATTTAAAATAATAATTTGTTTAATCCAACATAAACCTTCTTGTTTGTGTTTACAATAGTGTGTAACTTTAATCTCTCCCCACCCAAGGGTGCACCCTCGGGAGGTTGTGTACCGGGGGGGCATTGTTGCAAAATGTGTGTTGCTGTGGCAGGGTCTGGGAGCTCCCCAAGAAGGCATAGCTCAGTGGATGAAATGTTGGGCTTAGCGGCAACATTGACATTGAACGGGCAGCGGCAACGTTCTCTTAGTGATAGTGGCGCTACTGACAAGGACACTTGTGCGAATGGTAAGTGTTGGGACTTGCACAAACAAACTGATTTCCATTGAAACTTTACAACTACTTTATTCACTAGTGCTTTTGCCCCTGACTAAGTTGTTCTTTGAGTCTCCATTATTGCTCATGTCATTGTCTCTTTGCTCTTGTTGTAATTTTAAAGACTCGTTTTTTCTCCTTATTGTGTTACCTTTCATCACATGAGAACAAAGGTAGGTTCTTTATAGAATATAAATGGTTTTGATTGTCTTTACTTCGGGTGTTTGATTACTCAAAAATTTGAGTCCTAGTTGAATTCTAGTTTTTGTTTGAAATCGACTTGAGGATTTTTACAAAACCCTGTTTTAGCTCAAAGATTCTGAGTTAGATTAATTAAATGCAATTTAAATATAATATTTCATAGCAAATACAGTCCCCCAATATTTCCATTTGTCTAATTTAATAAACAATTACTTGAAAAACTGTATTTAATGTATTTAAAAATCTGAATTTTTGTGATCTTAACTTATTTTTAACAGAAAATTTCATGCTTAAAAAAATCTATGTTTGTGCTAATGATTTATGCATAGACCTATTACAAAAACTCAACTTGAAATATTTCTAGTACAAACATTTCTCGATATTAATCGAGCTCGATATTTTTATTAAAACTAGACTCAAAGTGAAAAATATTTACTTGTACACCCCTAATTTTATACTGTTAATGTGGGAAAACAAATATGGATGCATTTTTATCTATCCAAAGGTGCATCCACATACACAAATAATTACTTTTAGACATCATTTCTTAAACTTTGCCTTAAAAACACTATTTAAATTATTTTTTTACTTTTTTTAAACCTGTTACTATCACCGGCAAAATAAATCAGGCTAGGTTGAAAGCTTAGTCCGTTAGCTGACAAATGTGGGTAACATGTTTGAAAACTGTTAGAAAGGTTACGAATAATATTGTAGACGTGAAAGTCCAAATGAACAGAGTAACGCTTTACTAAGCAAGAACATATAAATGAATATAGCACACGACACTACACATGGTGATCTTCAAGGTAACGAGCATCCAGCAAGACAAAGACACAAAAAATGGTGGGAGGTTGTGTGCGCATTCGTACCGACATGGATGTGGGTATGCGCATGCGCAGAAGACACTAGTTGTGAGCCGAGACTTGTAAACAAAAGTTCCCATTGTAACTTGTGGTGTTGTCCTAGCTCAGAGCAAAGGACTCCTGACACTTCCCCTCGAGTCAAGGATCGCTAGAAGAAATAACATCCCTATGTCATGGCAGCCATCCCAGCAGATTTTGTGCACCAAGTATGTTTTGATCTTGGCAAGGCCTTAGTCAGAAAATCAGCTATTTGATGCTCAGTCGATATGTGACTCACAGTGAAAGACTTGTCCTGCAGCGTGTCCCTGACAAAATGGTAACGGATGTCAATGTGTTTGCTCTTGGAGTGGAATATTGGGTTCTCGGCCAGTCTCAGCGAGCTTTGGTTGTCACAATAGATTGTAAGATCGGCCAATTCGTCAAGGCCCAACTCACGGATAAAGCGTTGGATATAAATGGCCTCTTTCACACATTCTGATAATGCCATATACTCGGCTTCTGTGGTGGACAGAGCCACCGTTCTTTGTTTCCTAGAGTCCCAAGAAATTGGGCTTCCGTTGAATGTGAATAGATAGCCTGTATAGGATCGCCTATCCTCAGCGCAATTACCCCAATCGGCGTCTACAAACCCTTTCAGTTTTTCAGGATCTGTCCTGTAGGTTAGTCCGACATCTGATGACCCCTTCAGGTACCTGAGGACCCGCTTAGCAGTTTTCCAATGACTAGCATCATAACAGTTGTTGA
The DNA here is from genome assembly GCA_033556935.1 of Timema podura. NCBI lineage: Eukaryota > Metazoa > Arthropoda > Insecta > Phasmatodea > Timematidae > Timema > Timema podura. The sequence continues at coordinate 16,454,708 of JAVRXN010000005.1, read as the reverse complement.
ATTGACCCAGGTAGCTGACAGCGAAAGCAATGTCAGGCCGGGTCGATGTGGACAAGTAAGTTAGAGCGCCTACCAGTTCACGATAAGGGAGCTTCTCATCTTCTTCATTTGGTCCCTGACTTCCCTTCAGTTTTGCACATGAGTCGATAGGAGTACTTACTGGTTTACAGTCGGTCATGTTAAAACGAGCAAGAAGTTCCCGTACATAACCTTGCTGTCGTAAAGAGATGTACCCATCACCCTGGTCAATCTCCATACCCAAACAACACTTCGCGTAACCAAGATCCTTTATCTCAAAATGTTTACCCAGCTCCAATCCTAGGTCAGTGATTGTTTTTGGATTTTTAGATGCAATTAGAATATCATCTACGTATGTAGCTATCAATGTCGCATCTTCCCCTGAACCGATTTGGAACAAGCACGGATCAGATTTAGTGGGAGTGGCGCCAAGTTTCTCAAGGGTTTGATCCAGCTTGTTGTACCAACTCCTGCCCGCTTGGCGCAATCCATACAGGGACTTTTTCAGAAGGCACACTTTATTACCTTTGCTGAATTCTTTCAACATGATCCTGGCCTTGTTGCCGGTCGGGCTATTACCCTCGGAGTTTATGATGCTCTCCAATACCTTCTCATAATTTTTCGGAGTCTCCATATGGATTTCCTCTTCAAGTTCGCCGTTTAAGTAGGCTGTAGTGACGTCAAATTGTCTGACCCTCATGCCGAATCGCGCTGCCAGCGATAACATGAGGCGAATGGACCCGATTCGTGCTACGGGTGCAAAAGTCTCTGAAAAATGAATGCCAGGTCGTTGGTTGAATCCTTGTGCTACCAACCTTGCCTTCTTCTTCGCAAATGTTCCATCCGGTTTAGACTTGTTGCGCAGTACCATGCGGCACCCGATGACTATTCCTTGTTCAGGTCGATCGACAAGCTTCCATGTATTATTTTTAAGAACTGACTTCATCTCACTTACGATAGCTTGGAACCATTCTGAAGCATCAGGACCCATCATTGCTTGATTCATCGGCACTTCAGAGATGAAGGTTTGCTCGACCTCCTCGACGATTTCAGTTTGTTCTGGGATACTGGGGTGAAAGATCTTCCTTGGCCTTCCCCTTGAGCCTGTCCTTACGACCATTGGTCGACCGCGTCCTCTTCGCTGGTGTGAAGTTTGAGCTTCGATGATGCCGTTATTGACGTCATCCACTTCACAAGGAGTGTTGTGTTCAACATCCACAGTATTGACAGGTACAAGCAGCTCTGCGTCAGGACCAAAGCCACGAAAATCCTGTTTTTGCTCAGAGTCGTCTGAGGCCGATGTCAGATTTTCTCCCTCGTGTGGAGGATTTTGTTCAAGGTCCACATGACATTGATCATGCTTTGAGAAGTCATCTGTTGGAGTTTGTAAACTATCAACATCAGCGTCATTTGTGTCCTTGAGATCGTCTTCTACGAACTTTACATCGCGGCTTATAATTACTTTCTTCTTTTCCGACGACCAAATGCGGAAGGCTTTGGATTCCTCCGAGTATCCAAGGAAAATTCCCTCCTGACCCCGCTGCTCAAGCTTGCCCTTGCCGGGTTCTCGATTGAGGTAAAGAACATGACTGCCGAATACTCTCAAGTGTGAGATATTAGGTGGTTTGCCGGTCCATGCTTCAAATGGTGTGAGACCGTTTAAGCTTTTGGTGGGTAAGCGGTTTCGTAGGTAGTTGGAGGTGTTGATTGCCTCAGCCCAAAATGAATTTGGCAATTTTGACTCCATCAACAAACATCTGGCTGCATCGAGGAGTGTACGGTTTTTCCTTTCGGCTACGCCATTTTGTTCCGGGTTGTGAGGAACAGTCAGTCTTCGGGTAATCCCTTGCTTCTTCAAGTATTGATCAAACTCTAGGCTCGTGTACTCGCCACCATTATCAGATTGTAAGCACTTTACCTTTTTGCCCTGTTGATTTTCTACGAGGGCTATGTACTCCACCGTTGTGTTGAAAACCTCAGCCTTGGACTTCAGGAACCTGACTTCACACCATCTCGTGGAGTCATCGATAAACTCGACGTAGTACTTTGCACCACCTAGAGAACTTGTCCTCATCGGCCCACATGTGTCTGTGTGGATGAGGTCCAATAATTGTGTTTTTCGTTCAGACTTCTTGGGAAACGCAGTCCTCGACATTTTCCCCTTTGAACATACATCACAGTCTGGTTTAATTGTTGTTTGTGTGAGTTGCACTCCGGTCACGACCTCTTTGCGTACAGCGTCTATGATGTCTCTCGTGTTCGCGTGTCCGAGTCGTCTGTGTAATAATTTGAGCGGAACTCTAACCTCTTTTTGAGGGAGCGATGCGGTACGAGCGTCTTCTTCAAACTGGCGCACGTAGTATAGATCCCCAATTCTGTCAGCATGTAGTTCGACTTGCCCGTTCGAGTTCACTACTTCCGCGCATTTTTCTTTAAAAACAACATCAAAGCCTCGGTCGGTGATCTTACTGACAGATAAGAGGTTAGTCCTCAGATCTGGCACATGCGATGCGTCGGTCACTGTGACGTTTTTCTTGTTGCCCGACACATTGGCGGTAAACAGTAACGTTCCTTTACCAATGATTTCTGTCGACGAGTTGTTCGCGAGATTTAACTTACCGCACTTCTCGACACTGATTTCGCGGAAATTGTCCAAATCGTGGCACAGATGAGTTGTAGCACCACTATCAAGACACCATCTATTGTTTTGCGCTGATGTCTCTGCGGAATGAAAACACACGTTTCCAGTTTCCGATGTGTTTTTGTTTTTGCCATTATACCAACATTCAGACTTTTTATGTCCCAGCTTTTTGCAAGTGTAACATCGAACTTTATCTCCGGATTTTTGATATTTTAAATCACTTTTGTTATCGCCCGGTTTCCTTTTTGGATAATTTTGTTTACCACTTTTGTTTATGAACATGGCGCCCGACGTTTCGCCGCACGTGTTATTTTTTCGAGCATCGTTTTCCTCTATGATCTTAGCGCGTAGGCTCTCGGGCGTTGGTAGCTCGTCACGCGACTCGATCGCGCACCTGAAATTTTCAAATGTCGAAGGTAAACTATAGAGCAACATAATGGCCAACTGATCTGGATGTATGTCGATGTCCATGTCACTTAGCTTGTCGACGGTGTCGAAGAATTCGTTCAGGTGGTCGCGTATGTCTCCGCTGTCCGCCATCTTGTGTAAAGTCAATCTCTTCAAGAGTGTTGCTTTCCGGGCCGGACCTTGGGACTGGTAAATTTCTCGCAACCTCGTCCACATGGCACGCGACGTTTCACAGTTTTTTACCTGTTTTAGCTCGTTTGGAGATATCGACAAGATTATGTCCGATCTGGCCTTCTGATCGTTTCTTTCCCATTCTAGCACCTTGTCGGCATTTTCGTTGTTATCACCCAGTTTCGGTTTCACATTTGTGCCGATAACAAATTCCCACATGTCGTTTTTTCACTAGAACGGCCTGCATTTGCAGTTTCCACGTGTCGTAGTTTTGTTTGTTGAGCCATTCAATTCTTGCAGTGTTCGTGTTCATCATGGTTAATGGCGGTTTCACACACGCTATGATTAATAAGTCACAGTTCAATTTTTAACTCGTAACTTGTACTTATTTTGTTCGCGCACCTGGGCCCATAACCTGTTAGAAAGGTTACGAATAATATTGTAGACGTGAAAGTCCAAATGAACAGAGTAACGCTTTACTAAGCAAGAACATATAAATGAATATAGCACACGACACTACACATGGTGATCTTCAAGGTAACGAGCATCCAGCAAGACAAAGACACAAAAAATGGTGGGAGGTTGTGTGCGCATTCGTACCGACATGGATGTGGGTATGCGCATGCGCAGAAGACACTAGTTGTGAGCCGAGACTTGTAAACAAAAGTTCCCATTGTAACTTGTGGTGTTGTCCTAGCTCAGAGCAAAGGACTCCTGACAAAAACATCAATGATGAATTAATGGCATACAATAGTACCATGAGACAATGTTTTAATTATCTATGGGTGACCTGGTGGTCTAGGGGTAAGGGGTCAGACTTTTGTGCTGGGGTCTGAGGTTCAATCCTCGGTCCCGGCACAGATTTATCTGATTGCCAAACCCTTCCTTCACCTCTGACAAGACGTGTATTAATCACAACTTGTTAATGTGTGGAATGTCAGGCCTCCACCGTGGGTCGGATCCCACGTTAAACTGTAGCTCCTCCATTTCATCTTATTACACATTACCGTAAGTCCGTATAATTCTAACGGGTAGTAATAGTAATAATAATTATTATCTATGACCCACTTCAATGGTCGCATGGTCTAAGGCACTATTTTCACAATAAACTAGACTGCCAAAGACAGGGAGATCATGGTTCCATCCTGATCAAGTGTACTGAGGATGGGTTTTCATAAATGGTTTCCCACTCTCTCTCACTTCATTTAAATGTGGGTACATTTCCCTAAATTCAAACTTCCTAATCCTTAACACATAAGTGTAACTAGTACATAGGTGTATAACCCAAACGAGTAGTAAAACACAGTTATAAAAAAAGTAATAGAAATGATCATATGTTAAAATGTCATATTTAGTGAACTACCTCAAATTTTTTCATAACATAACAAAGTTATTTTTATTCCTTTTCCATGTTTAAAAAATGTGAAGGTTATTCGAACCACTTCAAGTCGAGGCTAGTGTGTAAAGGAGAAGCCGATAAAACGTAATTATACTACTTGTACAGAGAACCAAACATTATGTTGGGGATGTTCAAATCAAAACAAAGAAGAATCAATATTTCAATTTTCTGCGACCCCAAAAATATACTACATAAATAAATGTTGAACTATTTAAAACCAACTCTTGTTTGGTATGTGTGCAAATCTGATGGTTCAAAAATGAAATGTGCTTCTAGAACTGTAATTAAGTGCATATTGTGTTTGTGTAGGTGGAGGTGATACATAAGTTTTGTATATATTGCTTCTTAAGAACTCTGTTTCTATAATTTAAACTTTTTTTTTCGTTATTTTATTTTATATTTAAAAATATTCTCTAAGGATTATTTATTTTCAGAAAAATAAAAAGTTTAGGTTTCTTTGATGTGTTAGTGATATTTGCTTCAATATTGTCTTTACAAAAATTTTGACTGGAAAACTGTTTTTAATTTTCTTTATGTACACACACTTTTATGATATTTCAAGGTTACATTTTTTTTTTTGTATTTATTTAGAGAGTCCTCTTTTTGTAGGATGGCTACACCGGAAACATTCACTGAAAAGTTTAATATAAGTTGAGATGTTTTTTGAATACCAAAGCACATATTTTTAACCAACAATTAGATTTTACTACTCTAACTCTAACAAGAAAAATAAATCAAATGCTTGTTAGTTATTATTTATCAATATATCTAGCTAGTTTCATGAGTAAGCTGTAAAAATTAGAAATCAGAATCATCTTCTCAATACATTTTCTTTGTGATAAATAGTTAATTTCTTTTCACATTCCTATTTAATAATATATTTTTTATTACTAATATTATATTATTAAATTTAGATGGTTTTGAATATTTGGGTCATTAGAACTGAGTGGGGAAATCATTTCACAGTGTGTGCGATACAATACATTTGATTAGTACAGGAAAATTACCAGTGTGGGTGGTGTGTGTATTTTGTTTCAGGTGACGGGCTCAATTCGGGTCCTGGCCCCGATCTTCTCTCCGATACCCCTCCAGTACCTCCCAGGAGAAGGGAGAAGAAACGACACACCCCTCCTCGACCAATCAGCAATGGGCTCCCACCCACACCCAAGGTCCACATGGGAGCTTGTTTCTCTAAGGTACTTACTTACCCCCTTGGTACACCTTGATTTTTTTTTTACAAGGAACATTTGGAGCACTTTTTAACAAATACAAACATTTTTTTTTGCTCAACATAGATAATATTAAAAGTTTTATTTAAAAGTATTGATAAAATCTATCATAAGTGATGGACTACAGATCAAATGACGTGAAGTATGAATGTATCAAAGTAGATCTAGTAACTTTTTCTTGATGTCAGAATGTCACTTCGTAAGAAAATTGGTGTGTATATATATCATCATCATGAAAATCAACCCCATGATGTAGTGGTCAGTGCACCTGGCTACGAGTCTAGGGGTCCTGGGTTCAATTCCCGGCTCGTACTTTGGTATATTTTCCTTAAGGGGAATGATCCCAACGGTCACCGGGGTTTGGATCTGCATCATGATTAGATGGAAAACACTTTTGGAAAAAACCTCTTCATTAACCTTGACTAAATATTCAAACCTTGATATAATAGACAAGACTGATGTTTAGTTTGTGTCTCACCAGTAGGAACTTACTCCTTATATAATTAAGGTGTCATTTTTCTAATATGTTGGTGCTATGTTAGGTGTTCAACGGGTGTCCACTGAGGATCCATTGCACGGCAAGCTGGATCCATCCTGACACCAGGGATCAGCATATACTGATTGGAGCGGAGGAGGGGATCTATAACCTCAACCTCAACGAGCTCCATGATGCCGCCATCGACCAGCTCTACCCTCGGCGCACTATCTGGATGTATGTCATTAAGGATGTACTTATGTCCCTTTCGGGTAAGAAACAATTAGTTTTTGTTCTCTTTATGCATGAAATAAGGTGCATTAAGCATGTTATAATATTATATAAATATAATAATAGGGCTGGGCCGATCAGCCCTTTCGCCGATCTGGCGGACGCTGATTATGTGTTGCTGATCTTTACGGTAACTGATTTTGATCATTTGATTTATTTTCTTTACAATATTACAAAGTTAATATACGAAATGAAACATATTTTTTTGTAATTTTTAAACATTAGTTTTCTCCCCGCTTCAGTGGCCAAATGGTTTAAGGTGTCATTCTTGTGTTAGACTGGCCTATTAAAGATGAGAAGATCGGGGTTAAAATCCCATTCGGGCGGTTTTTTCCTAAATAGTTTACTACTCTCTTTCCACGCAAATGCAGGTAGATTACCTTTAAAATGCTTCTTTCCCCATCCCTATATTAATAATTATCACATAAGTGTGCAACCTGAACCGGTAGTAAGACGCCGTGATAAAAAATGGTTCATTAAATTCTTATAAACTTAAATATGGTGTGTTTCATATTCTTGTGCACTATGGACTATGCACAATTTGCTATTAGCTAAGTGCTATGCAGCAATATAAAGCCAGTCTTACCAAATTGTCCATTCATATGTCGTTATTGTTTTAGGCAAGACCCCGCAGCTGTACCGTCACGACCTCCTTGCCCTTCAGAGCAAGCAGACACACAGGTTCTCACTGCACATGAACAAGATCCCTGAGCGGCTGGTCCCTCGCAAGTTCGCCCTTACCACCAAGGTGCCCGACACCAAAGGATGTACCAAGTGCTGCGTCGGGCGCAATCCTTACAACGGCTACAAGTACTTGTGTGGAGCGATGCCTCGGGCATCTTCATTATGCAGTGGTATGACCCCCTCAACAAGTTCATGCTGCTCAAGGTTAGTCTTGGAGACTGTAAGTCACATGACATTGGGGGTGTGAGAGCACTAAAAAATTTGAGTTTTTGGAATTTTTGATTGCATCTCAAAAATCTAAACTTAATTAATTGTATTCAAAATTAAGATATCCTTTCAAAGTAGATAAAGTCCTTCAATATTTACTTTTTTCTGATTAAAAAAAACTCTAAAATGTACAGCTATATAGATTTATTTAAAAATTTGAATTTGTGGGATCACACTTATTTTTAAAAAAAAAACACTCTAATTCTTATAAATATATGTTTTGTTAGTTTATCAGAATTTTCAATCAATGAAAAGTCATATTTCAAAGTTCAACTTGAAATATTTGTAGTACAAATATTGCTCTATATTACTCCAAATAAAAAAAAATCCTTGTTTTCATTCAAACACTAATCAAAATGAAAAATGACTACTCTAACTTTCTACAAGACATGAAAAGAAGTTTTAAACAAACATTATAAGATTTGGTTCTAGACATGTGCACAAAACATTTAAAATCTTATCCTCAAAATTTCATACCTTTTTTGTGTTTATAACTTTAAAAATTATAGTGGGTACAGACAGAAAAAACAAGGAAACCTTGTAAAAGTCAAGGATATTTTTTTATAAAAGGAAAAATAGCAAAATAATTCCCAACATTTTCCCCAGCGTTTGGGATCACATTCATCCTTAAAGTTTTTTTTTTTATTTTTGTCGACCTCGGTGGTTTTGGGGTAAAGTGCTCACTTCAGGACTCGATGTTCATGGGTTCAAACCTAGACAGGCTCGACAGATTTTTCAGTGCAATAAAAATCTCCTAGCACAACCTTTTGGAGGGGGAAAAAGCCGTCAGTCCCATGTAAATGAACCTTGAAAAGTATGCTAAAATACCTTTCAAGGCAAAATTGGTAGACCCTTTCCGTTCTTGCTCATATAACTTCTCGTGTGCTTATTGGTTTAGAAAGTGTACATTAAATACCTTAAATAAATAAAAATTAACTTATTTTATCTTAACAATTACTATAATATCACTCGGGTAAGTATGCCTACTAATATAAACCATGATTTAGCTTAGTGCTTTATTTCAACTTAACTTTCTAATAGAAGTTTTGTATCTACCCTGAAAAATAAAAGTGCCGTTAAACTTAACTTAGTATCAATATATTATCTTCCAGCACTTTGAATGCATTGTCCCTTCACCACTATCAGTATTTGAGATGGTGATAACACCAGAGCTGGAATATCCAATGGTGTGTGTCAGCGTCAAACAAGCGTATGAACAAAATAGATTAAGGCTGGACCTTATCAACATGAACTCGGGTGCTAGCTGGTTTCACAGCGACGAATTGGAAGACATGGATGGGACAGGTTAGTTCAGATGCACAATATTATTTGAGCTAATGTGCGCTCAAATAGTACATAATAAATTACAAATCCAAATTGATAGACTTCTAATTCTCCTTTATTGGTTTTGGATAGAAATGAGTCCAATCCACTCTTTTATCGATTTTGAATTTAAATTTGAATCTTGGAAAACTTATTAAAGGTAGATTTATTTTTCTTTGTCATTAGTAAGTAGCTATAGAAAGTAAAAATATTACTAAATGTTAACATTTTTTTTGTTAAACTTAAAATCCATTCATTTAAGAGGTAAGTTAATGATTTGGGGTATGATTGTTAGTTTCCCCCTATAGTTATGTTGCTCTAATAACATTCCAACTCATTAATTTAAATAACATTTTTATATATATACATCTCGAATATCTTTGAGGATTCGAAGATTTCACGGATTTTGTGTCATACAGAATTAAGTAAATGGGAAAAAGACCACAAGGGAGGCCAAGAAAGAGCTGGGAGAATCGGATAAAAGAAAGTGTTCAAGTGAGAAGAGAAGAATGGAAGAAATTAAAGGAGGAAGAGGGGTGGAAGGTTAGAGGAAGATGGAGGTATTTTACAAAACTGACCCGACCACAGGCTGGAAACATTTGATGATGATTATGATGTCATACAGACTGTTTTTTAATTCTTATGGTTCCTCTTGTTTCATAACTACTTTTTTATTGCTTATTTATTAAACTCCATTCACGGTAGGAATTACTCTCTGAAAGGCCTTTTTCCTACCAATATCCTTCTATATAATAGAGTTCAGGTAGGGAAAAAGGCCTTTCAGAAAACAATTCCTACGATGAACAGACTTTATATTTCTAACATAGCTTTACTCTTAAATAGTTTGTTGGTTTATTTTTTTATCATAAAAGAATGGGGTTTTCCTTGTTTTTTAGCTACTGTTGTTCCCAGACGAGAAAACATCAAAGTCATCAACGTTACACAGCTTGAAAAAGACGCAATCTTAGTTTGCTACGATAGTAAGTTTCTTTTTAATTAATGTTTGAACCATGCTCTAATATTAAGTTAATCTCTTAGTCATTTAGTGGTGACTATGGTTGCTTTGAAAATAAAATATTTACTATTGTTTTTTTGTTTTTATAGATACGGTTAAAATAGTCACTCCTCAAGGCAGATTAAGGTCTAATAGAAAGCTAGTATCACAACTTCACTTTGATTTTGCGGTGGAATCAGTCGGTAAGTGTAAATAACTGAACATCTTATAGTATTAAACTTGAGAAGAAGTTTTGCAAAGCTTCAAAATTCTGACTTCATCAAATTTTCTTCAGCTTTAACTTCAGTTAATAAAAAAATTGTTTCCACCATTAAAAGTAGGAATTTTTCAATTCCAGTCAAGTTTAGGTCTATTTTGAATGAAAACATTGAGTTTTTTTTTGTTTTTTTTTTTGTTTCAAGTAATATAGAGCTTAGTTTCAGGCGAAATATGTTAATTATTTGTGTATTATAACAGTTTGTAAATTATATTTAAAGTTATATAACTATAAAACTTCTTTTTTTCACAATATTTGTATTTACTTTTTTTTTAACTTTGATTTGGGTTTGGCAATAATTCATATTATTCAATACCCTTTCACTTCGAATTGAAAAAGTGCTCCTAGCCAACACCGACTAGGTAAGAAAGCCCAAGCACTCATACTTTCCTGGTTACACTAAATTAATTACAGTTAACTTTTTATTTTTATTTTAAATGCTACATGTCTTATCTTACACTTGGGCTATCACCAATAACCATTATAGGTGTTATAATATATGTAGTGCATCAAACGTCAACATTATCTGCGTAAATTTATGCATTATTTGAATAGATTAATTAATTTAGATCTCAAAAAGATTGTTTATATATTGATAATAAATATAACTGCATACCTATATCATTTTATAATAAAATAGAAATTTAAAACAAGTTAATGAAATTCAATGAACGTGGCTTTCTAACATTTATTAGTTTTGTTAAATTTTATTTAAAATCCATAATTCACTAATAATATTATAGATAACATAAGAAGGTGATCTGTCTTGATAAATTTCTAAGGATATATTGTATATATTGTAAAGTTTAAAATAAAAAATTAAGCAATCATTTTGTACTTCACATTAGCTACAAACATTCTCCGATATTTAATCTATAAAGAGTTTTATAGTTAATTTAAAACTTAGTAACTAGAATTATAATTTGTATTATACAAATAGTATTAAAAAATTTAAGATTTAGACACTGCAAACCATCGTGATCAAGTTTGTTGCTTAATTTATATAGTTAACCTGGCTTAAGTTAAATCATTTGATAATGCATATTTTTTTCAAAATTTAATAATAACAGAATCCACCCAAGTTTGTTTAAACAAGTGCTCTTTAAAGCTGACAATCTCTTCAGCATTAATATACACTTTGGTTCAGATTTTTTATCAGTTTGAGTTTTTCTAGATTGTCAGTATCTGTCAGTTTGACTTCTTCTAGATTGTCAGTATTTTCTAAAGAATCGATAGGAAAACAGTCAGACTTGATTAAAAGTTGACCTGCTTTAGTGTCTGCATGGTCTAAGGCATCACTTGTGTTAGACTAGACTACCGATGACAGGGATATTGGGGTTTGAATCTCGGTCGGGTAAACTGAGGGTGGTTTTCCCAAAATTATTTTCCCTATAAATTAATCTTCCTTATCCCCTAACTCACTGGTCTAGTTAGTAAGATAGGAACATAGTGTAATCGATCACAGTAATCCTACCTTACAGTCTAAATGGAGTGTACTTCGTATTTAAATCCTCAGTACATTTTTGCGAACGTTCTAACATACCATTAATTTTATTGTTTGTCTGAGAACCTCATACTTTTTCAAGAAAGAATCTTGCATTGATATTATTACTCTTATTACCTTCTTGTTTATCATCTTATCTAACATACGATTAATTTATTTACAGTTTGAAAATTTAACCTAATTGGCTTTCTTGTTTAAAAGCCGACATCCTTGAGCTTTAGTCAAGTATTTTAGATATTTTTTGATTTGGGGTGCAGTAATTGTTTCAAAATGAGATAGGAAATTTTGACAGACTACGTTCTAGCATACACATACTAGAAATTTAAAATACCAAAGGTGTATTTAATTATTCTTATAATACCTCGACTGATGATGTCAGATAATTGTGTGCTCAGGCTTTCTTGTCTAGTCGGTGTTGACCTAGAACACGTCTACTTTAAACCCTAAAGCTTGATTCACACGTTCACTGAAAATAGAAAGCAGATTATGCCTTAGTGGCACACCAATTCACAGCTGTATGTTGACCCATGATGCATTGCAACACTAACTTAAAACAGCTGATTATCAACATATTTTATTTTCCAGTGGATAAACACATATTTTGGATCATTTTTCTGATGGATGTTTTCAAATTATAACACTCTGTAGTGGCACAATCCAATACTTTACATTAATGGGTTATTTCAAATCTCACAAAGACCAATGAAGCTTTCTGCTGGCTGTAGAGGGCATGAGTTGTCAAATGTGCATGTGCACTGATTTGAGATGGTTGGTCTCTGAGATTTGAATGGTTCTTCTGTGCTGAACATTTCAGGCAGAGCGGACAAATTATAGATGAGTTGAACTTTAAAAGAACAGCTCGCACCGATTAGGTGGAAATCTTGTGATTGGCTTAGAGATTGTCACGTGACCACGTTTCTGTTCTAAAGATATTTTTTTGGTGAATGTGTGAATCAACTGTAAGATTGAGCATGTGAGTTAAACATATCGATGATTTATCTTTTTATTCATATTTCCAGTGTGTTTACCAGACAGCGTGCTTGCATTTCACAAGCATGGTGTGCAGGGCCGAAGTTTCAAGAATGGCGAGGTGACCCAAGAGATTGTAGAGAAGAGCAGGGTATATAGGCTCTTAGGCTCTGACAAGTACGTCTAGCTTATTTCTCTAGCGATTTTAGAGACTACATTATTTGCCTTAAGATAAGGGGGAAAAAATTACCTTATTTAATACCAGGCCTATACATTGTAGAAGTTACAGGAAATACGAATAGGAACAAATAAAAGAAGTAAACACAATGGCTTTTACAATGTAAAGATAATCATAATACATGCTTAACATCGCTGCCACTGTAAAAAAGAGCAAATGTCGCACCTTAGTGAAAATCTGGTGCTACCAGCCAATTCCAGACAGGCAAAACTCTTCATTGGTGAAAATAAAACCAAAAGAAGTAAAAGGAAATTGGTAAATAATCATAAGACAGAATTATGACCTTATAAAAGGAACAATTATTTTAAAAGATTATTTATTTTTAAGTGTTTCTTTGTATATTTTCAATTATTTTTCACCCATTTCTTGGGTTTTATCTTTGAGAAAGTTGTTTTAAGATTTCACACTTCTCTCTTGAACAGTTTCGATAAAATGTAACCTATGTCGGGATTTGATGTTAATGATCAATTTGCTTTTTAAAAAAAAACCAGCCTATACCCCTTCACAGGTGTAACAGAATACCAAAAATATTAGTTTATTCTTTTTACTTTATGTTTTGATTTTTGGCACACTTTGATTCTACTTGTCCTCTTCTAAAACTTACATTTTTTTACAACCATTAATGTTTCCAGCCTAGGGCCTGGGTCAGTTTTTTATTATTCAAGTATAATTTTCCACTACCATCTTGCTAGACCTGTCGTAGTTTCATATGCCTTATAATCCAACCTAAGACTAGTATAGGCACAACACCCAGTCCCCAGCTGTTAATTTATCAATGTTAAAGGGTAAATCCACATTTCACCAATGATAAATTTTTTGGTATGCCAGCAATCGAACCCAGGAATCCTTAACTCAGAAGTCAGACAAACTACCGACTGAATTAAAGTGTTGGATCTAAAATTCATACTTAGACCTTCCAATTGGTACTGACATTTCAGTTGTGTATCTTTGTCAATAAATTATATTAAGATAACAAATTAATATAAAACTTGGAAGAATACACATTAAGAAAATTATTAATCTGGTAACGTTGATGGCTTATTTTTTTTCTGCAGGGTTGTAGTCCTGGAGAGCCATCTATGTCAAGAGGTGCCTAGAGGGGGAACATTGACAGAAGAAGGGGCGGATTTATACATCCTGGCTGGCCATGAAGCAAGCTATTAGACATCTCTTAAGCACCGGCAAGGTCGGATTAACTGAAGTTTCTTTATTTAAAAAAAAATAAAGACCAAGTGTATTTTAGTGCTCTGTAATTCCACTTCTCAAACTTTTCCTATCCTTTATTCTGAAGTCTGAAAATGTATGTTATGTGAAAATAAATATTATTTGTTACTAATATTTGTGTGTAGTTATTTTAATTTATTTTCCTTATCATTTTTAGATGTAATAAATTTTGGTTAAAACCACATAGCTAATTTAATATTTTGTTTTCTCATTTTGTTTTTTACATTTACTTCTATATTCTGTTCATTTTACTAAATTAATTATTTTAAACCATTCATTTTTTATGACTCCTTATTGGGAAGTGGAATTCCAGTATTCCAATTTTATTTTATTTTTTTGCTCAATATAAGCACTGGATACATTTTGTCTTATTTTGAATATTAAATTGAAATCTGTACAACTTAATCAGCTTGACGTTGATTTGATAGCCAAATCATTTTTAACTGCTATATTTTGTTAGGTACCGTACTGAACAACAGGTTGTGAAGTGTAATTTTATTTATGTTTACCTTAACTTAGTGTGAAAGTTTAGAATTGTTACTTAAATGACAGCTTTTCTGTCATTGTAATATTTGTAACCAGGCCCGCCGGGTGCTCAAACTTTGCCAAGTACCAGGGGCAAAGCACGGACGCCCCCCTCCCCAACCCCAACCCCCTTCTTTTAACTACTCTGACTTGAGTTTTTACATTTTTTAAATAACTTTTTGGCCTATTTTCAAAAAGCGAAAACAATGTACACAAATTAATATGTAACTAAACACTAAATTTAGGTGCACAGAATGGAAATACTATAGTTTTAACTTTAACTACAATCACTGCCCAATTTGCTTCACGTGGGATTTTTTTTTAAAGACACTTAAATCTTCAAATCCTATGGTATTCGAGATTTGTAAATATCTCAAAAATATAACTCGTACAATTATGAAGAACTTTGATTTTAAATCCCAATTTTAAGTAATTGTTAACAATAATTTATAGATTTGTTTACTCAGGAAAGTAACAAAATCACAACAACAAAAAAAGATCAAAATTATTTAATATTATTAATCTACTCAAATAGAGCATTCATGATCATTTGCTCATATCTTTTGGAATCGAGGCATCAAGAATCGAGTTATTTTCTCGACTCTCTCGATAGGTATCAAGGAATCGAATTTCCCATCTCTAGTAAAAATATCAAGTATCTCGGTAAAAACCCCCACTATGAATACCTTGACTTAAAATAACAATTTTTAAGTGATTAAAAGTTTGAAATATTTTCACTTTTACTTAAATTGTACATTTTTAAAGATTTGAAGATTCAAATTTGGATTAGAGATTCAAAAGAGAATTTAAGAATCGGTTTCAAGAAATAAAAGATTTGATCCTTTTGTAGGTAATTTAATATTTTGAAAGAAACATGATTTCTTTTCTCAGCTTACACAGTTGTTAGTCATGTCTGTCATATTCTTCTCAGCGTTCACAAAGCCTTTCATGACATTGTATGGTCTGACCAAGTAGAATGACAGCAGTGTTGGCTTTTTAATAGTCAAGGACTCACTGCTTGGTTTTTTAGAATAATTCCCATATGACAAAATTGATGTAATTAGGTTTGAGCCGTTTACTATACGAACAAAGAGGGAGGGGAACTTTCATCAAATTCACTGGTGGTGGCCTTGCCTTCCTCTTATATTTGGTTGAAATCATCATCATCATCATCATCACTATGCAGTTTCCTAACACTGGCAGGGTCCGCCCCGATTTTAAGCCTCTTTATTTACTTATGTCCTCCCACCACTTTTGTTCCTCCCACCTCTCCTCTCCGCACTCCCATTATTCACCTGTCCTGGGTCTTCCTTTTGGCCTCATCCTCTTCACATGTCCATACCTCCTCAATCTCACCTTCTTTATCCATCCTGCAGGAGTTCCTCCTTCATTCTCTCTCTCTCTTACCCTTTCATTCCTCACCCTGTCCATCCTTGTCACCCAGTCTTCTCCTCAGAAATTCATCTCACGTGCCTGTATCCTGCCTGCTACAGGTTTGAGTTAAATACTAGTCCAAAAACTACCAGTTAATCCGACCTGTGCAAAGAATAGTTATAATGTAAAATATTAATTCAATGTTGTGAATATAAAGCGTTATATTTTGCCAAATACAGTTATATAAATATGTTATAAATATTATTGTATAAAGACATGTGCAGTTAAATGTAAATTAAAATTTTGAATCATTTAATGTATGTGGTTGTTCAAAATATACAAAATAAAACTTTGTGCATATGTGTGTCATAGTGTGTGTTATATTTTAGGATAATGTAGGACACGAAAATGGCCTATGTTTTAACAGTATTTCCTAGCATAACATTTATTTTGCCAAAATAAATAAAATACTGCTTCAGCACAAACAAAGGGTTTGATTTTATTTGCATGGTATTATCAAAAGTTGTTGAATATCTATCATGGAGCATATAGTACATTAGATGAAAAATTTTTAAATGAAGAGCAAAGGTTGTCATTAAATTCCAGGACACACTTGACAAATATTCAACAAGTGTTGATATCATCATGTGAATAAAATTAAACGCTATGTTTGTACTGAAGCAATATTTAATTTATTTCGACCAAAAAAGTTTTGATGTTAGAATTCAAAAAACACATGGTTTCTTGCCTTCCTAACATCCCCACCTTAAGCATTATTTTATACTTTTCTTGGAGAATACAGCAATTTAATAAATCACTCTCCTAGCAAGATGGTAAAATAGTTTTCCAAACAATAAAATACTTTGATTATTTTCTTTCAGTGAAAATTAAATGTGATAATTTTATAATATTAATTAAATACAAAACTAAAATACTAAAGCTTCAAGTTTCGGTGGTTATAACACATCACCGACGCATAATTTACTTGCACAAACTTTAATTTGATACTTGCTTTCGCCAATGTTGATTTCCTATGCATGTCCTTTATGTTACTTCTACATGACCTATCCTAGCGTCCTATCATTCTTTACAAATTTACTTTTTATCCCTTTTATGTTTTTTGGGTTCCTCCTTTGGGAAGTTGGTTGTGCGTTTCACACTCCCTCCTTATGAATTCTGATAAGATGAAACTTAGTTAAGGGGATTGGGCGGTACGGTAACAGTCGATTTTCTTCAAGATACAGTCCTTGTCCAATGGCAGCAATGTAAAGTGTGAATTGTGTTCTTCTTTTCATTGTAAAAGTCATATTGTGTTTATCCCTTTTATATCTTATCACCATGTCCTTTACCTTCTTGCAAATATAACAAAACTAGACACACAGAAAATTTGTATATTATTTTTGTATCTTTTGTAACAAGCACATATATTTTGATTTGTTCTGTACCTTCATACTGTACAGTAGTATTTTAAAGATGAGACATATCTAGCTCAGATTGGCCAACAGAAGGATTAGTAATATTTTTTTAATTTGTGTGCCTTTTTTATTTTTTTAACTAAGAAATGAAAAAAGTATAACATGGCTGTAACTTAACAGAAACTAAATTTGTTAATACAAAGGCACAGGTATCATTAAAAAGTCTTCTTGGAGCTGACAATAAGGCTTGTAAAATATGCAATTAACTTCTCACAATATTTTTATTCTAACCCTAAATAACAATAATTGAAAACTACTAGCAGTATTTTAATATTCCAAGTAGTAAGACAATATATATATTTAAAAAAATTCATTGCTGTGTCATGTTATACATCTATACTTACACAAGTTAATTTATTGCTCACGCTTATTCATAACATTGTCATAACCCCAAAGGTATAAAACAAAAGAAGGTGCTTCCATAATGTTTTATTTTCTTAGTGGTATTTAAAAATAATAAGTTTTTTGGGTTTTCTTTTATTAATTTGTTTTTCTTACCATAGTTTGGAGATTTGTATTATTTATTAATGTAACTATTCAATAAATATTAAGATTGGTGACTGTATAAACCTTCTAAAGACACTATCCAAAAATCTTTGGGGCCACGTAAAGACATGAAAAAACTACACAAATAACACAATAAAAGAAATTTTCAAGACACATCAACCACCATCATTATAGATGATTTTCACAATGACAAATGAGTGTAACAATATATTTATTCTAATTTTATTGTGGCGTAAAAGAGGTCTGATTTGCCTTAAAATGCATTTATTCTGCGATATGTGCATTTGGTTTGGTGTTTTTATTTGTGGTTTGCAGTTTTATTTTGTTAAATGAACAGTGTTCTTTCTTCAAGTTTAAGGAATCCAGTCGTTTGGCATCATTTGTCCTTAGTTTAACTATTTTGATTTAAATCTTGAGTAAGTTTTAGTTACTATACAAGATGACTCGAAACGCTCTGTATAGACTTAAATGAGAACTGGGAAGCATTAAGACAAACCTTTTTCATCAATGAATGTATGCTCACAGACGTCACCCTTTGGTGCTAGAGGGTGCTATTGATACATAAATGAAAGGCAAAAAAATGCGAACAACACTTTTATTGACAGCTGTTTTAGAGCATTTGCTCAAAGGAGTGACCGCCAACAGTAAAATGCATTCCCGACAGTAGTTGACACATTGATTTTCAACAATTTCAAAGATTCTCCAACCCCATATGCTAGATGAATGTCATCCATCTCAGAATCCATTAAATGCTCCATGCTATAGTTACGAAGTCTACGTACAAATGGCAACGGCTCTATAGCTGCAAAGGATGATGTCTGTAGACATAGATTCTTCAACAAAAAAAGCTTTGTTTTAGTGTTCCTATCCACCAATTGAGTTAGTACAGAGATTTGTGAATCACCCTGTATGTTTTCATTGTATTTGTTTTTTCAAGATGAGTTTCAACACTAGAATTCATTAGTGATAGACTGTTCCTATAGTTAATTGAATTTTTTTTTGTATGCTTCATTACTAGTCTATTGGCTTTTAATGATATAAACTATCAAGAAAATAAGATATTTGTTGATTTTAAGGAAATGTTTTGGTATTTAACCAGAAAGAGGATGGGAAACCAAATCCACCCCTCCTTACAATGTCGACTGAAAATTCTTGCATAGATCCAATTTTTGTATTTAGATTTAAATTATATGCTATAACTATTTCAATATTTTCTTTCATTAGTAATCATATTGCACAAAAGTAGGTAAGTAACAAAAACAAAATCATTTTCTTAACTAGTCATAATTTTATAACAATATATAATATATAATGATTTTCTAAAAATAATATTGTCAATATTTCTTGAATAAATTGTTAGAAAATAATTATTAGAATTCGACAGATATTACAAGCAAGCATTTCTTGTATGTTTATTCTGAGTAAACATAATATAATTTGTTATTTGAGTTGATGAAAATTATGTTCTTAAAGCTAGACTTGAAAGGTTTCATAGTTATGTTTTATATTCCTTTATTATTGTTTGTGTGTTTATTTATACTATACCTACATGCTTTGAATAGAAATTAAAAACATTTTACATGTTTCTATAAAATATATTAATGTAGGAACGTTTAAAAGACTGAAAAGGGTTTATGTTGTTAAATAGAACAAGTTAAAGCAATTAAGTCAAGTTGTTTTTTTCTAAATAGGGTTAGCCCTGTGTTTGGTTATTTAAACTATAATATTTTATTTTTAGTCAAAATATTCATAAAGTAATATAGCTAAAAACTAATATTGCCTTTTAAAATTATATTGTTTTGTGTTTAATGGGCTTTTTTTTATCTCATCAGGTAGTAATTTTAATTAATTATAACCTATTTTCATAAAGGTGACAGAATCTTTTTTAATTTAATTTCTTTAAATATCTAATATGAAAACTTACCAATTGTTTCTAAAAATAAATTGGACTTTTCTTTGGATTTGCATAGTCATGTAAAAATATATTTTAGACATTATCCTAAAACTAAAATTTTATATACATCCACTTTCACTTTGCAGTAAAATCAATAGCACATTCTTTAGGAAATCACTTATAGTAAGCGCCAACAGTAATTTACTGTTATATAAGATATTATTTTAAAACTAAAATGCAGCGCAGTATTTTCGGGTTTTATTGGAAATGTTCTTTTATTTAGAGAGGCTTTTTAAACCCTTACTCTATTGTTACCACATTGGGTTTAATTAATTTAACTAGCGTACACAGCCGTTTTCAAATAAAGTATCTGTTTGTGTAATAATAATAATTATTAATAATAGTACTATTAATATAAATTAACATTGGCTCATCATTTAGACAAGACACCAAAGTGTGAATTCAAATGTGTACATTTAACTAAGTACAATGTAATTATTAAATATCTATTTAACTTATTTGTAAAAAGATATTATATACTTTCACAATTTATGCATGGTACAATGACATGGAACGAGTGTAAACTATAATTGACATACATTGATGCAAAATAGTTGATAACAATACTTAGTGTAGCTTTTCGGCTATAAACTATATTACATCTGTACATCTTAAGATTTTTTCATCTTAATGTGTTTTAAGGCACATTTCATATAGCTTTTTTTTTTTTCATGTGTGTTTTGGGAATTACTCTAAAATACCTGGTATTAGACTTTTTAATGTATATATTGTACATTTGGACACTTTATCGTTGGAAGAAGATTATCATTCTGTATTTAATGTTCATCATTCTTTGTGTTTATTTTCCTTGAGGAGGCTCGGTTTAATATTATTGTATTTTTAATGTACAGCGTGTAAGAAATACAGTGATATTCTTTAAATCAATAATTGGTATATTCATTTGATCCTGTCTACGAAATGGTGTTTTAATTTTTTTCAGTTTTTATGTTGGTGGATTTATATTTTAGTTGTACATAAATACCGGCCACAAAATCCTTCAAAACAAGATTTTAAAGTTTTTTTTTTTTTGCCGAGATCATCAAGGGCTTCGTTTAAGCGGTTGGATGAGAAGAAGCTGTTTATATAAAGTAAACCCGCATTAGTATGGAGAAAGGTCAATAAAATCACACATGGAAAACGAACCCTTATTGCACCCAGTTGATATGTGTGAACATCAACATTCTTTTACGAGTATAAAATAATCCACAATAGAAGAAATTAATTAAAACTGTCGATCTTAATGTACTAGAAATCAAGAGCCCGTCTCAACCCACAGATAATATCTAACTTAAAAGTGATGGAGCTCGAACTAAGCGTCGCATCGTGGTGTGATTTTCTGTAGTCTAATTTGTAAAATGGCCGACCTAGGTGATCTTGGGGTAAAGTCTTTGCCTTAGGACACGATGTGCTTGGGTTTTAAACCCAAACAGAGGTCAAAGGATTTTTCTTGAGCGATAAAAATCTGTAGCACAACTTTCTTTTTTGTAGGGAAGTAAAGCCATCGATTGTGGTATGTAAAAAAAAACCTGGAAGGTATGTTAAAAGATCTTTTCCAGTAAAATTAGTAGGCCCTTTTACGCTCGCTCATAGAAATTCTCATTCGCTTACATAGTAGGTTCAGAAAGTGTTGGTTAAATACCCTAAGAATAATTGTAGTAGTAATAATGCTACCCATTCTCCCTCTTATCCATACTTTTAGTTTTATGTGAAGTTATAAAATTTTACCTATAATCATCATCATTAACTGTTTCCAGCCTGTGGCCGGGTCAGTTTAGTAAAATGCCTCCATTTTCCTCTAGCCTTACACCATTCTTCCTCCTTTAATTTCTTCATTCTTCTCCTATCTCTTGAACAATTTTCGTTACCTCCTCCTCTCATCTCGTTCTTGGCCTCCCTTCCGCTGGGGTTCAACCCAACGTGCACCAGGTTACTCAGATCCTGGGGTACACCACTTGGAGGTGAGATCAGGATTGAGTAGGAGAGGTTTAGCGGCACCCACTAGGTAGGCTCCGTGTATTGCGCATCACTACCTCGGTTAGTACCTCATAAAAATGTATCTATAGTAATGAATAAAAAAAAAATACAAACTAAACAGTTGATCTGATAACTACTTGGATGATTGTGATATTTATTAAATGCACTAAAATTAACTGATTGTGTTTATTTAATTGTAATATGGCAATACATATCAACACCATCAAAAGTATATGTCGCACAGTAACGTTACTACAGAACATATGTAAAATAATTCATCTACAGTTTAATCACAGAAAAAGGGTACCACTTCAAGTGAGAATTGGCTAAAAGGCCGGCCGCTTTGGCAGGCAATACTGTTTAAAAATATAAAACATAGCTTGGATTTTTGGTAACTAATCATCAATAAAAAAGTTACGTTACTATAGTCTCTTAGAGAGCTTACATTTCAATGTGTTAAACAGCTTTTGTATGTATATAGGAAAAATGTGTTAGACATCATACTGTGAGAAAAGATTGTGGATTTGTATTCAAATATGTGTTATTCATTGAGGATTTTTTTCTTGAAGCTCGGTTTCATTCAATCTTTAGTTGAGGTAAGACACTAAGACACACGACATGTATTTTAAAACTATTGTTATCACGCTCACTAACTAGATAGTGTAGTGTACAGTTAAATATCAGCTGTACAATGCTGTTACCCCTACTTGCCAAGCAACTGAGGACACTAATATAGTGAATCCTGCTTGTGTCAAACGGTGGAGAAGGTACAGCCTGTAACAAAAATGCATAATTAGATACTGTCAAACAATAATGTATTTGAAAATATCACTAAGTTTTTTTTTATTGCCACGTCTTTATTACATGTTCAGGTTGTATGCATAGAAGACTATAATAATTACTCTAATACCCACTTCGATGGTCGCGGGGTCAAACACGCTACTTTCGTATTAGTTAGACTAGACTGCTACAGATGGGGAGATTGGGGCTTGATCCCGGTCGGGTGCACTGAGGGTGGCTTTTCCTAAATGGTTTTCCACTCTCCCTCCACGCAAATTTGGATGCACTTTTTCTAAATTAAAAAATCTTCCAATATTTAATAAATTAGTGTAACTAGTACATGGGCGTATAACCCGATCGGGTATTAAGACACAGTACTGAAAAAAACACTAGAATAGGGTAGGGACAAGGAAGGAAGCATTTTAGAGGTAACTAACCACATTTGCTTGGAAGGAGAGTAAGAAACCATTTAGTAAAAACCACCCTTAGTAGACCCGACTTAGATTCGAATGTCGATTCCCCCCCCCCCTTCCCCACAACCCCTCTCCCCCTCCATCATCAGCAGGCCAGTCTAACACGGGAGTAACACCTTAGCTTATATCAATCAGCCATTGAAGTGGCTATTAAAATAGTTAATTCTAATTAAATATATAAATATATTTTCAATATTGATTGTTCCTCCTCTACTAACCTTTGTCAAAAGTGTACCACCAACTCCCAACCACTTGCTCGCTGAATGGAGTCGAGGAGGAGTGAAAAGAGAGAAGATGCGAACGGCATGGCAGAAGGGAAGGAGGGGTTTAATCTAATAAACTGTGTCGAGTCGTAAATAAACTTTGACGGTAGAGAAAGGATCTCTGGTTACAATACTTGCCGCCTCTTTGATACATACAAGGAATACCAAATTAGTTTAAACTTACTTTTTATATCTTTGTCTTGCTTCTGGAAGTTTCTTAGGATCCTCTCGAGTAAGGAAGGTGTTTATTCCATCCACGAAAGATTTGGCGTAAGTGTCCCAATTCACTGTAGTGACGTCGAAGTTGAACTCCCTGCGCTCTTCTTTAGACACAGAATTCAACAGATTCTGGACATTTTTATCGTAAAACTTCCATGACCTAATGAAGAAAGGTGAAACTAGTCCATTGTAAGAGAGAGATTTCGTAGAGTAATCGACCATTCTGAAAAGTAAAGAAAAATCAAACTAGAATTAGGAACATTAAAATGCATCTGTGAATATTTAACTACTACCCAAAATTCTTTAAAATACGAATCATTATAGTCATATCAATATTCAAAGTCAATCAAATCTAGAGGTTAAATTTGAAACTCATGTTTACTTAATGTTTATGATGTTTGACTCAGTAATATTGTATATGTATTTTATCACCGCGTCTTATCACCTTTTCAGTTTGATACCAAGTAAGATAATTACTATAATCGGGTAAGGATGGGGAAGGTAGCTTTTTAGAGGTAATCTACCCGCAATTGCGTGGAAGGAGAGTGGGAAACCATTTAGAAAAACAACCATCATAAGGCCCGAGCATGATTGGAACCCAGATCTCTTCTTCATCATCAGTAGGCCAGTCTAAAATACGAGTGAATCCTTAGATCATTCGAACACCGAAGCAGCTTTGATAAAATAATCGGATAAAAGAACACATTTAAAATATCTCAATACCACTTCACCAGATCAACATAATGATAACTAACTTAGTCTTTTTTCTCTCTCTCTTGATACATGTGATGACAAAAAAATAAGTTTCTGAAGTGTTTAGTGTTTTAACTGAACATAAAGAGAAATTGTTTTAGTAAATTTATTCTAAAACTTAATGTCCACCCTTTGACACACACACTTTTACTCTTTGCATACAAATAGTTCAAATTTGTACAAATATGAGAAATTAATAGTTATTCTGGTGTTAGTATTCTATATTCAGGAAAAGGATAGTTTCACTGAATCCAAGTAATGTAAATTAGAGACCGCTTTTATAAGTTGAGAAAGATTAAATGAGAGGATAGTTGGATTAAAGAATGCTTGATATTAAGGTTTGAGGTGGGAGTGTAGGGAACACGAGGAAAGGTAAGTGTCCTTGCAGTTTTTATGGGAAAACATTTATTTGGCCAAAATAAATAAAATCAAATATTGCTCCAGTAGAAAAAACATAGTTTAATTTTCTTCACACGGTTATATTAACAGTTCTTTAATATCTGTAGTGGCACATGAGCGTTAGATGATAAATTTTTTTAATGAATAGAAAGAGTTGTCATTAAATTCCAGAACACTGTCGGCCCATTTTGTTCAAGTTTAGAAAGTTATTGTCTTCTATTTAGTATATCACCACGCTTGAGGCATACTAAGTCTGACTATGAAACTAGCTCTTTGGTAATAATTTATTTCGGTGGGGATTTTTAAGAACATGTGTGTATTCAAATCAACCTCATGCAATGTAGAAGCTACAATTCAACATGTAGAAGATGACATCAAATGTGACATAGAAAAATGTGTTTTATATAATATAATTTGTCATGTTCACTCATGTGGGAATCATACGGGCCGACATCAGTGGCGTAGGTGACCTAGCGGTCTAGGGGTAAGGTGTCGGACTTCTGTGCTGAAGCTCCAGGGTTCAATCCTCAGTCCAGACACAGATTTATCTGATTACCAAACCCTTCCTTCACCTCTGACAAGACGTGTATTAATCACAACTTGTTGAATGTGTGGAATGCCAGGCCTTCACCGTGGTTCGGATCCCACGTTTAAACTGTAGGTCCTCCATTTCATCTTACAATCATCCTACCATTACACATTAGCGTAAGTAGTATAACCCGAACGGGTAGTAAGACGCGGTGCTAATAATAATAATAATAAGAATAATAAAGAATAATCAGTATCGGAGGTACAGATTCGCACCCTCCGTGACCGCGGGGTGCAATTTTAGGAGGGTTTGCTAACTTCTAGAAGAAACAAAAGAAAAATGAAAGACCATTTAATTTCATCACATTGAGGAGGGGATATCTAGTACTACGTTTTCCCCAAACTATCGCTGAAATCGATAAATCTACATTTATCGACCAGTGCTTTAATTATATTTTACTGTACATTTTGGTTTACTTATTCCAAACATATATAATAATCCTATAATCCTCTCTGATACTTTGCTTCAAGCCGGTGCCTAATAAGTAGACATATTAGAAAAAAACATTAATTACATCTACAAGCTTTTAAATTAAAAACAATATTTATGTATAAAATAAATAATACAGCCCTCTATACTTTTTTTTTAAAAAAAGTGGAAGTTTCTCGGCAATGAAGTGGCATAATAGCATGAGGGATAAGTGGAGTGGGGTGGTAAAGGGAGTGCTATGTTTTAAGCACCAGGAAAAAGGGGGGGGGAAGCAGAGGACCGACCAAACCAAGCTCCGCCTCTGGCCAACCTAAAAAAAAATTATTGTTTTTAATTTACTAATAAACATGCATTGCTCATGGGTTGCGTTTCTTTTTGAACGACCTGTGTAGGAAGGTGATGTCTTACTTGTGTTTGCGTAATGTGATGTATCTATGATGAAAGCAGGAACTAGATCCAGGGTGAACCACAGGGTGTAGAACATTCCTCTGTTCTTAACAATTATCAAACTGTTGTACCACACTGTTTTCAAAGGCGGTGATAAATGGAAACATTTCTTGGTTTTGTCTATCCACTCTCCATATTTGATCGGGTTCTGAACTGATGTTGTAACGTTGAAAACTTTCATGTCCCCCCTGAAAATAAAATAAACAGTCATTAAAAGGGCGCATCACTTGTCAATCAATTATGTGATACAGTCGGCTAGAAATCGTAAATTTACACCAACACTACTGCACGTGGATCAATTCTGATTAAACATTAATGGAAATAAAGAGTTAATAGAAGTTACTAATACTGAACATTTTTGCGATATTAAGAGATATTTGAATAAAAACTGCACTGAAAAGGTTGTTTTTGACCATTTTAGAATGACTTCACAGATAAGCACTGTGCACAAATCTTCATTTTGTCATAATAGGGACATACTGTAGTTATTAACAAGAAACTTTGTCGCTTTGTCCCCCGTCGTCACCGCGGAAAATTATGAGTAATCATTTAAATACGAATGCACTGCACACATTTCTGTCATATCATAGGTCTTTTCTTTTCCCTTAAGACGTTGAAGGCAATTCACCTTAATACTGCGAGAATCAAATAACCGAAGCTATTATTTGTGCTTTGAGAGAGGAATACTCCATCTAGATATCATATGAAAAAATGACACCTGGACACGGGAATCGAAGCCGAAGGTCCCGGGTTTGATTCCCGTGTCCAGGTGTCATTTTTCAATTTCCAGAATTAATACTGTGAGATTACCCGGGTTTGCCCTATATATATATATATATAATATCATATAATATAAAGGATGTTGATGTACGTCGCAAGATAAAACACTTCCTTCTGTGTTTGGCGTTGTTATAATACCACGATGCGTGAATGCATGTTTTGATGCTTTTCAGTCAATGTTGTAGTTGAAAAGGGGGATTTTCCTATAAAAAAATTGGGTTTTTATATCCTCATCCTTACTTATAGTGTGCGTGTCCCAACCAGCCGCTATGGTGGCATTGGTGACGATATCCACAGGGATCAGCTCTATGTTATATTTCTTTGTGCGTTAGCGACGTGCATGCGCCCTTGACTGCTAAGCACGTGAGTCCTGATGATTCCATTCTGGTTGTCGATCCATCCCGGGACCGGCTCTTCCACGGAGGACGTAACTATAAACCAGACATTTTGTTAACAGGGACAATGATGGTGGTATAACCACAATATACTAGCCATGTGTGCATGGACGTAGTAAAATAGGAAACTGGATGGAACTTTCTTGAAAATTGTTGGAGACCCAATAGAATAGATGGGCTCCTCAAAATGGAGGAACCACAAAAAAAAAAAACTGGGCATTCAAACATACAAAACTTTGGTTGAAAATTATATTAGGGTGTTTAACATAAATCAGGAATGTCAAACTTTACTAAAACTATTTTACTTTCGACGCCTTAGGGGGGAGAATTAGTGTGATCGTGAAAAAAAAAAAAATGAACTCGATATTTTGATAAATGGCGACGTTTCATGACCACTTGAAACCGAACAAGTGATTTTTACTTTGTCGTCTGTCTATTTGTACCTCAAGCTACAGTTAAAACCATTTTACCGATATGGTTAAATCTTTGTATCTAGGGTTTTCATAAAGTTCCTCCGACTAGTTTTTGGAATTAGATATCTAGCCTTAAAATTAAGTGTCGTTTACTGAACACTGTTTAACATTTCAAATTACCCGCTTCGGTGTCCGCGCGGTCTAACGCGCAATTCTCACTGTAGACTAGACTGTCGATGGCGGGTAAATCAAGGTTCGAGTCTCGGCCCGGGTGTAATGAGGGTTGTTTTCACAAAATCGTTGTCCACTTCCCCCTCCACGCAAATGTGGGTACACTTCCTCTAAATATAACCTTCCTAATCCATAAAAACATCAGCGTAATTAGTGCATAAGTGTATAACCAGATCGGGAAGTAGGCCTAAGGGTTCGGACAGATTGACAAGCGTGCGAGCGAGCGAGTGCGTGTTTAGGCAGATAGCGCTCGATAGTTATTGACTAGGAGGCAAAGGTTCGAATCTTGGCTCAGTGAAGTGAGGGTGGTTTTTGACAAGTGATTTACTGTTGTGTTTTCCCATCCTCTCTACACGGTAATGGTGATTCTTATTTGTAAAGGCCTACTTTGATTATAATATTGAAGTATTTTAACATCTTACCAATTAAATTAGGCCGTTAGTAGCAGGTGTGCAGAGCCTATCGATAATTATAAAAAAAGACAAATTGGGAATTTTTCCTATCACTCAATTAATCAACATACAATAATATTGTCAAGCGCCTGTAAACTAGACTGTTCCGGCTCGAGCGCGTGCGCTTGAAAAGTAGAAACCAGTTCTATCTTTCAGGCGCGCGCGCTCAATCGCTTGTCGCTCCAGTCTGGCCAACTCTCATTACAACCAATGTGTTCTATTTTATTTTTTAGTCGCTCGCAGCGCTTGCTTGCTCAGTCTGGCCGTCACCTAAGACACGGTGCCAAAAAAAAAAAAAAAAAAGAAGTACAGTGTGGCTCAATTCGTCTTTTTATAAACGATGTAGGAATAC
Organism: Timema podura; assembly: GCA_033556935.1. Lineage (NCBI taxonomy): Eukaryota > Metazoa > Arthropoda > Insecta > Phasmatodea > Timematidae > Timema > Timema podura. The sequence goes on along the minus strand of JAVRXN010000005.1, from coordinate 16,425,812 downwards.
AATATTTGAGATTATGACAGCTGTTAATTGGTCATTATTTGGTGAAATCTAGCAAGTGAGGTTGATTGCACCACATTTTACTCATCTACTCACCAAAGATCTATCCCCAAAAATGGTTAGATTTGCGCACCAAATATGTGCTATATTTGTCAGCACACAAGTGTGTTTTCACTCATCAAAAGGAACAAACACACAAGTGACCACTTTTGTCATATTTTTTAAACGCGACTTCAACAAGAGATCTAAAAGCCACTTATACATTTGATGCAAATATGTTTAAAATTTTTTGTATAAAATAAATACGAAAAGTCTTAACATTTTATCCAATCTTAATTTTATTTTTATTATAATAAGGATCTTAAATTGGAGATTTTCTATTTAAGATATTGATAATATTGAACATTCTGAAATGCGGCCCTCACATTATTTTCAAGGTTCAATGTGACCTTATAGTAACACGAGTTTGACAAGCCTGCTCTACAATATCACCAAATTTAAGCTTTCCATCTCTTTGACAAGTATTAAAAATCCTCTGAACAGACATACATTCCGACACCATTAGATTCTTATACCATGGTCTTGTTGGAAAGCCCGCTCTGTAAGGCCTTTTTCTCACCAGAATCCTACTTGATAGTAGTATTGTAGGATATAGGACTTCATAACCAATTCAGGTATACACTCTCCTCATACACAAAAACAATGTTGACGTATTCCGTTCACTTTTTAGTGACTACTCGCTAGGATAGTTAGATTTTTTAGCACCGCATTTTACTATCCGTTCGGTTTACGCTAATACTACTACGCAATCAGGCTCGCTAGGATCAGGAAGGTTGAATTTAGAGGGAAGTGATCCGCATATGTGTGGAGGAGAGTGTAAACTGTTTAGGAAAACCCCCCCAGTTCACCCACCGAGATTCGAATCTAAATCTCCCCCGTCCTAGCATCTAGCTCAAGAACTAGCGCGTAGAGCACGTATTTTAGTAACAATTTTGCAAAAATGATAGTATTTAAAAATGATATCAACTATTCGGAGTGATTGTTTGGATGAGGATATAAAAATGCTGACTTCCTATCGTAGCTCTTTAGGTTTTGTACTCTCTATCTCTCTCTCAGTTGTGACCTGGTCGTCTAGAGGTAAGGTGTCAGACTTCTTCGAGGTTCCGGGGTTCAATCCTCGGCCCGGCACAGATATATCTGATTGCCAAACCCTTCCTTCAGCTCTGACAAGACTGTATTAATCAAACTTGCAATGTGTGAGATGCCAGGCTCCACCGTGGTTTGGATTCCACGTTAAACTGTAAGGTCCTCCATTTCATCTTCACCCTTATTTTTACACCCCCTTAGTGTCTAGTAATTCATTAAAATATTGTGCTTTTTATCTTCTGTTTTTTTTTTTTCCCTCTCACAAGAGGCCCCTAAAGTGAAGCCTATCTACTCCCTCCTCTTTCTTAAGATGCTCCTGCATATTTGTCACTAATCAAATTTTCAACTATAGCTATATTAAATTATTTAATACAATATTTTGTTCTCACCTACTGCAGGTCTTAAGATGCAAGAAGGAATGATTTTACTGTTCTCAAGTACAACGTTTTCCGCCAATATCTTACTGAACGCGTACGTGTTTGGCCAATTCTTTATAATGCTGGAAGAAGAAAACATTTAGCATCAATCGTTAATATTACAACAGGTTTACATGTAAATGCACACTATGTTTACCTGGAAAATTAGTACTCTTACCTTTTTTATTTCCACTATAGTGCAGCTAATATGAGAGGGCCATGAACGGATACCTATACTATACAGGGTGGCCCATGGAAAAGTAGCCTGCCTGTTATATCCAGCAGGTGCCTCACTCTGAATTGGAGGAGGTCAATCCCCTTCCACCCCGTCTTGTGCTTTACACAAACAGTTCACTTGCTCATTCTTCATGTCACAATATGGGTGGAAGGGGATTGACCTCCTCCAATTCAGAGTGAGGCGCCTGTTGGATATAGGAGGCGGGCTACTTTTCCGTGGGCCACCCTGTATAAAGATAATTTTCCGATTTCCCAAAATAATAAGACAAAGAAGCAACGATAAAAACTTTAATTGGTAGCATCTAGTGGCCGATTGTAGAAGACATTTTTTTTGGAAGTTAATGTAAGTACAACCTAAACTAATTTAACCACGCCTTACTACCCGTCCAGGCAGCCCGAATTTAAATACACTGGTAGGATAGGGATAAGGAAGATAGAATGATAACAATTCGCTACCTGAATGCCTCTAAACCCGTGTCCACATTTGTATCATATCCCCGTATCTTATCCCCGTTGCGATCGGTACCGGGGCGGGGGATTATCTACACGGACACGGTTGAGACCAAATTTCAGCAGGTCCTATCCTCATTCCGTCGTGATCATTTTATACGACCCATGATTGCTATCATTAGTGCGATCCTGAGCCGCAACAGTGTTTAGTTCGGAGCAAGTCCCCCTCACCCCGTAACTTCTTCCTCTGACGCGACGGTGAAATCCCGACTAGAAGAGAGACGCAGCGAACTTGATACGCCAATCGCTCTCATGATCGCGTCGAGGATACAAATCCCGTCCAGACCGACGCGTTCAAGACACGCGTCGAGGATACAATACACGGACCTGATTTTTTTTAATGTGGAGCCCGCTTTAGAACTGTTATTATTTGAATTAGCGTTATAGTATCATCAGACCTACCTTGGTGGCCGCATGGCCTAAAAGTTCTAGTCTAAGGCGTCACTCTCGCAATATATTGCCGATGATAGGGAGATTGGGGTTCGAGTCCAGTCGGGTGTACTGAGAGTGTTTTTCCTTAATGGTTTCCCACTCTCCCTCCAAGCAAATGTGGGTTCACATCTTCAAAATTAATTCTTCCTCATCCCTAACCCATTAGTGTAATTAGTGCATAGACGTATAACCTGAACAGGTAGTAAGACGCGGTACTAATAAATATATATATATATATATGTTACTGTATAAAGTCCGAAGACCGATAAATCTTAAAATTTACTGGTATACCCTAGCATTTACCAATATCTGTTGGTAAAAGTCCGAAATATCTTAGAAAATGTTTACAATTTGGGGTTTAAGCATCTCTAGAGTCAGGTAGGAAAGAGGATTCCCAGTTATAGCTTTGCTCAGCACTCAAAAGTAAACCAATAACCTAACATAACCAAGCCTAATCAAACCTTTTGGTTAGGCTTTATTAGGCCTTGTTAGGTTGTAATAGACTTGGTTATGTTAGGTTATTGGTTTACTTTTGAGTGCTGAGCAAAGCTATAACTGGGAATCCTCTTTCCCACCTGACTCTAGAGATGCTTAAACACCAAAATGTAAACAATTCTTAAGATATTTAGGACTTTTACCAACAGATATCTGTTAATGTTAGGATATACCGGTAAATTCTGAAATTTACCGGTCTTCGGAATTTTACAGTAACATTATAACTGTTTCCAGCCTGTGGCTGGGTAGTAAAATGCCTCCATCTTCTTCAATCCCTCCACCATTCCTCCTCCTTTAACTGCTTCCATTCTTCTCCTCTGACTTGCACACTTTCTGTTATCTGCTCTTCCCATCTCTTTTTTGGTCACCCTTACGGTCTTTTTCCTACATATGTCATTTCCCCAATATTCTTTGGCATCCTCTCCTTCTCCATCCTCATTACATGCCCATACCATCTTAGTCTTGCTTCCTCTACTATTTCATGTACTCCCTGTACCCCCACTCTTTCTCGGATAACTAATTCCTAATCTTGTTTCTCCTCGAGACAGCTAACATGTTCTTCACAAACTTCATTTTCATGGCCTCCACTATTCCTAGTCTCTCTTACATTCAATGTCCATGTCATGGCCTCCACTATTTCTAGTCTCTCTTACATTCAATGTCCATGTCATGGCCTCCACTATTCCTAGTCTCTTTTACATTCAATGTCCATGTCATGGCCTCCACTATTCTTAGTCTCTCTACATTCACTGTCCATGTCATGGCATCCACTATTCCTAGTCTCTCTTACATTCAATTTCCATGTCATGGCCTCCACTATTCCTAGTCTCTCTTACATTCAATGTCCATATCATGGCCTCCACTATTCCTAGTCTCTCTTACATTCAATGTCCATGTCATGGCCTCCACTATTCCTAGTCTCTCTTACATTCAATGTCCATGTCATGGCCTCCACTATTCCTAGCCTCTCTTACATTCAATGTCCATATCATGGCCTCCACTATTCCTAGTCTCTCTTACATTCAATGTCCATGTCATGGCCTCCACTATTCCTAGTCTCTCTTACATTCAATGTCCATATCATGGCCTCCACTATTCCTAGTCTCTCTTACATTCAATGTCCATGTCATGGCCTCCACTTTCCTAGTCTCTCTTACATTCAATGTCCATGTCATGGCCTCCACTTTCCTAGTATCTCTTACATTCAATGTCCATGTCATGGCCTCCACTATTCCTAGTATCTCTTACATTCAATGTCCATGTCATGGCCTCCCCTTTCCTAGTCTCTCTTACATTCAATGTCCATGTTTCTATTGCATGTGTGCCTTTGTACTAATTACGCTGTATACAGGTGTTCTGAAACTTATAGCCCAATCTGCACATATAGCTTGTTTGAACCAAAAGAAATATAAAATCCCTTTACACTTATACCCGGAAGACTTTGCTAATACCATTAAATTGATTTCAAAGTTTTGGCGTACAGCGCCGGGATAGCAAAGCTGTCAAGCATACGTGTACAGCAAGTTGCATAGGAGTTAGCCGCGCGGCACTGCACATATAAAAATGGCAAGCACTTTCTGTGATGTAGGACAATTAATGATTGTGAGGTGTGTAGTGCCACGCGCCTAATTCCAATGCAACCTGTTATACACGCATGCTTTAACAGCTTTGCTCTCCAGGTGCTGTACGCTGAAACTTTGAACACAATTTAATGGTATTAGCATATCTTTCCGGATTTATGTGTTCAGGGATTTTGTATTACTTTCGGTCCAAACAAGCTACTGGTATATTTTCATTTTGGGCTATGAGTTTCCTAACACCTTTTATATAATATAACCCTTAAGTGACCTTTTCTCTTTACGAGCAAGCTCCTCCTTGGACATGGCCGCCACTTCTCTCTGAATCTTATGAGGATCCATTGGAGGTGAGTACACTTTCTCGTGAACTTCCTTGCGAGGATAGTTGGAATAAGCTGTGGAGACATACGTGAAGGACTGAAACACAAATCAGCCGGTCTTGTCACACGTGACATCAACTATTGTGTCCATCAAGAGCGTGCATCACACGCCAATCAACTCTACGATACAGTCGGATAGAAATCGTACATTTACACAAACACTATTGCACGTGGATCATTTCTGATTAAACCTTAATGGAGATAAAGAGTTAATAGAAGTTCTTAATAATGAACATAGTTGAAATATTAAATTATATTTGGATAAAAACTGCATTGAAAAGGCTGTTTTTGATAATTTTAGAATGGCTTAACAGATAAGCGCTGTGCACAAATCTTCATTCTGTCTTAATAGGGACATACTGTAGTTATTAACAAGAAACTTTGTCGCTTTGTCCTCCATCGTCACCGCGGGAAATGTCCATTAATCATTCGAATACAAATGCACTACACACATTTCTGATATATCTTGGTCTTTTTTTTCCACCCTTTTACTCCCATACCTCGCGCGAGCCGGGAGCTGAGTTGGACCTGCCATTATGCACACTCTCTTAAGATCAAGGTTAAGCACAAACCGACCACTTTAAATATACCTCAAAATAATTAACCGCAAAATTAAATACACGATTATACTCAAACAAGAAAAAGAATCAAAGTGTGGTTTCTCTGCATTCTACTTTAGACGACAGTGCAATGGAATCGGGTTTAATAGTTGTTTTTTCACTTGAAAATAACTACTTTTCAATTTTGTTGTATTTTAAAAAATATACTCTATTTTCTATTTAAAATAGAATATAAAAAATCTCTTCGAGAGCCTTGCTACTTATCTAAGGTGCTATCCTTGGAGTGACAAGGACTCTTTAAATTAAAATTGACCACGCAAAAGTGTTTTCGAATATGTTTTTCTAATAAGTAAAATACCTTACAAAGCAAACTAAAGGTTTCTTAGGAAAATATTTGTTCTCTATAATAATAGTATCATATTAAAATAGGGTTATGATTGTTCCAACATTACTACAGTACACTAAAGTGCGCGGACAATTTTTAAAATTAATTCCTGGTTAATTTCTAATAAAATTGAATGTGAAACTTAAGTTCATCTGCCGAAATGCACACACTAATTTAGATATTTATACTTATTAAGTTATTACTAATCAAATAAAACAATTAGGTTTATATTGTAAGGATAATTTATATATATATATAAATTGTAAGGATAATTTTTATATATAGTAGCATTTCTAGCTGTAAGATAAGGGCTCTTCCTACAGAAATTGGGCTGTACAACACTGTAAGCGTATTTAATTAATGTCGCCAATATATAGCCCACCTCGAGGTTCGACATGTCTTTGCACAAGTCGATGATGGCTTGGGTGCTACCGACGTTGGTCTGAAGAATGAACTTCAGGTCCTCATCAAACTTCACAGACGCCGCCACATGAAACACCACGGACACTTCCCGACACAGACGCTCTCTATCTTGTGGGGAAATCCCCAGTCCGCGCTGGTAAAGATCCCCGGCGATACCCACCACCTTCTGGTGCCCCATTTCAGGCATTCGCTTGAAAGCCTGGAAAAAACAAAGGTACGACAACTATTGGTGCGCGACCAACCAGAAATAATTATGTTGACCATTTTATTGACCGTGATAACTAAAATACTAGTTAGGATATTTTTTATGGAAGATTATTGAGGGATCCACAAGGAATCCGTATTCGATTCTCTTCTGGTGATTTCAAGTTAAGCGCTATTAGAATGAAATATTATTATAATGATGCTCTGATATAGGTGCAACTTTCTGAACAGATTGATTTGATTAGCACACGACCTACAAACTAACTTAATACTAAAACAGTGCACCATATCCCCCAGTTGTCAGTTCATCACCGTTCAAGGGAAAGTCCCACTTTCACCAATAACAATTTTTTTTCGGCAAGGATGGGAATCGAACCCATCTCCATCTACTATAGCCACATGGGGGGTCCCACATTTGTGTTAGTCAACTTTCATACCGGATGAAACGGACACATAACACAAGATGGATGCAATATGATATATGCACCATCGGTGATTGAACACTTGTTAACAAGTTGTTCAGATTATTAAAAGTTATTGAGTAACTTATCAGTGTGTGAAGAAAAATCGCGCCTTAAAAAGTTGTTCTCCACGCGTTGAAATACAGGTTGGGGCGTGAGAATAGTTCCACTACTTTCTCACTTAATCCAGAAACCATGAATAACTTACTTTTGTTAAAACAGGGACATGGGGAGTGATTTTGTGTATAGAAAGTATTGAATCATTACCAATTTATCAGTACTTGTATTTCTTAATGTTTTATTTCAACCTAAGAAACTAGAATCATTCTTGGCCACCCCTGAAAAAAAAAATCACTTTCAAGAATTTTGGGGTAGCCACAACACTTAAGTTATCAATGTGTGAAATGTCAGCTTTGTATACCTTATCGGGAAGTTTGAGAAAAACTTTGAATAAACAGACACCTCACGACTTTTATTATAAGTTCTAAGAATTGAAATATTTTACCTTGACACGGGAATCGAACCCGGGACCTTTGACTTAATACACCAATGCTTTAACCACTGACCTATTCAGGTATCGTCCCGTGCCCAGGGTTATTCTTCACTCATATTTTAAGGCAGAGATAATGGTACAAGTGGCAGCAATAAGCTAACTACCGAGTCGAAGATGGCTGCGTTATCTGATAGATCGTGATATTAATAAATGTACACATTTGTAGCCGACGGTTTCCGCACGTCCATCATAGACTCTGCCTTAAAATATGAGTGAAGAATCACCCTGGGCACGGGACGATTCCAGGATAGCTCAGTGGTTGGAGCATTGGCGTACTAAGCCAACGGTCCCGGATTCGTTTCCCATGTCCAGAAGTCAACTTTTCAATTTTCAGAATATATCATCTAGATATAGTAATCCTCACTAAAAAAGCTTAAATAATATCTCTGGCTATTTGATTCTTTTATTATAAGGATACTTCTCAAATTTTATTGTTTTGGTTTTTATTGTTCTATCTTTACCATTTGTCTACAGTTATACAAGGTGGGGCGGAAGCAATTAGCTTATCTATGCCGAGGAAAGTGATGTACAACGTGCCTAGGTTTGCCTGACGTCCTGTGGAGCTCACATGAATGGACACCTTCAAACAGTGAAAAAGTGTAGTATGTAGTTTGTTTTTATTTAGCTAATGAATATTTACTTTTTAACTAAAGTGTTAATTTTCATGTTACTAATTGTCTGATTAGTCCGGCCCTACCCTGTAGTTAAGATGGGTGTAACACCCTCTAACCCAAATCATAATATCAAAGCTATATTCATAAAGATATTTCAGCTACTTCATATGTTTTTACGAAGCGTCCAAGGGGACTTACCGGGTCTTTGAGCAGGCTGGTCACCCTGCTGGCCACATCCTGTCCTTGTTTGCTCCTTGTGAGCAAGTAGATCTGACCAACCCCTGGACATGAACGGATCAGTTTCTCTACTAACAGCTTGCCCAAGAAACCCGTAGCCCCAGTAATGAAGAGGGACCGCCCTTCGTAAAACTCTTTGATGCTCAACCTCTTCATTGATAAGTTGGGACAGCTCCTAAATGAAGAAAAAAAAAAGACATAAAAACTGACCCAGTGATCGCTAGTTAAATGTCATCAAGAACGACTTGAATAATCCGCGTTACAACATCATTTTTGAAAAAAAGTTTATGTATTTTTATTTGGGGTTTATTTTCTGTTCACGTCTTACTACCCGTAGGGGCTATACGTATTTAATTACATTGATTGGGTAAGAAGGGGGAGGTATAATTTGGAATAAGTGTGTAGAAATAGGGAGGCACTATTTAGGAGGAAAAAAATCTCTTTCAATCAACCCGTCCGGGATTCAAGCCACCTACCTTTCCGTCAACATAAAACCAAACTATATGAGATTGACATATAATCCGTATGCCCACAGGTGGACAGTGGATCTTTATGGATCTTAATGTTATAAATAGGTCATATATACCTTGTTTATTCTGAATGGTCTGAGCTGAAAGGTCTTTTTTCCTACCAAAATCCTACTATATAGTAGAATTTTGACAAGGGAGAAGGCCTTTCAGACTACCCTTCCTACTATGAACAGGATATAGAGAAGTAATTTTTTGTGTATTTTCAATTTTTTCACATCATATAAAAAACCATTCTCTATTCATAATTTGCTTGAACATCTGTTTTTTTCTCGTAACAACATTTTTTATTAATATGAAATGGGCTACGTATTATAAATGTGTGCATGGGTTTTTAATCCACGCTCGTATGACGAGGGAAGATTATGGGGAGGGGGGCCGGGGTGAATTGTCATTGGCTTCAAGGGGGCCGCGATATAGAGAAGTTTGAGAACCACTGAGACAGTGTTATAGGATGGGCTAGGAATTGTGACGGTTGAATATATATTAAGTGAACCCACATTTGCATGGAAGGAGAGTGGAAAACCACTTAGGGAAAACCACCCTTCCTAGTCCTCAAAAACCATTAGTGTGATTAGTATATAAGCATATAGCCCGAAAGATTAGTAAAGTGCATGCTAAAAAAAGCTACCCTTGAATGCATATATATCCGATAGTTAAAAATACCTTGCTATTTATAATATAAAATACTCCCTAGGTATCCATTTTGAACAAAATCGTTAGAGCAATTTTTGAACATTTAAAATTTTTTTAAATACACTATCTTCAATTTTATATCTGGAATTTAAATCACGATTTCACCTTGCGATTTGACCGTAATACAAATAAATACCAAGTTTTTTACTAAATATAGCCAACCATTCTGGCTGTAGTTCCAAGGACAGACAGACAAATAGACGCACAGACAGACATGGGAACAGAGAGAATTTTAAAACCCACTCTATAGAGTTCATGGACACATTAAATGTAAAGATCTATAGAAATATTTAAGGTCATTAATTTTTCAGATCACAATAATTTCTCTATGAGAAAGTAAAAACAGATATAATGTTGATGAAATTTATAATACTAATAGAGTAATTCAATTTCACATTTCTAAACTTTTTTCAAGAAATAATTTCATAGAACCCACACACACACAAACACACACACTGCTTACAAACCTTCTGTTAAAGAAATCGTACAGGTTTCTCCACTAACCAAAACACATCTGATGACTTTAAACCTACAATAATTAGTAACATGTCAAGAAACTTGTCACCGAACGTTATTTTCTTTCAATTTATACTCCTGTCGTTTGTATATTCACTGACAATTTATTTAAAAAAACTCTTATCGGAACTTTCTACTTACCTACTTTTATTTTTGCTACACATCTTACTACCCGTCAGGTCTATAAGAATTTAACCACACCAACGTGGTAGGGATTAAGAAGATAGAATCTAGAGTAAATGCACCCACAAATGCGAAGAGGAAAAACGGTAAACCATATAGAATTAAAAGAACCCTCTTAAAAACCCGGATAAGGAATATTCTGTGCATTAGCCTACTTAGTATTACTTAATCTATGGCATGATGAAAGCGAAAGTTCATCGCTACACCTACAAAAGAACGCCAGCTATGTCTATCTTGTGCTAGTTCTATTCAATCCAACTCTTCTTCAGTACATTCTAATGTTATCCTCCCATCTGCGTCTAGGTCTTCCCAATGGTCTCTTCCCTTTGGGTTTACCAGTCAATACTCTTAACATGGTTATATATTCTCCAATTCACGCTGCATGTCCTGCCCACCGTAATCTACGAGACTTGATGATCATAACAAAGTTTTGTGAGGAGTATAGGGTATATATTATTATTATTATTAGCACCGCGTCTTACTACCCGTACGGGTTATACGCACTTACGCTAATGTGTAATGGTAGGGTGATTGTGAGATGAAATGGAGGACCTACAGTTTAACGTGGAATCCGAACCACGGTGGAGGCCTGCATTTATAGGGTATATAACTCATTATTATGTAATCTCCTCTATTCCCAGTATCTTCATCCTTTTTGGACCGAATATCTTCCTAAGCACCTTGTTTTCGAAAACCTTAAATTTGTTTTTGTCGTGTAAGTTAAGAGACCACTTTTCATACCCATAGAGAACAACCGGTAAAATTATTGTTTTGTATATTCTGAGTTGTACATTCCTTGACAGCAGGTGAGATATCAAAGATTTACTGGCCGAGTGATAACATGTATTTCCCCGACTGTATTATTTTTCCTAATTTCCAATCTAGTATCGTTATTGCGAGTTAAAATTTCTCCTAAATATTTAAACTCATTAAACATGTCAAATGCTATGTTGGTCAAAGTGATCTCTAAATTATCGTCCCAAATCTGTGTTCTCTGTGCGATCATCATATACGTAGTCTTTTCAACGTCCACTTATGTTTTATATATATATATATATATAATCGACACGGCATAAATTTAGACGTTTGTTTGTTTTAACATTTGTTGTGTTGTGGATTGTGAGTGACAAAACGAGTGTTGCAAGGTGTTTTGATTAGTTAGTAAACAATAAAACACGTGCTGACAACTTAAACATAGTGTCATTATTCCTCGTGGTAAATCAGGCTAGAAGGGAGAACAAATAGAACTGCTTTCGAACTAACTGGGCTGACAATTCACCATCGATTCTAGGGGGGGGGGTCACTCTACCCGTTTTGGGGCTTAAGTGGGATAGGACGCCGGATCGTCGCGTATGTGTGCTGGGGGTTATTGTCATGCCCAATGTACCGGGGTTCATACCCGTGTAGGGCCACCTAGAGGTCTGTCAGGCCATTGGTTAAGCATTCCTTGCAATACTTTTTTTTCTGTCACGAGCTCCTAAGTAACTCCATTAAGTTCTTTCAATGCTTTTAATACATCACATTTTGTAATAGAGCAATGTAGTACAGTAAAAACATTAAAAAAAAGCCAATCCGAACGTCAATTACGAACCCACACGACACCACCCTTAACCTCGGCCGCAACCCAACCTGACAATTTAGGCCCACACAGATGGGGTGGAGTATATATATTATATATATATATATATGGGAGTTACATATATATATTTATATATATATATATATAGGGAGTATATATATATATATGGGAGTATATATATATATATATATATATACTCCCACCCCCATCTGTGTAGTGTATTTCAAGGGGCCAAGGATGAGGAGGGTAGTTTTTAATCGTAAATCACATGTTTAAAATCACCCCCACTGCGTTCAGCAATGATTTGAACATTTACCTGCCGTTCATTAGGCAAACCTAAGGGGTCGCTTAGGGTCCTAGGGACGGATTTGAATTATTTCTTTTAGTATTTAAATTAAATAAGTGAATAAGTATTTCTAAATAAAAAATTTAACACTATCTTCACCTAATACTAATAATATATTCGTAATGAAAACCGAAACTCCGGTGAAAATTTAACTGCTGATGAAAGCTGTGAACGATTAGAACTGGGTGCCAAAGCCCATGAAGATGCTTCTTCATTTGTTTCATCCGAGCGCACCATGGTCGTGCCGGAGAACCAATGGGAACGGACGTATCTTTGTTTGTTATTTGAGTTTTGTTATTTTACTGTAACTATGTTTAAAGCTACATATTATATTATAATTACTGGTGATTTGAACGTCCACAAATAAATTTGATTTAAAAGTATTATAAATATATTATTATTTTATTTTCAGTAACGTAGCAACATCTAGGTGTCTAACTCCTTAGTTCAATCGGTAGCGTGTCTATATACTGAACTAATTGTTACGGGTTCGATTACCGGCATCGCCGAAAAATCTATCATTGGTGGAATGTGTGTTTCCCCTTTCACAGTGATAAATTGACGGCCTGAGGGGGAGGGGGGGGGTGTTTGTATCGGTTCTAGTTATAAGTTAGTATATAAGTCGTGTGCTGATATATAATCATTCGGTTCAGAAAGTTCACGTTAAATACCTCCAAAAAAAATAATCAAGGGGTGCCGGTGTGCAAGTCTATTTTACACGCCCTGGGTGAATTTGTTGGATAGCGGATTGTAGGACTAATATGTGGATAGATGGTATAGAATATATCCGGGGCGCAAATATAATCACTCAGGGCACACGAACCCCTTGCGACTGCCCTGCTTCCCTTACCAGCATATATTATTATTATTATTATTATTATTATTATTATTATTATTATTATATTAGCACCGTGTATTACTACCCGTTCTGTTTATACGCACTTACACTAATGTGTAATGGTAGGGTGAGTGTGAGATTAAATGGAGGACCTACAGTTCAACGTGGGATCCGAACCACGGTGGAGGCCTGGCATTCCTCACATTCACAAGTTGTGATTAATACACGTCTTGTCAGAGGTGAAGGAAGGGTTTGGCAATCAGATAAATCTGTGCCGGGACGGAGGATTGAACTCCGGATCCCCAGCACAGAAGTCCGATACCTTACCCCTAGACCACTAGGTCACCCACCAGCATATAAAATCCACGGCAAGCCTTACGTATTGAACCCCGCAGCCATCAGTGAATGTTTCGTGACTAATGACTGTTTTGTTGGTTTTTATTGTTGTAAACTGATAAATTCACACACAACAATTGAAACACATTTTAGTAAACTTTGGTTTTTTTTACATCCATTAATGTTTCCAGCCTGGGTCAGTTTTTTATTAAAGCCATATATTTTCCACTACCGGCTAGGCCTGTCGTAGTTTCATTTGCCTTATAATACAACTTAATACTAGGACAGGCACAACATCCAGTCCCCGGCCGCTAATTTATCACTGTGAAGGGGTAAGCCCACATTTCATCAATGATAAATTTTTCGGCCATTCGGGTAATCAAAGTAGACAGACACGCTACCGAATGAGCTAAGGTGTCGGATCGTTGGATTGAAATTGGTTTATTAAAGACATGCGTTGAAAGTGTTAATAATGGTAAGATTGATATAGTTTGGCCGTTTCTAGTATTGTATTGACTCAAACACTCCCTTCACCCCTCTTTGGCCACTTGTTGATAATGTCTGCTCAGGCAGAGATTGTAGAAATTTTACCAGGCCAATTTTGGCTGGGATACCACTCATCCCTCCCCTACCCTCTGACGGTGGTCACATGGTATAAGGTTTCAGCCTCAAACCAAGCTAAATTGCCTGTGACGGGGAGGTCAGGGTTCGAATCTTAGGTGGGTGCACTGGTGCAGTTTTTCACGTGTAATTTAATTTTTTTAAATGTGTTTATTTTTTCACTCTTTCGTCACGCAAATGCTGGTTTACATATTTTTAAGATCATTTTCTCCATTATTAGCCTCCAGTTTAAGTCATTAATAACCTTTGTATTGAATGTGCTACTAAGAAAACTATAGATATATTTGGTAATATTATTATTAGTTCCTGAAGTAGAAAACGGACACACAAAGAAGTATTTAATAAATAGATACAAATATTAATAGGGTAGACCTATTAAACAATAAAAACTAATTAATTTTGTTCGGATTATTTTATTGACTTGAATTCATATACAAATTTAATTTTAATATAAATATAACACATATTAATATATTATGATTGTTAGAGAGAACAATTCAACATGATTTGCGTATATAATTAAATCTAAACTATCAATGGTTATGAACAATTTAAAAACATAAGCTACAATAAGCTATAAATGTACCATACAAGATTAACATAATTAATAAGAAAAATTCATATTTTTATTTTAGTAAATGGTGAATATTTTTATATTCTTTGACTTTATAGAGATAGTCTCTATCACGTGTGTCTTAACAACACTATATTATTTGTTAAACTTATCATACTAAAATATTAAGATACATCAATTTACGGGATCAAATAATTTGTATAATGCTTATACAGTCTAATATCTAGTTTACCAAAATATATGAACATGGAGAATATTAATGAAATTACAGTTTAAAAAAGAGCCTTGGACAAAATCCAAATTTTCATTGGCACTTTTTATTGACATGATTAAAAAATGAGTTATTACTTACTAGGGATTAATTATTACTCAAAATGAATGAAATTAGATTACTTCACAGACACATGAGGGACGTCTAGGAGAAACATATTTTTAACCCCAATATTGCTATAACTGTTAACACTATAATCCAGAGGGTTTATTTGTGTTGACCAAATTACGCCTTCTATCCGCAAAAAGGTTGGCACTACCTTCACCAACAAACGGCGGTTGGCATGGCTCGACGCCAAGGAGTTTTAAGTATCGCAGAATATATCTGTGTGACATCTGATATCACCGATATATTTTCAGGTCATATATGAATAAACGCTTTTATATCCAATAATACTTTGGTTCGTCGTCCATTAGCTATTTTAGTCTAAAAGGTTTATAAGCGTTAGCGTATCACTCAGGGAAATATCTATTGTTGAATGTTTAGCAGAATTTTACATAATACTAGCGGACCCGACAGACGTTGTCCTGCCCAAGCGTTGGCTTTTCGTTTGGGTGGCATAATTGATTTCTATAATAAAACAAATACTATGTAATCATCACAATTAGAAATTTACAATGAACTCCAATTAGTGAGTAACACAAATATTACAAATTCAGTGTTTGTCAAGACAACATACAAAATAAAACATCTTTTCATTTTTGGCATTTCGCCCAAAACTCCACAAATATCATCTGTATCGAAAACAAACATAACTATGAATTATTCTCAGAAGTTCAATTATTCATGAACTTTTCAGAAGGTTTTAACGGTCAATTATTGATGAACTTATGATTTTTTAACGGTCAATTATTAATATTATATTCATTATTATAAATATTGGGGGGGGGGGGGCGGGGGTGAAATGTTGAGGTTACATGTTCTGATATGCAAAAAATCTAAAACAAAATCCCCCACCCCCCAAAAAAATCCTAGAACTCGATTGCAGCGCCACCTACCGGGTCCAATTGTGAATCTAAACCATCCACGGACCCACTCAAACACACACAAAAAATTTCATCAAAATCGGTCCAGCCGTTTAGGAGGAATTCAGTGACATACACACGTACAGAAGAATTATATATATTAAGATTATACCAATAATTCTCAGAGTAGCACATATTTCGCACAGTTCTTGTCCAGTACGAAAATTCTCAACAGGGAGCAAGTAAAACTTCAGACAATGAATTCCCTTGAAGGGGACAAGTAACTTATTTAAAAGTAGCTCAGCTTAAATCAAGGCGTCGAATGATAGTGAGATTTCTTGCGGTATTCATCAGAAAGAAAGTGGGACAGATTTGATTGAAAGCAATTCCCAGTTAGATAAAATGAAGGAGACGAATACCAAAAATATATACTTTTTTATGTGGGGGAAAAACAATTCTTCTTTCATTTAGAAAATAAATCAGGAGAAAACACTTGGAGACTAGGTCTGCGTCGAAAACTAATCGTGTCTATCAAAAGTTATCCGGCGCGTTCCGCCATCTTGAGACGCGAGCGCGCCTCACGGCTATCTCGTCACATGAATAGTTTCTTCAGGACGACAACTTTTCAAAGTGAGTTTATTGTATTCCCTTTAAACCGACACGTTTGAAGCCTATTGCTTTATCACCATCCCAGCCATGGTGTAAAGGAATAGGAACTAACTGAATATGAGACTCCAAATCAGTTTGTAGAACAGAAACATCATCGTTAACATCAACGTCCAGTGCATGATGTAAAGCCTGCAACAAAATGAAAACAACGTAAGTTTCTTGATACATTATCTTGTAAAACGACACTACCCGTTGTGAAATGTAAAATAAAATAAATGTACAAATGCAATCTTGTATACTAAAGCTAATTACATTTTAAGAACAAATTCTTATTTATGTGTCTTACATTTAATATTTGAAAATTAGGATTTTAGCATTGATAATTTAAATATAAGTTACAAGGGTTTGGAGTTGTTTTAACATTCGTTAATAAGGATTCTATGAATTAGCACGATCTATTCCATCGTTATTAATTACTTGAGCTAAGGGATTAGGATTGTGAGTATCGCGTAGAGGAAATGCAGGTTGGTAATTAGTTTTTTATTTCAAAATATGATTCACGTCATATTTCAGTTCTATGTCCCTATAGGATTAACGATTTTATATGTTAAGATTTATAATATTAAAAAAAAAATCATGAAAAGGTGAAATGATCACATTTTCAACGATGTTTCACGTGAGTTTTTACGGTTCTGAGATGAATCAAAATGTTTAAAAGCATAGATATACAGTCTGATTTTCAGGGGAAGAACTTTATTTGAAATCTATAAACCCATGCTAGCCTAACTATGCGGGAAAAAAATTACAATTGTATCTAGTCTTAGTCCATTTGATTAAAAATTTAAAGAAAAATTACAATTGTATCTAGTTTAGTCCATTTAATTGAAGATTTAAAGAGAAATTACATTTGTATTTAGTTTAGTCCATTTAATTAAAGATTTAAAGAGAAATTACAATTGTATCTAGTCTTAGTCCATTTAATTAAAGATTTAAAGAGAAATTACAATTGTAACTAGTCTTAGTCCATTTTATTAAATATTTAAAGATAAATTACACAGTAATCTAGAATTGAGTGTTATTGGATGTTATTGAATACTTTTTAAGTGAACTTTATAAATCAAATAATACATATTTTTAAAGTGCCAAATTTTAGTGACTTTCAATCAGTGTTGGTGGTTTAAGTGAGCTTCCTATAAAATCAGGGTTTATTCTTCCTTCAACAAATAAAGTCATTTTCATGAGGTCATGATATAGCATTCTAAGATAATTGAGGCTTGTTTTATGGGTTTTAAAAACTTTATAACTGCCACGATAAATACAACAACTCCTTTAAGTAGCTCGCTCACCCCTCGGACGACGCAGAGCTTAGGTAAAGCTAACCAGGCGCTATATCATGGTGTGGTTTTCTTTATTTTACTTTAAAAATAAACAGGAAAATTGATACCAGTGAAACCGTGTTACCATATTTTAAAGAAATCAAAAAATAATAATCATTATTTTAAAATGAATAAAACTACCAAGGCCGTAGTTAGGGGGGGTTTCGGGGTTCAAACCCCCCCCCCCCCCGAAATCTTATGAACAAAATATATATGGCTTTATTTATGTTTCAAATAATATCAAAATTAAGGTACAATTACAAATTAGGGGGCTGTGTTACTTCAGAGAGCTTCCAGAGGTGTTTATTATTTAGAATTTTTTCTAGCCTTTGGCAGTTATGGTGTTATGTTGTCATAAAAAAATTCAGATAGCTTCTAGAGGTGTTTAATATTTAGAATTGTTCTTATTTTTCGGTGGTTAGGGGGTTATGTTGCCATAAAGAAACACTTTAGAAAACTTCTAGAGCTGTTTAATATATGGAATTTGTCCTAGCCTTCGGCAGTTAATGTGTTATGTTACCATAAAAAAAACACTTTAGAGAGCATCTAGAGCCGTTAAATAATTATAATTTGTCCTAGCCTCCGATAGTTAGGGGGTAGTGTTGCCATAAAAAACACTTCAGATAGCTTTTAGAACAGTTTTTTATTTAAAATTTTTTCTAGCCTCCGTCAATTGGGGGATGGGACCACCAAACCCCCCCTGAAATTTTTGGCTGGCTACGGCCTTGAAAACTACTAACCCGATAGTGATTTCTCTGTCGTCTGTAGAAGAATTCACAAGACCGCACTTTGATGCTTTTTTTGGTTCGAGCTTAGTATTGTATCTAATTTAACGGTTTATCCCATATCGAGGCTGATTAACCGTGATTTTACATGCACAGTGATTGAGTCCAAACAATAAATCTTAATATCAGTGTGCAGTTTTCTACATTCCTTACTTAAAAACAACGAGATTGAAATCGATGAAATAATAGTGTTTTCATTTTAAAATAATTATTTTTACATATTTTTTTTAACCACAATAAAAAATTGTTTTATTTGTCTCATTTCTACTTATCTATTGTGAACATTACAGGCTAACACACCCCGATAAAACAACTGGTTAGAAATGTACTACCTACCTGAGTTACCGTGGGCTGAGTCTACGATATAATAAAAGATAACTAGAAAATATTGCAATTGGAACGACTAGCATTAATCACCTCTTTGGATAAAGTAGTAAGCTTACCCAACCTTTTAGCTGGAATGTGTTATAAGGAAAAAAGATGGTGTAGCTAGGCTTCAGTTAGGTTATTGACGGTTCCATGATTGGAAAAATAAAGACGCGTTTCCTCTCCTTCGTATAGATGACCTACGGGACTCTTTGGAAAACCTGAGGCTATTTTCCACAGTCAATATGGTTGAATTGTTACTGGCAGCTTGAAGTAGCCTCTCAGGACCATGAGGAGACCATATTTACGACATGAGATGGATTGGGAGTTCAAAGTCTTTCCCTCTGGAATTTGTAATGACCCAACAAGAACTTAACAAAGATTGGTGGATCTATTTCTATCTCACCTCCAGTGAGATAAAGCGTTTGTGTGCTTGGATTAGGTCATCGTTATTGAGAGGACTTTTGAGGTTACAGGAAGATATTCTGAAGGTGAAAACATTGAAATGCAATGTATTTATAACTATTGTAAAATTTCTGGTGCACATTGTATCAAAGAAAAATGTCCCCATCGATCCAGTAAAAATTCGTACAAAGGTGGACTGATCCATACTTAGTGAGGTCACTGAACATCAGACATTTCTGGGGTTGTCTTCATCTTACGGATGCCATATAAAAGGATTTTCAAACATCATGGCACCTCTGTATTATCTTATACAAAAAGTAGGTAAGTTTACATAGAGTGAACAGTGTTATTGAATTTTTAAACTTCTGAAACAACGTCTCCGTCTCTTCCCATTCTTTCTTCTCAAGGATTGACACTGAGCTTATCTTGATATCTTGGCCAGTAGGACAAGCATCAGAACTGTTTTAAGTCAAATACAAAAGGGAGAATAACGCGTGGTATCATATCATAGTCGAGACCTAACAAAGGCAGAGAGTCACTATTGTGTAAGTAGGGGAGGGATATTGGTTGTCGTATAGTATGTAGCTTATCACTTCCGGAGTGAGTTATACGGCAAGATGTTACAAGCACATAGAAACCATAGCTCTCATTACTGGACGCAGAAGTTTAAAGAATCTGAATGACAGGTTTCCCGATGACTGGGACAGTTGACTGAATATAATGTTGAAGTAGAACATCACCCCGGAAAGAATCATGGGAATTATGATAGACTTTCGTTTGGCAAGTAAGCAATTTGAGCGTGAAGAGATGTCAATTTTCAGTATATCCCAAGATGAATCAAGTAGGACACTACATTAGTTAGAAAAGAATATCAAATTGCTATAGGATGCTAACTAAGCCATCAGACACATTGCTAAGCTCAAACGGGATTATAGGAAAGACCAACCACTCAATCAGAGGAGAAATATACATGATCTAGTTGACAAGATGGAGTAGATTATGATTACATCAGGGTATTCTGTATCATCGCTGGCTGAAAGAAAACGAGGTGAGCCTACCTCAGTTTGTAGTACCACGTCACGACCTCTGTGGCCACCTAGGCGTAACAAAGATATTAGAACAAATTCGACCATAGGGTTTATTGGCCGTGAATGGCAGAAGATGTAGAGCTGTGGTGTAGAGAGTGTCCTAAAGTCAAGAGAAGGAGGTCGATGACCGCCAAACCGAGAAAACCACTTGGGACCTACCATACATAGTTTCTCCTTTAGTGTGTATTGGTAGATATTGTGGAACCTTGCAAAAAAATAATTGAAGGAAATAAATACGTTCTTGTAGTGACTGACTATTTAACCAAATGGGTGGAGCCATATGATATTCCAAAATTGGAAGCGTCAAAAGTTGATGGGCTTATAGTGGAAGAGACTATCTGCAGTTTGGATGTTCCAGTGGAACTTCATACTTATCAATGACGCCAGTTTGAGTCTAGATTATCCCCAGAAATGTGAAAACTTCTTGGGACGTAGAAAACAAATGTTTCTCTATCATCTCCAGTCAGATGGCCTGGTAGAAAGGTCAATATACCAATCTGATCACTTCTTTCTCAGTAAATCTCCGGCCAGACTGGCTCTGCATCTGGTTATACCTACATACCAGTCCAGTCCACGAGATTCAACAAAAATTAGTCCCTACTCGCTCAATATAAGTTGGGAAGTACGATTACCAATCTTACGTGCTGTTCAGAGATCCAGAGCCAGCGAAAAGGGTCGTCAATGCGAATCATTGAAGTGGAAACGGATTGTCTTTAATTTCAACCAGCTGAAGCCGTGCATTTGGGTCCTAAGTAAACCACCATCACCAACAAATGGGTAATAGATAGACGTTACGGATAAATTGCTACCAGAGAAAGAATCGAGTTTGACTTAGTACCAAGTGTCAGTGATGATTTTGTTAACGATGGTTGAGCAGAAACTAATAGTACGGATTATTGATTGTGTTATTCAAACAAACTTATGACGAGACTGTTTCGGAGATACTTTATCCAGAGAATCATAGGAAGCCCATGGGCTACTAATTGGGTGTGAGCATAATAATTACTTTCTTGTGGTGTAGAAATCAATTAATTCTCATTGCTATTTTATCATAGCTGGTTATTGATGCAGGTGGTTTATTTCAATTCCATATTTCTGTGGAAATCAACGGTTAGAATGATGGGGGAAATATTCACATATATGTTTCTCTTTGAGATAGCTCTGAGTGTGTACAGAGACCTAATTCCACGCTATAATTTTGAAAAACCCTAAAAAAAATTAGTAAAACTTAAGCTGTAAGTACTTCCTCTCTCAGCCTTACCTCTGATAGTTTTTCCTGGCTTGCGGCAGATTGTCGAGGTTTTCCTTCAACAGGTAGATCCTCACACCCTTCACATACTCGTGCAAGTAGTCCTTCCACACTATGCTGCGCACGTCGAAATAGAAGACGTCGCGGTCCTCCGGGGAGGTCTTGTCCAGCAGCGCTCCCATATTGGCGTCGTGGAACTTCCATTCCCGTATGGAGAAGTACGCCACCATCTCAATGAACTTTTTGGTTTTCCAGTACATGTCCACGTTTCTGCGTCACAGAGTGTATACTTAGATTTAGCCCATATCTACAGGATAAGTACACACTGATCAAGTGAGGGTTTAATTTAAGTCTGCAGGCCACTTTTGTTAAGTTGCTAGTCGCATGCAGTTGTGTATCTAAGATTATATTTTCTATCAGGTAATCCATCAAGACTTTAGCTATAATACAGCTTCGAGGAAGGTGTGTTTTGTTGGGTCATAGTCTCCTAATCACCAGGGACCAATAAAATGTGTAGATATTAAATTCCTCCAAAAGCTCTTTAGAATATGTGTATTATATCTTTTTTCTTTTTCTTCTATTTGGCTATTTTATGAACATTTTTAATACGTGTGATGGTAAACTATTTTAATAACAATTCACTCAATATATTTCTGGCAACGAATAGTTTTGGGAGTTCAAATCCTGGATGGATTACTGAGATGAGCTTTTTTCCTCAATTATCTGGCACTCTTCCTTAACGTACTTTATTAATCCTCAAACCATTACTATAAAAATGCGGGTATTTTACTTTGCCTGAATTATAAATTACATTATATGTATAAAATGTGGATTTTGTCTAATTTAGATAAGAGGTATTTCTTTTGGTAATCATGAAACTAATTAAAACAATTCTCATATATTCATACATCAATTCATGTGAATTTCGACTGTCAGTATTCAAAATTAATTACAATACATTTGAATTACTATAAGGTAAAATGTGACCTCAAAAAAGGATTTGTATTTTCCAAAAAGTTTTTTCTTTCCAACTATAAACTATAAGTAACACTGAAATTAGTTCTACTTGATATTTTTGATACACAAGTTTGTCAACCTGTAAGTAAAGTCTCATTTAGTCTTGACAAAGTCGTTTTTTAAGCGTCAAAATAATTTTTCAGGTGTAATTGATTGTAGACTCAGCTTATCAAGAAACTGGGTCAACTAACTATCGTAGAAAACGAGAGTGACGTCAAACTGTTCACGTGAGCGTACAACCCGAATGGTTAGTAAGACGCAGTCCTGAAAAAAACTAAGATATGTGACTTGTGCCTCGGAAACTTATATACGTAATTAATTAGATAGACATACATTGCCCACCATAAGCACCAGTATTAAAACATAACTTTTTTTAATCAATAGCCCTACTTTCAGCACCAGCGCTAACAACTTGTTTTATGTGATATTGATGATTATGTTAAGTCAACAAGTACACTCGCATTAGCGTGGAGAGAGACTGGAAAAACCACAGTGAAAGAAACTTAGAAAACCACCATACGACATAGATTTTTTTTAACAACGTGTTCTTACTACCCATTTGGGTTATACGTTTAAGTACTAATTACGCTAATGGGTTAGGAATTGGGAAGGTTAAATTTAGTGGAAGTGAACCCACATTCGCGTGGAGGAAGAGTGGAAAACCATTCAGGAACCCCCCCCCAAGTTTAGTGGACCAAGATTCGAACCTTGATCTCCCCGTTCTCGATAGTCTAACTCAACATGAAACTAGCACGTTAGCTAGCTACGCCACTTAGGAGGGTAAATGACAATTCCAATAAAGTATGTTTTACTGATGAAGGGGAAGTCGGGGTTCGAGTTCCAGATGGGTATAAACGAGACTGTTTTTTACTAAATGGTTCATCACTCTCCCCACACAGTCAATTTCCTCTAAATACTACTTTCTTCGTATCTACCTATATGCGTATAGCCCAAATGGCTAATGAGACAGGAGGAGGGGGAATAATATAAAAAACACAGTTTTTAGGGCAAAAAAAAATTCAATAAATAGAGTTTGTGGAGTGGTATTCCAATTTAAAGTCTGTCATACCAGCCGTGCAAAATTAATACTTCCTACAAACAGTAATAATTCTACATACTTTCGGAAAGTAACACAACTTTGAAATTAAATGTTTGTCAATAAGAGTGTTTGTGTGGTTTATAAATTTATTGTTACACGGGTCTTAGTCTAAACACTTATCTTTGACAGAACTTACTATCAGAATCACTATATTTTAGTTTTAGTTTTAAATAGAACCCCCATGCTAAATGAAGCTAATAGAATGGATATTGATTCAAATACGATTGTGTACTATAGCTACTAGAAAGCTACAAGGTACTGAACATCACTGAGGAATAGGAAGTCTCCTGTGGTACTATTTCTTTTCTAGGATAAGTTTGGGATAAGGTTTGATAGCTAGTAAAGGCATAAAATGTTTTTAAAAAATCTAAAATATCCCTGTACGATTAAATTACACTTAGAAAAATTATTATTCATTCTCCGCCATTGTTTTAAATTGAACATTCTTGCCCAGTGTTTGATCAACTTCATACCTTATATTTATATCGCTTTGAGCTAAAGAGTATTTTGATATATCCCTATCCCTGGCAGATAAACCACGGTAAGTCCTGAATTCACACACAAAATATTACCTCGCCACCACGTTTGATATTTCAAACCTG
The DNA here is from genome assembly GCA_033556935.1 of Timema podura. Taxonomy (NCBI): domain Eukaryota; kingdom Metazoa; phylum Arthropoda; class Insecta; order Phasmatodea; family Timematidae; genus Timema; species Timema podura. The sequence continues at coordinate 16,401,137 of JAVRXN010000005.1, read as the reverse complement.
GGTTTATTTGTTAAGATCATATCTTTTGGAATGATAGATTCATAGCTGCTTAGTATTTCTTATAAATGGTACAATGGTGCACCGCACAAACTTAATCTCGCCTTTATCTTAAAATAAACACTTACTAAAATCATCAGATTTGTAAAAAAAAAAGTATATAAATTGTTGTAGGAACATTAAACCAAAGATTATAAATAAAATAATATACACTGTTACTTACTCTATGGCATTAGGAACTAGGAACAGTGTTACAGAAAAATTGAGAAAATAGAAATACCTTTGTCCACCAAAGAGCATAAAAATCAAATTAATTTTAAAAGACCCGAATTAAAAAGAACATATATTTTCTTATAGCTCAGAAATTATTGGTCTTATAAAAATATATTTCAAATAAATGATTTTTATCTTTAGTAGTGCTACAGATTTATATGGTAAGATATTTTGTATCTCAAATAGTTACGGAGAAATTATGAAAATTGGAAAACTTTATCCATGTAAAGTACCCTCAAAGTCATTTTCATAAGAAAATGAGAATCTCCATCATGTTTATAATGAAAAACAGTGTCTTAATATAAAATTTAATAAAAATCGTAAGAGCTAATTTCGCTAAAATTGATTTTCTTTCTTTTTGTCCTTCAGTAAACTACCCTTAATTTTAGGTTTAGATATATAATTCCAAAAATTCCTAGGGGGTGAGGGGGGGCCTTATGAAAGTACCATATACCAAGTTTGAGCCCAATGGGTTAAATAGTTTCGGCTCTAGCCTGAGGTACAGACAGGCGGCATTAAGAAAACCACTTTGTTTTGTTTCATGGGGTCATGAAACGTCGATATTTATCAAAACCTTGAGGTCTATTTTTTCGAAGAATACAGCACTTCTCTCTTTGAGGGTTCGAGAAAAAGTAAAACTATTAATAATGATACCTTTTCCTCGTGTTTATCGTCCTGCTAGCCGTCTAGGCTAAACAAATTGGCTAAGGATGAAGAAGGTAGAATTTAGAAGAAGTATACTCTCATATGCGAGGATTTAATGTGGGAAACCATTCCACTGGTGTTGATACTTATAGAAAATTAAACAGGCTTTTTAAACAGATTCTATCAAATGATTTTTCAGTTTATGGGTTTGAGGAAAGTAAACCAGTTTGAGAAAATGCACCCACCTTTGAACGGATAAGGAACGTGTGAGAACAAGCTCAACTTCGTCCAGGTACGATTCGAACCGTTCCCGGCAATCCAGTATACCATTTTAAAAGCCAAGAGTGTCCGAATCTTCCAAAAAGTATACATTTCGGACGTAATTTGTTTAAAAAATAATATTCTAATAGAGATTTAAGTGGATAAACTTACTTGTGGCTACCTGTGCGGATGTAGGGCACGACGTCAGCGAAACACGCGGGCACCAGCTCAAACAGGATCGAGAAGAGTCGATAAAGCAGAATGTATTTCGTCAGTACCATCACATGGTAGTACATACAATTGACAGATGGCAGCATATGAACGCTATCAGTTAGGTTTTTTACTAACTCCTTCCAAATCAGTTGGTTCCGTGAACCAGACGTGAAGGCGTACACCTTTGCTCTCTTCCTGGTAGGGACAAGGAATGAAACATGGAAGTGAAAAAAAAAAGGGTTATCGTTAATGGTATTTAAAGATAGTATCGATACTTTATATTGGTATCGGAATAAAAATATCGATAGCAGCTTCTATTGGTATCTAAATAGCAGTGGAGTATTCTGAGAAAAATTAATAGTTATGTTGTACTCTTAAAGTTGCGGGGGAGATTTGGGGGCCAAGGACCCTCAACCACTGTTGTCCAAGAACGTCAAGGGATTTTTTCAAGGTATGTATTTGAAGATGTGTGCTTATAGAACAGTGGTTCTTGAAATTTTATTATTTCCCCTTAACTGTATTTTATCTTAGGAAATTTTTAGCCCCCCCCCCCCCACCCCTTTCCATATCCTTTCTTCTTTTATTTATCCATAACGATTATTACCATCCACCCAAAATGTAATAAAAGTAACTCCATGGTGTCAGCCCGCATTCAGGCTATACCTACTGAGCGGCTACCAAACTGTTTGGCGAATTAGTGCCAACTCTTGCGGATAGAGAGTGTCATGTGGTCAGCACAACGATGACTACAGCCATTAAACTTGGATTTCTATATCGGAGTTACTACTACTTTATTCGAGTAGCTCCTTATTTAACTACCCTAGGCTTAATCTAACCTGTTACAGACCCACTGCTTCCCAGATAATCTTTACGTGCCGGGAATCTAACCTGGGACCTCTGGGTCCGTAGCCCGAACCTATGACCACTAGACCACATCGGCGGTCCTCAAATTGTAATGATATCTACATAGTTAGAAATTTAAGTGAATATTAATGTCAGGGCTAAGAGTGGTATGGGCACGATTCTGAATGCAGAAGAAAGACAGATCCTTTTCAATTAGCCTAGTGTAATTAAAAGCACACAGTTAGTAATACTTAAAGCAAACAATCATAATAAGAATAAAATGAAGGGGTACCAAGAGTCCATAAGATCTAGGTGAAAGGGAATCAGGTGGATTGTCCAACTCACGTTGCAATTAAAACTATTTCTGACCCCTCTCTCTTTCCCCAACACCACAAATAATGTTAATAGAAATTTAAATAATATTAAGTATAATTAAAATATTTAGCATTGAAGATGTCTCGAATGAATATGCTACATTTCAATACCAGGCTTCAGGCTTAAGGTGGGGTGCTAGTGAGCGCCAGTTTAGTGCATTAATTTTGCAGTTTTAATAGCATAAACATTTTTTGGCAAAAATAGATCAAATATTTATTCTATAGAAACATAGAGTTTAGCTTTATGCACATGCTAATCTCAAGAGTTCTTGAATATCTCTCATGAGCATAGCGGCATTTGGTGACAAACTTTTTAAATGCAGAGAAAAAGATGTCACTAAATTCCAGGACACCCTTGACAGATACTAAAAAACTGTTGAGATTAGCATGTGCGTAAAACTAAACTCTATGTTTCTATAGAATAAATATTTGATTTATTTTGGCCAAAAAAATGTTTAATCCATAAAAACTTCGAAAATACTGCCCTAAGCTCACGCTCACTAGCACCCCATCGCCTAATATTCAAAAGGTTTACCGTTAAACACAAAATTAATAATTGAAAAAATATACAATTAATAGCTTCAATACCATTTGCATTATTTAAATCTATTAGTTACTATAAAAAATACTCCAAATGATTTATAAAATCATTTACTATTCATATATATATATATATACTCGGCCTTCAGGGCTTATGAGGCTGTGCAACCCCAAACCCGCTCTCTCCATCAAAATTTCATTTTTTCTACAGCCTTTATTGAATGCCTACCCCAAAAGTAAATGGCTGGGTGCGCCACTGATTAAATAAATTATATGAAAATATATTTTATTTTACCTTTTCCTTCTAAATAATCTTGAAATGGTGAGATCACACTCCTGACTTTTGGGATTCTTTGATGTATAATTATATAAAATCACAATGACTAATAAGTCGTTAATGAAAAATTAAAACTAAAAGAACACTATTAAAACTTCACAATCCTTACTATATAAAAAAAAAACCGTCAACCACGATTAAAGTAGCCTCGTCACCCAATCTGATCTGATATGAGTAAGAACTTTTTTAAAAGCTATCAAATGAAAAAAATATTGATATAGAAAGGAAAGTATTTATGTCGATTTAAATTATTAATCATTAATGAGTATATTTCAAACACAGAGATATTGGAGCTCGATTTCAGTTGGGTTTACTGACTAATAGTGATATTCCTAAATGGTTTCTCATTATTTCTCTCTATTCTATTTCTTAAATACGGGTACACTTATTCTAAATTCAACCTTCCTCATCCTTAACTCTTAGTGTATGTATTATGAAGTGGTGTCCCCCGAATATGTGGTAAGAAGTGATGCTATAAAAATGGATACTTTACAAGAATAAATATTTCAATTCTTAATTAAATAATATGGCTAACAGGTAATATTTTTAATGGGTGGTAAAATTTGTAATAACACCCAGATGCGTTAGAATCAATGGTATAACCACTGAAAATATTATGCATGGTTCTGATCAATGATCAAATGTTTTCCAAGTACTATGCATGACTCATACCTTAGATTAAATATTGTTTAATTAAATTATATATGGCTCAGATCAAGGATCAAATATTTTCTAAGCATGATGCATGATTCAGACTATAGATCAAATATTGTCTTAGTATTATTCATTAATCATATTAATAATCAAATATTGTCTAATTATGATGCCTGGTTCCAATAAATGATCAAATATCGTTTAAGTATGAAGAAAGGCTCTGATAAAATATATATAATCTATTCCAAGAAAGATGCATGATTTTCATAGATTATATATTGTTATGTAAGTAACATGCATGGTTCTGAGTAACTATCACATTCTGTATAATGATAATGCAGGGATCATATCAAATGTTGTGTAAGTATGAAGCTTGGCTCTGAAAAATGATCAAATGCCGTCTAAATATGAATAATATCCGTGGTAAATGTTTAAATTTCATGTGAGTATAATGCAGGCCTCAGACTGATAGTGAAAAGTTGCTTGTATGAATCAAGCTTCTCATTATTGATACCATTTTGTCCAAACATGATACATGGCTTTGAGCACTTATCGACTCGGACAATGATCTTATGAGGTCTAGCTATGATTGATGCCTCTGATCAAATGATGTATGAGCCAGATCAAGGATTGTTGTGTAAGTATGATCCATGGCATAGATCAGATTATTGTGATAGTATCCTTTCATTTTCAATGTGGGGAAGTCCAAAACACTCGAAGGAGTTAGGGTGGTTAACTCATGATTCTATAACGCTTTGAATGCTCTTGGGCCGGCTGGCATGGAGCGGTGAGAAAGAATAAATAGAAAACAATAGGTCAGCCATGACAATTTTTATCAAGGTAGAACCCACTATATATCCTCTATACTAAAGATAATTGTCGCAGAGCTCAGATGCGTCGTTAGTTATTAATTATTGAGGGGAAAGTGGGTGGGAGGACGGTAAGAACCCATTTTCAATTTGAATTATAAAATAAAAATTATGTTGTGACAAATGAATAAAACGAATAATGTGATAACAGATTTTTTAAGTCGTTTAAAAAGTTACTTTAATAATTTATTAATCGCTTCAAAGGTTGATTTTCAATTTTCTAATGAAAGCAAATCACTGTTTATTTTAATGCTCTAAGATTGTCCAATTTTTATAGATAATTGGGTAAGGGAGATCCCTCTGTATCCCTTAATAATGACGCCCGTGAAAGAACTCACAACTTCTAAATATTATTTTACTTTCTTTTGATCTAGAGAAAGCTTACGATCGGGTGGAATAAGGTTAAGTTTTGGGATGTTCTAAGAACGTATGGTGTGGATGCATGGTTAGTAAATGCAGTTATAACGAGTGTTTGATGGAAGTAAAGCGTGCGTTCATGTGGATGGAGCTTTGAACTAATGGTTTGACATTGAACAGGGTGTTAGACAATATGAATTTGAGAGTGCTGTTTGTTGTATGTAGATCATAACGTACCAATGGCTGAGAATCAAAGTAACTTGTAGAATGCATTAAATAATAAATTATTTGAATGTGGCGACAGGCATAATGGATCTTCGTATAAATATATACAAAACTAAGTGATAGTTTTTTATAAATTACGAATCTGGAAATGATTGTCATCTTAGTATAACTGAAAGAATGTTAGAACACGTGAGTGATGTTGTGTATCTGGGCAAAATGTTCTATAAAAATGGAAGAATTGATGATGAAATCGACAGAGAGGTGAATGCATATCGGAGAGTGATTGTAAGTATGTGAAGTATTGAACATAAGAAAGTAAGCTATTACCAGTATCGAAAGAGTCAAAGGTGGCAGTATATAAAAGTGTGTTGACGGCAACATTGTTTTATGGATGTGAAGCGTGGTTTTGTCAGGGGAAACACAATAGTTAGATGAATTCTGTTGGAATGAGATATATCTAAGGAATGTATGTGGAAAAACTAGATTTTTTTTTCATTAAAACTTTTGGTTGATTCGATACTATTTAAATTTGTTTACTGTATTAACAGTATTTCATATAGTTTGTATTCAAAATTATAACAATGATATAAATCCACCCCTGCTCGTCTCTTTTTGAACCAAATATCTTCACAAACACCTTGTTTTCTTATTTTCGAACAACCTAAATTTTATTTCGTTAATTTTGTAAGAGAACTTATATTTGAATAAAAAAAGCTATAATCTATAATAGTAAAAGGAAGTGTTTGTTTTGGTTTGTTTGTGTGAGATGCACAGCCAAATCTACGGCTCACAGAGATCTAAAATGTTTAAGATAGTTAGATGGAAGAGGGGTACGAATGTCACTCAAAGCCATTTTTTTTATTAGCTTTTTAACTAGGCTATTGTTAAAAAAATTTGGTTTAGAATTACTTTTCGGAGATAGTTGTGATAAAAAAATATGCCAAATTATCCTCGGAAAAATTTTTTGTATGAAATCTACCGTAATTATAAACCATTTTTGTGTGTGGAGGGGTGGTGGAGGGTTCGGGGGGCTTAAATAATTCCTATACCACAGTGGGTCATGGGCAACGCCGTGCGAGATTGCTTGTATTCAATATGAGAAAGTTTGTGTGATTGTGTCATACCAATTATTTCCATTATGTTTTTGCAACAATGTATATTTTTTTTGTTCAAATATATTACGTATTTCAAATATATAAATATATATATATGTGTGCATACAGCACCGTAGACACTCAAATTAGTGGGGGAGGGGGCTGAGCAATAAATTATGAGAGAGAGAGAAAACTAGGAAGAATTGAGATAAGGAAACATAGCAATCCCTAGAATATTAGAGTTGGCAGAGATTAAAAGTTCATGAAGCACTGGCGTGGACTCTTAATCTCTGCCAACTCCATTATATATATATAGCAATAATGTAAAGCTGACAAGAAGGTTTGTAATAAGCTATGGGTTAGGTTAGAGTCTTAAACTGGGGTAGAAATAGCTAGAGAATGGTTTGGGCAGTTTCAAAAATAGCTTACGTTCTATACAAGGTTGAGCGTTCTCCAAGTCATCTAACCTTAGCATCAAAGGACACTTTGCAGGATTTTGTAAATACAGCTAAGGTTATCGATCAATTTCTTTGAGTATCCTATGTTCAGTCTGATTTAGATATGAATTAACATTTTTTACAGTTAAAAAGTTCCAATAAAATATATATACATTGATACGTCGATTCATGTTATTTGCAACTGTCACTATTAATAGATTATTTCAATACTTAAAAATCAATACTGATAATATAGTATAATATCAATGTTGACAGAAAAAATTGTTTATTTATTTATATTATATATATATATATATATATATATATATATATATATAATATTATAATGTTTCTTCCTATGTGAATCAAACTATGGTTACGTTGAACAAAGGGCTTTAATAAAATTCAGCCTTGAAACCTCTATAATCACATGACTCAAATTGGTAATTTTTGGTCAATGCAAGATCATTAATATAATCATTCAAAAATGGGAAAGTCTATCCGGATTTTAGAAACTAATGACGTCATTGTGTAACTACCTGCCAGGAGCGTTAGACACGTCCCAGGCAATGAGGACATCTATCCGGGTTCTAGAACCTTATATCATAGCTTGAATACATGCCCGGAGCGTTAGACACGTCCCAGGCAATGAGGACATCTATCCTGGTTCTAGAAACTTATATCATAGCTTGGCTACTTTTCAGGAGCGTTAGATACGTCCCAGGCAATGAGGACATCTATCTGGTTCTAGAAACTTATATCATAGCTTGACTAACTGTCAGGAGCGTTAGATACGTCCAGGAAATGAGGACATCTATCCTGGTTCTAGAAACTTATATCATAGCTTGGCTAACTGTCAGGAGCGTTAGATACGTCCCAGGCAATGAGGACATCTATCCTGGTTCTAGAAACTTATATCATAGCTTGGCTACCTGTCAGGAGCGTTAGACACGTTTCAGGCAATGAGGACATGTATCCTGGTTCTAGAAACTTATATCATAGCTTGGCTACCTGTCAGGAGCGTTAGACACGTCCCAGGCAATGACGACATCTATCCTTGTTCTAGAAACTCATATCATAGCTTGGCTACCTGTCAGGAGCGTTAGACACGTCCCAGGCAATGAGAACATTTATCCGGGTTCTAGAAACTTATATCGTAGCTTGGCTACCTGTCAGGAGCGCTGGCTACGTCCCAGGCAATGAGGACATCTATCCGGGTTCTATAACCTTATATCGTAGTTTAGCTACCTGTCAGGAGCGCTGGCTACGTCCCAGGCAGTGGCGATGAGGGAGTTGACTACCATATCCACCGGTACGATGTCTACTATCTGAGTATGGTCAGCGTGCCCAAAACGCATCTTTCCCAACAGGCCACCCAACACATACGGCGTTGCTCCATTATGGGTGTCGATCCAGCCTGGCAGAGGTTCCCGCCAGACTGAAATAACTACCATGACCACAAGTACTTGAAGATCTGCATTGTCACAAAAATTAATTAAAACTGGTGTTGTGTGTTTACCTGCTCCGCGTCATAACATCCGTATGAGCTATCTGCGTGATTACAATAATGGTGTTGGGATGTTAAAGATAGGATTTAAAGAGGTGTATCCAAATTTAATTAAAGGTAAAATAGGAAATCTCTTTGGAAAAGAACATTTCACTGCTACCGTCCGAAATTTGAAACTCAGTGGCAGATTAGATCAGACAATATTGACGTTTTATCATGAATACCCACCGCTATGGATAATAATGTCATCCTCACTATTAATACATTTATTATTTGGGTTTAAAGACGTTTCTTGGAGTTTCCAACTAACTAAACTACTATTAGAGTAGCAAGTATGGCACGGTCTCAATAGACGTGCATATAAGGAAATATTTGGTTTTATATTTAATAATTCTATATAACAGGATTTTTTTAAAGGTCGAGAAGCATTATGAAGATCAAATTAACTTAAGGAAACAATTAATCAGGGCACGGACTGGTGAGTAAGGACATTGACAGAACGAATACCTTTTTCCAAACTATTTGGACTAGCTCTAAATCCTACATCACATTTTATTCTATTAACTTAATTAATCTTTATCAATAATCCATATTAAACGAACCCCTCAACTATTTTTCACTAACTATCCAGTCACAAAGCTCACATCCTGTTAAGCTATGCCGACAGAACAGAGAGGCGGCAGTAATTTTTTTAATGTACATAAGAAATATACAGGTCTCCCTTCTCAGCAGTTATAGACAGATCAGGTAACTTTCTCACGCAGCCGTCTTGCCTAATCTACAGGAACACGCTTTTATTTGTTAAACCTTTGAAGCTTTTAAATGAAATTTGATTTCTGGGTGTCAATCCCACCCCCAACTCACGTCTCAAAATGCATTCGGGCTATCCGCATATTAATTACGCTAATGTGGTAAGAATCAAGAAGATAGTTTAGAAGAAATCTACCCCCAAATATTTGTGTAGGGAGAAAGGAGTAAACTTTAAAGAATTTTTTTTTTTAATATTTGAAACGTTTAAGAATATTTAGAAAAATAAAATTCCATTTTAGGTGAATTAAAGTTGGACAAGTTGGATCAAATTGACATGAAAAAAACAAAAATATGTAATATAAATATATTATGTTTGCACAATATTTAAAAGATATTTGTAAAAGATTTGGTAATACTAGTTATAGTTATATTAAAATTTCATTAAGAATGTGATAGACGTTATAACAAACACCTACATTCTAGGTACATTTTAAAATAATAGTCATTTTACTCATAATTACACTTATTATTATTAGCACCGCGTCTTACTACCCGTTCGGATTATACGCACTTAATTACACTTAATTGCACTTAAAACTAGGTTGTGAAATCAAAGTATGATGTGAGCATGCTTATATTGAATATTAATATATTATTCTTGAGAAATGATAGAAATAAGTTGTTAAATTTGAAAAATAAAAATTGATTATATCTCTCAGCTGTAGTTTCCTGTTCCTTGATTCCTGGCTGCAAATGCTGCACAGTTATTTGGATGACATGACCAGAAAAATTTAATAAACTAGCTTTACGTTTAGACTGTGTGCCTTCCTATTAGGGAGATCAAAATATAATAAACAATCTAAATATGGTCTGTTTATGTTATGTTAATGTTACACTCAAAACTTCTTACTTATAGATGGCCTGAAAATGGCGACAGGTAGTTCGTGACTGCAGCTATTGATCACGTGTTCTGCCAGTGCTTTTGTGAAGGTATATGTGTTGGGCCACTTCCCGATTATCCTAAAAAATTCAAGTTTTATGGGTATAAACTATGGATAAGTAAAATGAACCAGTATTACATTTTTATTACATTTTTAAAACAACAATTTGAGCAGCTCAATCCATACGGCTATGTTATTCACACACTTATAGGAAGAATAATTTATAATAACAATAAAAATCTTCATAGAATCGTTGTAACACTAAACGCTTTATAATTAGCTCAGTGATTAATACAAATTAAAATTGCAGTAAGGTGGTAACATTTCTAAACAAATATTTTACATTACTTTTACACCTTTCAGCTTTAGATTATGTTCAATTTACTGTTACGATTTTGAAAGTGAAAATGTTGACATTTTAACTGCGGAGTTTTTGACAGTAACTTATGAATCACGTGGAGGAGCCTTGAATTCCCGAAAACGGATGGCAATACCTCTCACACCTTAGTTATTTACCAAAGCCTTCACTGCATCAACACCAGTGTCTTTTTAATCGTATATTTTGTACACACAGGCACGCACTCACGAACACACACGCACACACACACCAACACACACAAAACTACAATTCCTAAGGGTGTCATTGACAAAGAACCGGTATCTAAACATTTCCTAGTCTAAATATTTACAGAACTATGCGTGAAAAGAAAAAAAAGGGAGGAAAACTGTACTCACGTGGTTTCGATCTTTGACACGTCCTCCAGAGACATAGGATCCAGCTTCTGAGTGAGTTCGTCGACGTCCGTGGTGGGCGGGTACACCCTCTCTTCGATTTCTTGCAAAGGGCACTGCGAATAGGCTGTCGAGACATACACTAGCGCCTACGGTCAACAAAAGAACTAGAACTCACAACGGGTGCATGGTAAGAACCAGGGGCTATGTTACACTTCGATGAAACTCAGGCCCGTATTTATAGTCTAGTCTCGGGAGTCAATCTTTGACTATACAAATAACTGACAGTTCAGGACGAATGGTAGAGTGGCTGACGGGTGTTATGTTAGTAACTTAAAAGACCGTTTGTACTTTACCTTTAAGTTCCTCATGTCCTTGCAGAGTTCGATGACGGCCTGTGTCCCTCCGACATTGGTCTTCAGGGCGAGCTTGAGGTTCTCGTCGAACTTGAGGGTCGCCGCGAGGTGGAACACCACCGACACCTCTCGACGCAGTCTCTCCCTGTCCTCCGGAGATATCCCCATGTCTGGCTGGGATATATCCCCCAGGACGAGCACAATCTTCTTCAGGGCATCCTGGTGCTTCTTGGATTCCACCAAGTCCACCAACAACTGAACAACATTGCGCGCAACGTTAGGGTTCTTGTTTCTGACCCAGAAGTTAAGGGTTATATATCCAGTTGGATCATTCTAAGGAAGTGTTTACCGACCAGTGGTTTGTGGATCCAGCATCAACGAACGACGGTGGTCAAATGGTCTAACACGTCACTCTCGTGTTAAATTGCATTGCTGCTGACGGGGATTTAGGTGTTCGAGACCCGATTGGATATATTGAGGGTATTATTTTCTAAATGGTTTCAAACTCTCCCCCAACGCAAATACGGGTATATTTCCTCAACATTCTACTTTCCCCATATCTATTTCCCTAGTGTTGTTTATAAATGCGTTTAACTCTTAATCTAAAGAGTACTAATACTTATATGCACCTATTAACTACGTTAATATACAAACCATATATTTATATATATATATACCGTACAGGATGTAAATGAATACATGTTATAAACTTCTAGGGTACGTACGGGGTCCAAAATAGATCAACTTTTAATAAGGAACTCGTGTTCTGGAACGCACTGTTTGCGCGTTATATACTGGAATTGTTTGAACAAAATCAAATGCGTTGCATTTGTCACGTCATGATCAGGCGAGCTGACTCGACCAATGTAATGACCACTGTAAGTGTTTTGCTACTCACCCTGATCTCTCTTAACCTTCAGTCGCTGTAGATCATGGTTGGGTATACTTTTATCGATTACGTTAACATGATATCAATGTACGGCGAAGCTCACTCTAACGGTAGGGCTGCTCGCCGGTTAGATGCAGACTGTTTTTAAGTCCTCCAGCACCGACTCATACAGTGTTTACCAGAGTTTTTCAACGATTAAGGGAAACAGAAACGTTTACAGTCAACTGGATAAACTGTGGGTCTTTGAGGAACCACCGTACTGCAGGATTCGAATAAGTACTTCATAGGGTTGAACATGACCCATCCATTAGCAGCCAAAACATTGGACGTGACGTGTGTGTTAGATCATATGAGCGTCTAGCAAGTTCTTCATGAACAATAGCTCCACCCCTATCATCCGCAGAGAGTTCAAGCAATGAGACCAGACGATTTTCCGCGATGAGCTTACTTGTATCGCTAGTTTGTGCAACGTTGCCTGTTGGAAGTTGAATTTCCACAGCTTATTTTGTTTACCGATGAAGCTTCCTTCAACAGGGAAGGGCATTTTCAACTCCCACCATGTTTGGAAAGAAGAAAGCCCTCACGCCACTCGCTCCACTAGATTCCAACATTAGTTCACCATCATCGAATGAGCTGGTATTATCGACGGTCATTTAATTGGTCAGTAACTTTTCACAACCCCGTCTCATCGGCCACGTTTATTTGATATTTCTGCAAGAAATATTGCCAGAATTTTTGGAAGATGTAACGTTACGAACTCGTCAACAGATGTGGCTGTAACAATACAGTGCCTCACCACACTTTTCATTCTCCGTTTGAGAATACATCAGCCAGGTATTTTGGGACAGATGGATTGGTCGAAGGGGACCATTAGAATGGCCTACACTCTGCCCGGACTTAACTCCGCTTTGACTTTTTGTTGTTGTGGGACCACATGAATAGCCTGGTCTACGATACCCCTGCTAGATCTGCTAACACGCAGGGCAAGAAACCCAAATTAGGCCTGACCTTTTTGAAAGAGTGTACCAGAACATACGTCGCGTGTGCAATGCTTGTATCGCAGCTGGTGGACGTAATTTTGAGTAATTATTGTAGCCAACTGATTTGGCATTGCTAAACAATTTTTTTATGTAATGTGAGCCAATAAAGTATTATAAGAAGTATTCCTACTAGACTACTGAACATACTAACATTTCCAGTCTATAACGTGCAAACGGTGCGTTTCCGGTCACGAGTTCCTCATTAAAAATTTGTATCCTCTGGAACCCCTACATACCCTAGATGTTTGTAACCGGTATTAATTTACACCCTGTATATACATAGATTGTAAAAACAGTTTAAAGATTCCTGTCTTGACATTTTCACAAATTAAAAAAAATATGAACATCATCTTGATATATCTAATAACGTAATAGGATAGAAATATTTTTAATAAGATAGAAATATATGTATATTCTTGGCGATATTCGTCAAACTATAGAGATATATTTTCAGTATCATACTGATTTTTGTGTACAATGCATGAATTTATATTAATAAAATTAAGATTTTTATTGTCTGTCACGATCATTGCGGGACATCTACCGCACGCAGAGGTCTGAATTTATAAAAATCAGTAGCCCTTTTACACGAACATGTTCACCTTAAAGACGTAATTTTAAAATCGTCCTTAGATATTTTTTAAAAATTCATTTAAAACTTGGTTGGAAGACAAACAATAATAATAAAAGGATATGTCTGTTTGTTTGTCATGAGCATTGCGTGATATCTACCGTAGATGTCGGGAAAAAAAGTTAGCCCTTTTGTACGAACATGTGCACTTATTAGTCTGAATTTTAAAATTTTAATTGGATATTTTTTTAATTAAAACTAAGACCTTTTTGGAAGCATAATTGACACGGACAACGCAGGCGTTAAAGACACTAACTTTAAAAATTACCTTACACGTAAAGTATTTAAACTAACAACAGCTCTACCAAGAAACGCCAGGTACTTCAACTGGTGAGAAAATAAAATAGTTAGAATAGATATTTAAGTAGTGTTTTTAGCCTTCTCTTAAAATGGCAAGGAAGCTTCTATAGGCTTTACTCCCCGATCTTCAACCGTTTACCGAGTTCGCCACACACGTGTTTACGTTATTTGACTCGAGGTAATTAATTGTTTCTTCTGAGAAAATAATAATACTCAAATATTCACTTTTTTTGTTGTTGTTATTTCTAACACCTGGTCTTACTACCAGATCAAAGTTGTACACATAACTTATATCAGTGATCGGCAATCTTTTTGGCCCCCGATCAATTTTTACAGTTACCAAAGATCCCATCGTTCCTCCACTCTACTTTTAATTTTTTCGTGTTTCATGTTTCATCTTTCGAGAAGTTTATTGTTTTGTCCAGGTTGAGTCCCTTCAGTGTATCCTGTCAGTATCTTCCTTTAGTTGATCCAGAGAATTCATCTTTTTTCCTTGTTCGAAGTCATCACCAATCAATTGCATTCGTGGTCTCACTGTTCTTTTTTTCCCCAAACATACATCTCTCAATAAGACAATTCTTATTATAATGTGAGCCATCCAGATGTTCTATCTTCGTATATCACCTGCATAATTGTTCTCTTTTCGTTTACTTTTCTTAGAAATTTTGCCTTATTATTGATTCATCCTAACCTGAGACCTAAAGTAAAAAACATCTCATATTATATATATATATATATTATATATATATATATATATATATATATGCGAAGGACCTACATAAGTGGTGGAATACTAGTGCAATATTTTAAACAGGCGTGACCATATATAGTCATTACCGTAGCAAAGTAGGTCATTACGAAATTTGATTTTTTCATGCTTTTAAATTTCCTGTTTTATGTTTAACAAAACTCGAGCCAGACTCAGCAAACGCCATAAATATACGGGAAGCACTCAACATTCACAAACGTCCCTTTAACACCGCCGAGATGAACTGTCGACTGGCCGTTGCTGATTTGACGTTAACATGTGATAAGGACTGTAACATGGGGGCCCTTAACGCTGAGTCAGGAGTTTGTTGGTATTTGAATAGAGTTTGCAAAGCTTAAAGTATAATTTCTAAACCAAATGAAGGGATAATTTTAGCTACAATAATTTTCTAGCGTTATTTTAAAACAAGTTTAATACAAAACACACGAGGGACTATTTTAGTTAAAGGATATCAATATTACGATATCGGTTTTTAATGATGATGATATTGATGTAAACCCGTGCATGCCCGACGCTGGGGCAGCAATTATATAGTGATACCGTTTTTTTTAATGACGATGGGGATTATCCGTTAAGCAGTTGGGCAGCAATGATAGTGTTACCGGTTTTCATGATGATAATGATGACGATTACCCGTGCATTCCTTACTGCGCTCTTGGTATCACACGGCTATGACGAGTTGTTTGTATGTATTTCTGTTAAAATGAGTAAAACTTAATGTTATACACGATTTATTTTGATAATTACACCTTCAATATTGTAATATTAAAATGATAGCGTTTTTTTATTCGTTTACGTAATGACGCGGAGAGCCTGTACTATATTCTGTGGATTACTATACGTACAAGCTGCTTATATATGACCTATCCCTTGCTTCTTGGACTCCTTGTCAGCAGTGTTAAACCTTCTGGCAACCTGATGTTGTGAAGGCTAACTTCCTATTGGGTAAAGGCAGCCAGCTCATCACCTGATTTTCAAAAGAACGAAGGGAGTCTTTTGAACAAAGAAACAATTAAAAAGTATTATTTTGAAATTATTTTTAAAAATGCCTGACCATTCATGAATGAAGTATTAAAAGGAAAATTTACATACAGTTCTTTAAAGAAAAATACACTTCATCCATGACTTTTTAAATAAATGAGAGGGGTCCAAAACGGTACCATTACACCGTTGAAGTCCATTCAGTATCAAATCAGAAATCAGAGCATAGACTTCCACGTGGCTTTGTTTACATCAGGTCTCAACATATGATGAATCAATAATAGTCCCCAAACTCAAGGCCGTAGTCAACCAATTATTTTAGGGGGGAGGGGGGTTTGGTGGGCACATCCCCCAATTGCCGGATACTAGAAAAACTTCTAAATTCTAAACAGTTTTAGAAGCTCTATGAAGTGCTTTTTATGGTAACACAGCCCCCTAATTCGTACTTATATCTTAATTTTGATATTGTTTGAACCGTAAATAAAGCAATATATATTTTGTTCATAAAATTTATGGGTGTTTGAACACCCAAACCACCCCCTTACTACATCTTTGCCCAATCTGTCCACTTTATCCTTTCTATTCTCCCCCAGAAGCACACCTCAAATGCTTACAAATTAATTTTTTTTTTTTTTACGTTTTCCTTATGAACATTGTTTCAGCTCCATTCAAAGCGATTCTCCTCATGTAATTTCTTTCTTCCTCATTTCTAGGTACAATTTGCTAGTCAGTGGTTCCGAATTCGATTTCTGGCGCTTACAGAATTTTTTTTGTGAAATAGTGAGTCTGAAACGGGACCAAGCTCACACCAAGCTCAGACCAAGCTCAAACGAGGACAAGCAATGAAGATTTATTTGAATAAATAAATAACCTGCTTCGGTGGCCTCATGGTCTAACGCACTACTCTCGCAGTAGATTGGACTGCCGATGACTGGAAGATCGAGGCTAGAATCTCGGTCGGGCTTACAGAGGGTGTTAAAAAAAGTTTTCCCACTATCCCTCCATGTAACTGCGGGTACACTTCTTACAAATATAACCTTCCTCATCTCTAAAGCCAGTAGCGTAATTGGTATATAAGCTTATAAACCGAACGGGTAGTAAGACGTGGTGCTAAAAAAATAACAAGTAGCAGCTCCGATCTAGAAAATTGCTGGAGGGTTCATTGTGCTGACCACATGACACTTTTTATCCACAAATGTTAGCACTCTCATCGATAACGGAGTAGATATGTTCTCTACGGGAGTGTAATTTGTCCTGGAAGAAGTTTACTAGACCATATTGTGTTGATCGATGTAGCCTCCAAAGATAAGGTCATATTCAGACAAAAAAAAATCTTTTGACAGCCACAAACGCTACAAACACTACTTAGATGTATGTTTAGTTGTTTTTGTAAAACTTTATTTCCGCCAGAATATAACCTTCTAAATTCCTACCTGGCAGGGGGGTGTTGGTTTGCTATTTTCTTACCCTTGACTGTCTGTGGCTAAAGAGTTAAGAGTCTAAATACTTTGTCTTGGCTCAGTTACATGTTGTTTATTTACATCCGTTATTGTTTCCAGGTTATGGCCTAGGTTAGTTTATTTATTCAAGTTATATATTTCCCACTACCGGCTGCCTAAGTCCTGGCATAGCTTCAAATATTTTATAATCTAACTTAAGACTAGTTCAGGCACAACATCGAGTCCCCGGCTGTCAATTTATCTATGTGAAAAAGTAAACCGATATTTTCATCAATGATACATTTTCGGTCAAGCCGGGAATCGAACCCGAGACGTTTAGCTCAGAAGGCAGACACGCTACCGACTGAGCTAGAGTGTCGGATAGTTATTGTATGTGTAATTATTAATTAAGTTAAAAACTTGTATTAGTAATAATATTATTATAACTTCTTGTCAGTTATTACTATTATTATTACTTATAATATTACTACTATTTTGATCATCATTATTACTACTCGTATTATTATACCCTATGTCACTCTCATATTATTAGACTGGCCTGATTATGACTGGGAGATAGGCTCTAATCCAACAAAAAGACCAAGGTGTGATTGCCACTTTCAAGTGGTACTACTTGAGGCGTACGTTTGAGCAACTTGTCGCAGGTACAGATGGTGAAGACAAGACCAGCATCAAGGATTACTGGCGGAGCTACAATCTCTTTAACGCCATCAACAACTTATCCATGGCTTGGCAAGAGGTTTCCCATACATGCCTCAACGCGGTGTGGCAAAATCTATGGCCTGAATGCGTCACAGATTTTAAAGGATTTGAAGAGAGTGTGCCAATTTCAAACACAAACCTCCTCAACATTTCTCGTGAAGCAGGCTTTCAAAATCTGGAAATGGAGGACACAGAAGAGGTGGTCGACGCCGAGATTGAGGAACTCAGTAACGAGGAACTACAAGAGCTGGCCTAAAATCTAATCCCTGAATCTGACAGTGAAGAGGACAAGCCTTCACGCACATTTACTATGAAGAGCATGGCTACTGCATTTCACCGCATTCAAGAAGGACTTCAGGCGTTGGCCGATGAAGACCCTGATGTAGAACGCAGCGCGAGAGTGCACAGGACTGTCATGGAGGGCCTTACATGTTACCAGGAAATTTATAAAGAAAAGAAACGTGCCGCTAAGCAACCAACTATCCACGCATTCTTTCAACCAGTGGCCGCCATGGTGACACATGAGGGGGAGAAGATTATATGTGATGAGCCAGTCCCACCCACGTCCAGAAATTAAATATATTCCGGTCCTGAGCTGTTTTCACGATATGATACTACATGCATTTGTAAGTATTTTGGGGGAGCCTTGGAACATAGCTCCTACACTTAACATTGATTCTTATGGGAAAACATAACTTTTATAAAGTTGTTTTTTATAAAGTTACGTTTATCAGGAACATAGCACAACGTTATAAGAGGATTTACTGTATATGCATATCCTTATCCCATATTTTATTGGCACTTGAATCGACACAGAATCATGTTTATATCAGGTTTATATGAATATGGCTGGTGGTAAAACCAATTTTTAATGTGTTAGAGCAAACCCCGCTAGAACTCGACTGCTAGTATTGGAGCAAGAGCTCAGACCAGTGGTGTACTGACCGGCTCGCTGAGTAGATCCGCCAGTCTCTGTGTGATTTCCTTGTTCTTCTTGGGCCGGATCAGGATAAAGATATTTCCGATGTGAGGGCAAGAGCGCAGCAGCTTACTCAGCAAGATCTTGCCACAGAAACCGGAGGCTCCGGTCATGAACACGGAGCGGCCCCTGTAGAACTCTTGGATCGGCGTCGACCGCTCCCCCACCTGGACGCCACCACAAGGCTCCTCTAGAGGCACCGGGTGGTTCTCCATCGTCGTGGACGTCACCTGGAGGTGAGAAGGACTAACACCATGTGACGTCTACCTCTACGATTCGAATATGGGTACATTTAGTCTAATCTCAACCTTTCTCATCCATAGCACATTAGCATAATTAGTACATATACGTATAGCCCAAATTGGAAGCAAGACACGTTGACAAAAACAAAATTAGTTTAGAATAATATGACATTGTAATTTCGACCTTATTACTTTAGAGGATAAGGCCTATTTTAGACTAAATGGTTACGAACGAACGGGGAGGGTATTTGAGTGGATATTTCAACCGTATTTGTATAAAGCGAGGATAGGAAAAAACAAAACAGTGTTGTATCACACATTAGTATAGAACGAGGATAGGAAAAAACACAATAATATAACTATCACACGTGAAAAATCGTCACCCAGATTACCGACTACCGACCAATATTCGAACCTAGAACCTTTCTGTCTCTATGTCTGTCTCTCTGTATGTATCTCTGTATGTCTGTCTGTCTGTCTTTCTGTATGTATCTCTGTCTGTCTCTCTGTATGCCTTTCTGTCTGTCTTTCTGTCTGTCTCTCTGTATATCTCTATGTCTGTCTGTCTGTCTCTCTGGCTTTCTGTATGTCTCTCTTTCTGTCACTCTGTCTTGTATCTCTCTGTTTGTTAACAAAACAATTTTTCTGATAGAGCTAAAATTAGGGTACTTAGGTTATTTACAATTTTTTCCAGAGGGGATTTTTGGAATAACCATCAGACCCTAAGATTAATAGTGGTTTATTCTAGGAAAAAAAAAAAAGAGATTTTTTTTCTCAGTATCAGCTTTAATGATTTTGATTAAAATTCATATTTAGGCACTTTTTAACATTACAAACAAAATATTACTTCTTATTTACTCATGTAAACTAATTTCAGTTTACGTCCCGTATGCAGAAATTTCAAATTTTGATCACACATCTGGCGGTCCTTTTAAGATACGAAATAACTTAACATTTTAAAGTTGTAGCACTCGTATTTATATATAGTTTTTATTTGAAAGGCTATTTTATAAAATCAATATTTTCCGAGTTATGGACAAATATACATTTTTTAAATAGATTTTTGGAAAATGTGGGATTGAAAATGCAGAGTACGAGTTAAAATAGTGATATGTTCCTTTAAACAGTGTACCTATTGTCACACACTCAGCAGAAACATGGACAATGAATGTAAGAGAGACTAAGAATAGTGGAGGCCATGACATGGACATTGAATGTAAGAGAGACTAGGAATAGTGGAGGCCATGACATGGACATTGAATGTAAGACAGACTAGGAATAGTGGAGGCCATGATATGGACATTGAATGTAAGAGAGACTAAGAATAGTGGAGGCTATGGAAATTAAGTTTGTGAGGAGCATGTTAGCTGTCACGAGAAGAAACAATATTAGGAATGAAGTTATCTGGGGAAGAGTTGGGGTTCAAGGAATACATGAGATAGTAGATGAAGCAAGGCTGAGATGGTATGGGCATGTAATGAGGATGGAGAAGGAGAGGATGTCAAATAAAATTATAGATATGAAGTATATAGAAAAAAATACTGAAGAAAAGATCAAGAAATAGATGGGAGGAAAGTTAACAGAAAGTATCCAAGTGAGAGGAGAAGAATGGAAGCAATTCAAGGAGGAAGAATGGTGGAAGGTTAGAGGAAGATGGAGGCATTTTACTAAACTGACACGGCCACAGACTGGAAACAGATGATAATGATGAGGATGATTTAAAAGTGTATGTTATTTCATTTATGCTCTTTGGTGATAATCTTATTATCTTATTTCTATAGCAATGTATATTATTTTGTTTCACTTATCATACGATTTAAAATTTGGGGTCTATAATTTAGATAAAGGAGCGATAGAGTCTTTGCAGTGTATATTTTTTTAACTATGTCATGAAAAAGTTTCGGGTTTTGAAGGCCTAAAATTGATTTAAAATATTACTATAAAATGACCAAATATTTCTAAAAAAAAGCTTCAAATTTTCAAAAAAAATCCATAAAGATATGAACAAAAACTCGTAATAAATTCTCACAGTTAAATTAAACACGCACTTACAAAACTGAAAAATACATATGCAATGAAAAGCCTTTGACCATTGAATTCTTACATTCTGCTAAATATAACAATATTTTACAAATACCTTCTTGAGAGAGAGAAATAATAGCTACCCCCTCCCAAAGGAACCCTCTCCAGCCTAGTTGCAGTCTCACCAGGAATGTGTATTATACAACCACCAAGCAAAGAGGATACAAATTTCATGGCCTACATTATCTTCTCAATCCAGCAACTGTGTGTAGGTTGTAAACATTTATATTTGGGTATTTATGCTTTTATAAAAATAACGATAGTAATTAAAAATAAATGGTACGGCACACCGCACAGACTTTCTTTCTCTTTCTATATACTCGTAAGATTTCTGAACGGAATAATGTACATTGTATCATCACCACTCCACTTAAGAACACGCATAAAATAATATACAATGATATATAATCAATGAAAAAAGAGGCGCATCTTTGACCACCTAAGAGCATTTCAAACAGTTTAATGTCTTCCACAAGGGTCAACACTTCGTATTAAAATTTCGATTCTGGTTAAAATTTTAACATTTTATAAGGTGTTGCAGATCTTCAAGTCATCGCATTGATATTTAATTATTCATTTATACATTTTGACCAATAAAAAATGTAAATATTGACTATTGAGTCTAAAATGGAGATAGATCATTGCTGTGCAAACATTTCTCCAAAGAGCTTTAAGGAAAAATAACATACTATTTAGATACTTACTTATATTTAATAACTCTATGGCATTGGAGAATTATTTTGTAAAGACTTAAGTAGTATATGTTTACATCTAAAGCTCACAAAATTGTATTAATATATTTGCAAATATCTCAGAAACTGTTGCTTTTATAAAAATATATGTCAAATAAAGGTTTTTTATTTCTAATAGTCCTACAATTTTGCAATGATAAGTTGTTTAGTTTCTCAAATAGTTGTGGAGATACGGAAATTAACGCTTCTGTAAAGTACTCTAAAAATCATTTTCATAGGAAAATGTAAATAGCCAGTTTATTTATAATCTTAATCAACGCCTAGATACGAATTTTAATCAAAATCGTTTGAGTAGATTTTGAGAAAACCAACTTTTTTTCTTTTCGCCCTTCAGTAAACTACCCTTAATTTTAAGTTTTTATAGACACACAGACAGACGGCATTGCTAAGACTATTTTTTAGGGTTCGGGAGGTCATGAGACGTCGATATCCATCAAAATTTAAGGTTAGTTTTTTTTACGGTCGCAATACTTAAGCTTTAATGTCCAAAAAGCTAAAAATATATATATAATTGCGTATAGCTTGACAATTATTGGTTTTATAAAAATATGTTTCGGGTAAAATATTTGTATTATAAATATATATACATATTTGTAATGCTAAGTAATTTCATATCTCAAATAGTTTCGGAGCTATTATAAAAAATGTTAATTTACGCATCAGACCGGAGCCCTTAAAACCATGTTGCCGAAATATTGAGGGTAGCCATTTTGTTTTGAATATTTATTAATGTTCATAAATGAAATTTAATCAAAATCGTTAGAGCCGATTTTGAGAAAATTGACTTTTTCTCTTTTTTCCCTTCAGTAAACTACCCTTAATTTTAGGGGTAGATATCCAATTCCAAAAACCCCTCGGGGCAACCCTATGAAAACCCTAGATATCAAGTTTCAGCTCAATCGGTAAAATAGTTTAGGCTCTAGTTGGAGGTACAGACAGACAGACAGACGGAAATTCAAAAACCACTTTTTCGGATTCAGGAAGTCATGAAACGTCAAAATTCATCAAAATCTCGAGTTCGATTTTTTTGACGATCACCATACTTTCTCTACCTGTAAGATAGAGAGAAAGTAAATATGCTATAGGTCTATTTAACATAACTTAAAATTACTAAAAAAATAGTTAAAAAGGCCTAAAACTTACTAAAAAAATGACTCAAACCAAGAAAATATGACCTAAAATTCTAAAATTAATAAAAGTTACTTAAAAATTATACATTTCTACATTCAGGGGATCATGAATCGAATTTGCGTATTGTCTGTTATAAGCAAAAATAATAATAATAATAATAATAATAATAATAATAATAATAATAATAATAAAGATGACATGTCTTCAGAATCCGGGCCCTGGTCATTAGAATCATCAAGGCTGAAATACATTGGCAAATACCTCTTCAAAATAAGTACACTCTATTATTTTTTGTGATTAATAAATAAATCATCCTTCTTTCAACAAATCACTTAAGGCCTAGAGTAAGTCACCATTTAAATATTTATTTGATCAACTGCCCCTCCCCCTTGCCAACCAACAATGCAATCGATAAAATTATTGTTGATTGATTCCACCGAAGTGGGTGTAAACCAATAAATTGGCTCTAGCTAGAAACTCTAGAGAGCAGTCTAATTTAATTGAAATATTTCGTGCCAATTTTTTATTTTATTTTAGCACCGAGTCTCACTCCGCCTTTGTACTAATTACACTAATGGTATACGGATTAGGAAGGTTTAATTGAATGGAAGTGGACTCACATTTGTGTGGAAGAAGAGTGGAAAACCATTTAGGAAAAACCCCTCTCAATGGACCCGACCGGGATCAAACCTCGATCGCCCCGTCTTCGGCAGTCTAGTTCAACATGAGAGTAGTGCGTTAGACCACGCGGCCACCGAAGCGTTTTTTTTTCACTAAGTAAATGCCATAGCCTTAGTAATAAGTACATCCATGTATAAAAATAAACTAAGATATCTTACCTTAAAGACTAAGGGATCCTCTTAATAGTTGAATAAAGTTGTAAATTTAAACACTATTATCGAAGGAATAATAATCTTGATGACTTATATGTATCAAATATATGTATCTTAATTAGCGTGAAGACAGTGGAGAGGGTAACCGCTGATCCAAGGGCCGTATACCTCGAGAGACCTCAGGGGCAGGAGTTTTGTGATGTATCACGGCTGGCTATGCGGCTTGAACTCAGGGATATTTTTGTTATTAAATAAATATTCTTTAAACGGAACTAGGGCCGCATATATAGTAGACTTGGACGTCATATAATTCCTTTTTTACCTTAATTGCCTGAAGATTCAAGTACGCGGACAACCGGTTTTTACAGACACCAATTAAGGAGGACTGGCTCGGTAAGCGTATTACCACGCAGACGTTCTTCTCTGACGCAATATTTAATTAGCTGTGCGTTATTTTAAAATATGGCTCACAACAAAATGAATCTTAAATATTTCAGTGGCGGATTTACCAACAGGCTGAGTAGGCTGGAGCTTAAGGCGGCAAATTTGGAGCCAAAATTATTATTTTTTGTCTTACAGAAATTAAAGAGATTCATATTTATATACCTAAATGTTATTATGTCCACACAAACAATTCAACATGTAATATGTTTCACCACTTAGATACATTTTTCTACAATTTGCGTAGTCGCGTTTGTTTGCGGCGCGGGAACGAGTGACATGACCGTTCGCTAAGTGTATCTGGCCGAACCTGACTGCACGAGTGCGGCGTGGTGCGCCGGAGCCGAAACGGGGTCGTGCTATAGGCATACGCCGCGTGGTGTTGGTGGTATTGAGTTAGAGAGAGATAGATATAGAGCGGCGATACAAACGGGGAAGTCTCGTCCCGTATTTACTTCAAAAACTAAAGAAAAGCCGCCTCGGTTGATTGGGCCCTGCAATTTCTAATATATATTTATATTTCCATAACGAATTGACACATTTTTCTAGTTGTGTGCTGTAATTTTTCAAAGTGTTTCGTGGATTGTATGAATAATTTCATAACATAACATCACCACGCGTACAAACTTATAGTAAGTAAGTAATCATAATATATTACAATAAATCATCCGTAACGAATCAGTAAGACGTAATTTAACTTGATAAATAGCGGTTTCGGAAGCTATGCAAAGAAATTTCTTTTCTTTTTTGTTATATCATACTTGAATAAATTTCTTGTGCTTAAATATATTTCTTGTACTTACGTTACGTCTGACGCCTGAACAAAGGATACTGCTAATTACGTACGAGAAATAAAACTCCCAATGTAATCTTTTTTATTTCAGTTCTTGAAAAATTGTTGGAATGAGTGATGGGAGAAAGCGACTTAGTGGAGCTGCGTATAAAAAGAAGGCCAAAATGAAAAAAGAAGAACAAGAACATGTTATCCGTAAAACGATAAAAATTGACAGTTTTTTAAAAATGGAAGTGGAAGTAGTGTTGAAAGACCAGGAACTTCAACAACATTCACTGACACAATACAATCTGGAAAAGATTAAACGGATTTGAACTCTGCAGCATAACAACAACAGTCATCTGTTGAACAATCTACTTTTGAAAAAACGGATATTTATGTTTTTGACGAAGAGGTGGTAGAGGAATCATCAATAAGTATAAAAATTGAAGATGCGTCTCAGAATCAGACGTTAAGTAATGACCAAGTGCAAACAAGTGAAACAACAGTAAATCTAAACAAAGATCCAGCTTTATGGGAAATCAACGATACCTTAAGGGAGATTATCGCAAGGTATGGCTTCGGTCAAAACAAGTCTTGTGACTTCTCTAAAAGTGAAAATTATATACTGATCATCATCGTTTCTTGCCAGTGAGTATCTTCCAAAGAAAAATGAAAAATAATGAAGTGAATGACCGAAATTGGCTGGTTTATTCTGATAGTAAAAGATCTGTATATTGCGGGCCCTGTTTGGCATTCGGTCCATTGGAGAATAAGACTCAGTTTGAGAACGAAGGATTTAATGACTGGAAAAATGCAGAGCACCAAGTAGCTCAGCATGAGAACTCTGCGCGTCATAAATCTAGTATCCTTAGTTTGAAAGTTAGAAGTAAGATTGATGGCCGACTCGTCAATTTACTGCATGTCCAGATTGATGAAGAAATTACTTATTGGAGAAACGTTCTGAAGAGGGTTATTGCCGTAGAGAAGCGACTGTGTTCAAGAGGCCTCGCTTTCAGAGGAAAAAATGAAAAGTTCGGCGATCCGCATAACGGAAATTATTGTATGATTTTGGAACTGTTAGATGAATTCGATCCTTTTTTAGCCAGCCATATTGAACGATTTGGGAATCAAGGATCTGGAAGTACCAGTTACTTATCAAAGACTGTTTGCGATGAGTTTATTCACTTGATGGGTCATAAAGTCTTAAAACAGATTGGAGACGAGATAAGAAGGGCGAAATATTTTTCCTTAATCATCGATTCAACACCAGATATAGCACATGTGGACCAACTTACTCTCGTCATTAGATACGTTTTGGAAATAGGCGAACCGTGTGAAAGATTTCTCAAGTTTTTGCCCTCAGTGGGACATAAAGCTGAAGAAATGTTTTCTGCCATTATTTCGGAACTCAAAACACTGGGCATAAATATTGAAAACTGTCGTGGACAATCATATGATAATGCCGCGAACATGTCTGGTGTGTACAATGGCTTACAGGCTAAAATTCAAAGCCAACCACCTTTTGCTTTTTTCGTTCCTTGCTCTGCCCACTCTTTAAATTTAGTGGCAACTGCGGCTGCTGAATCTTCCACAGAAGCTTGTCGCTTCTTCATGTTGCTTCAAGAAATCTAAGTTTTTTTTGTAAGTTCGACACAACGCTGGCAAAAATTAATGACTGAAATCAGGAAAGGGAAAACGCTAAAGAGAATAAATCTGACACGTGTGTCAGCTAGAGAGGACGCATGTAGAAATTTGAGAGATTCTTGTGTAGCGTTTAATGCTATTAAGTTACAAAAAGAAACTAAGTCCACAACTAAACAAGAACGAAACAAAACAAGTGTAGGCTTACCACCGCCCGATTATATTGTGTTGTGGCATCACGTCTCCAACCACACCTCCGCGCACTATAAACTGTGTTCTAAGACTAGCTGAATCGAGCCTGTGACACCAGGCGTCGCTGGGAATGCCGGGAAAATGTGTGACGTATGTGCTAGAAAGAAACTCATGTTCTGTGGAAAGTTTTGGTCTAGGTGCTTCTCCATCATTCCCTTGCCTTCGAGTCGTTCTCTCTCTCTGTCATGTGATGTTTTTTCCTTTGTTTTTGCTTCCCCTTTCATCCCCTCTCTGAGCGAGTAAACGAGCGTATATATTGACGTGAGAGCTCAAAAACGTCACTCTTGTCTTGATTTACTCCGAGAACACATCTAGGTGTTCAGTATTAGAAAAGGTAAAAATTCCCTTTCGGACTATGTATAGCAAAATTATATTTCGGCCTAAACTTTATTTTTAAAATCTACGAATCAGTTAAAATTGAACTTAGAATTTTTATGGTTGTTTGGCAAGCGTAAAGACCGTCTTTTGGGTCGCGTTCAGTAAATTGCTGTTATGAAATGGAACGAAATGATAACCTTTTTTAAATGCAAAATTTGTGGTCTGTTCGACTTGAGAACATTTATTGTCAAACTTTAATACTTTAATCTTTTTCTTTGTTGTTGAGATAGATAGAAAACTTAGACTTGAGAACATTATTGTCGAACTCTAATACTTTAATGTTTTTCTTTGTTGTTTATTGCGAAACACTAATACTTTAAAGTCTTTTCTTTGTTGTTGTACGAGACGTCTATTCTTTTGAGACAGATTGAAAACTTAAAGGATTATCAAAAGTTTAAAATATATTTATCCCCTTTTGGATAATTTATGTAATTATCAAACTTTAACTTTCTAATATTAAATCTTTGTTACTATAAAAGTTGAAAGTTTTAAATATATTTATCCCCTTTGGATAATTTATGTAATTATCAAACTTTGACCTTTTTAATATTGTATTAAGTTGAGGAGTCTAATGTATATTTATCCCCTTTTGGGTAATTTATGTAATTACCAAACTTTAACTTTCTAATATTATATATTTGTGGCTATACAAATTGAGAAGCCTAATTTATATTTTTTGAAAACTTAAATCATTGTTGAATGTTTACTATATATATTTTTATTCACTTTTGGCAACATATTGTGATATCAAATTTTAATGACTTTTGCAGGCTTTACCTATTGTTATCAAATTTGAGGCATCGGCGTTATAATGGATAGCAAGTTTTTGGATTGTTAACTAATTCTAATAATTTTTCATGTATATTTCTTTTTCCCTTTTGGGACCATATCCTAATATCTTATTCATATATAAATAAAATAATCAAAGATATTGAAGCCTTTTTCTTGTGTCGTAATGTTGACCTCTGGGAATTTCATCTAACTCCTTTTTTTATGAGAAAATCTGTTGAGTGGCTTCGGGATGACAGAACACAATGAACCATTATGGCCCATTTGTTTTGTATAGTCCTTCGGCTCCTCTGCAAATTTATGTTCCTTTTTTTTTTACTTGTATATTGTTGCACACCAACCTTAGTTTCTGGGGTAAATTAAGGAGGTGCGCTACACTTGGCACGAAGTCCTTAAAACTTTGGAATCAATCAAGGATGATTGTACCGAAAAGCATGTAACGCGAAACGAAGTGACGGGAATATTTTGAATTTAGAAAAACTGGAAACGGCGGTAATGGTTGTTATGTGGAATGTTTTTTGGAAAGAATAAACAAAGTGAATGTTCAAATTCAGGCTTCTACCGTAGATTTGATCACTGTTGCTGATCTTTACGAATCTCTTTGCAAGTTTTTCGTAGCTGAACGAGAAAATTTTAAGTATTTCGAAGAAAAGGCGATAGAATTAAGCGTGTCATAGCAGTATATAAAAGACATGGGAAAAAGACAACCGAAAAAGAAAAAAAATTATGATGAAACACCCGATGAAGAAATGAGAATGACTGCGAGTAATACTTTCAGGGTTAACACATTTCTCGTCCTCATTAATAGACTCGTATCCGAATTAGAAAAACGGCAGGAGGCCTACAACAGGTTCAATGAAAGGTTTTCATTTCTGATCAAAATGAGTGAATTGTCATCATCAACCCTTACGAAAAAAAGTCCTTTTCTTGGAAGAAATGTATCCTAATGATTTAGAGACTGACTTAGTTCAAGAATGCATACATTTTCAATGCCACCTTTCTTCTGAAAGAATTTTGGTAAAACCAGATTCTGGATCATTGGAAAGTCTATCTTCGTTCCTGCGAAAACATAATTTGCAAAACGTATATCCAAACATGGATATAGCAGTTCGCATGGCTCTATGTACACAAGCGACAAATTGTTAGGGTGAGTGAAGCTTTTCTTGCCTAAAACGGGTGAAAAATTATCTAAGATCTACCTTAAGCCAAGAAAAGCTAAACGCCTTAGCGCTTTTGTGCATAGGGTCAGAACAAATGTACAAGATTTCATACGACAATATAATTGATGATTTTGCGAATAGAAAATTGCACAAAATGGCATTGAAAAACTTTCATAACTTAATTGAATTTCATCTTCATCATCAGCCGGATTATCAGGTAATTGAATATATTGTTTTTAAACTGTAAGTAAGCGCAATAAAAATTATATAATTACGTTTACCGAATGTACATTATTGTGTAAGTAGTATTAAGGCATACCTTAACCCGCTTTATTAGTAGTACATGATTGAGCTTTTATTAGGTCATAAATATACCCAAAAACTATTTCTTGTGCAATCTTAACTAAATCGTTGGATTGTAAAAATAATCTAGGAACTGACACATTGTAGAATTCAGTAGGGGTGGCAAAATTTGAATAGCCTACTGGCAGCAAATATGTAAATCCGCCACTGATTGCAATGAAGCTCTTTTTTCTTTTTGATAAAACATATTTTGGAAAATGTAGCATTAGTGCATTATCATCAACTTTTTTAAATATATTTGTGGAGCTTGGAGACTACTCTTGTTGAAAAGAACTCGAATTTAGTCTTTCTTTAACAAAATATACATTAATTTTTGATAGGCTCACAACAGAAAGTTTTAAAATATTTGCAAATTAATTTTCTGGTTTAAAGAATCTAATGTATTATTTTTATACTAGACATTGTTACTATACCAAGCCATTATATTAATTGGGACACGATTCGGTGGCCGCCTAGTCGAACGTGTTACTCTCACTGTAGACAAGACTGCTGATGACGGTGAGATCGAGGTTCGAATCTCGGTCGAGTGTACTGAGAGTGATTTTCCCTAAATATTTTCCCACACAAATGTGGGTACTCTTCCTCTAAATATAACCCTTCCTAATCCCTAAAATCAATAGCGTAATTAGTAGGCCTACATAAGCGTAAATCTGAACGTGTAATAAGACGCAGTGCTCAAAAAAACTTTTAAGAAACCTGCGTAGGCAAAATTAAATCAAACTCCTTCAAATTATGTCCTTCGTGATTAACTAGCGTAAATAATACAAATTCATCAGCTACGATACGGGCGTCGAGTGATAGAGTGGTAAAGCGGCACCGCTCAAGTTTTTGTTCGTACAGTACTGTTTGATACGGAGAAAGACGGTCCCTGCCCATGATAGACAAGAGCGGCAGATTGGCGCCGCTCGCCACAGCTTCGAGACATTAAATCTTTGGGTGCCGCTCTGGTTTCAGTCGAGTTCGAGATGTCGTCATTGAATGATTGTCCTCAAAAAGGAAATCTTGCAAGGATAATAAATTGAAGACTGGTAAAGTGTAAGTGTCATCTGGTAAAGGTGAAAAATGTTATCTGGTAAAGTACAAATGTCATAAAAAAATATAAATAAAAAGTTCAAATACTCACATAAATAGACGGAAATTGAAGTCTTTATTTCAGAGGTACAGTCGAGGCCATGCTTGAGGAATGATTGCCACAACGATTTTAGGAATACTGTCATAACTAGGACTCTCTGGAATGAGGTTGGATCGTCAATCAACTTGACTCCATGTTGGCAACTGGACGATAGTACTGCTTTGAAATGTGGGAAATTACCGCTTACCGCTCTGCCTCTCTATCGCTCTACCACTCTGACGCTCATCGCTCACCTCTCGTATCTTACCCAGGGCCTTATATTTTAAAAAGCTTTATTAGTTTTCTATATAATTATCTCAAACTAGTTTTTATGAGATCTAAATAAACAACTATAAGCTTAAAAATATGTATCCAAAACTCAACCACTATAAGAATGGGAAACCTTAAGATGCAAAGACGATTATACACGTCACTAGGAAAAACATGTCTACTTCCCTTAGCTTAATCTCGTAAAACTAATCTTTCAGTGGTTCAAACAGTTTAGCTATTAGCGACTTATAAACTAAGCGTTATTATTTCTAAGACAAACAAGACCTCATGGTATTAATTTACCCTTTTGGAGGAAATAACAACCCTAATATCACAATACTTCCTATGTGTCTACATCCTGCGTTATTGATAAAGTAAGAGAAATCTACACAATGTTAAAATTTAAGTTAGCATATTTGCCCTATTTTACTATAATGGAGTTAATATTGATATGCGTTAATCGTGGAATATTTTAATTTTAATATGAATCGGGTCCCTCTTTCATAAAAAAAACTTGTTGAACTCTTTAAAATAAAGTTTTAGGCTGCGGATTTGATAAAATATCACAAAACGTTTTAACTATCATTGGACTTTATAACAAATTAAATATAAATTTAAAACGTGAAATAAATAAATAACCTATCTTGTTTTTCTTAAATGAAAATTTTTTAAAAATTACATTATTAAATAGGATCATTGGTTAATGAAT
This sequence comes from Timema podura, assembly GCA_033556935.1. NCBI lineage: Eukaryota > Metazoa > Arthropoda > Insecta > Phasmatodea > Timematidae > Timema > Timema podura. The sequence goes on along the minus strand of JAVRXN010000005.1, from coordinate 16,369,052 downwards.
GGTAGTGCATTTTGTTACCATGTGATTTGACGTAATCACTAGTTGTGATAGAAGTAGCCATGCTACAAGTTATTCTAGTTATAAAAAAGTATATATATATATGAGACCCACCCCAGTGGTCACATGGTCTCAGGTGTCAGACTTACAATAAGTTGAATCACCTGTGATGGAGAGGTCAGGGTTCGATAATTGGTTGAGTGCACTGTGGAAGTTGGTATTATGTGATTTAAAAAGGTTTTTTTTTCATTCGCTTACTTCGCAATCGCGGGATCATTTTCTTTAAGACCATTTTGCCCATTCAAGTCACTCTTATTACATGTCGCGAGGAGTCTTTCTATTAGTTTTGACACTGCTGACAAGGGGTCCAAGAAACAATGGGTAGTTGTTCGTATGAATACAGACAGTGTGACACAGTAAAATAGTGATAGACAGTGAATCCACGACAGTGCCAGTAACTTAAATTCAAAAAGTAGACAGTAAGGTGTTAAAAAGTAAAATTACAGAAAAAAATCTGTAATTTAGTAAAAACTGCATCACTTAATATCATATCTTCAGTGACATTGATGAAATTATCTTAATAAATCGTGTGCAACATTTAAAATCTTATTTATTTTATTAAAATAAAAATCAGAAGTAATCAGATCACATAGCCACGTGCAAGTGCGCAGTAAGGTATGCTCACGTCGTCATCATCGTAAAACACCATATCGTTATAATTGGTGCTCAATCACGGGGCAACATCTCATAAATTCCGTATCATCATAATTGGCGTACATAGCCGGACCGAGTCATCATAATTGACACCCAATCTCGGGCTGATAAATACCGAATCATAATAATTGGCGCTAATCGCTGATTCGTATCATCATAATTAGTGCCCAATCGCGGGGAAGATTAATACCATATCACCATAATTGCCTCCCAATCGCGGGCAGATTATACCGTATCATAATAATTGGCTCCCAATCGCGGGGCAGATTAATACAATATCACCATAATTGCCTCCCAATCGCGGGAAGATTAAACCTAATCGTAATAATTTGCGCCTAGCCACGACGCAGAACTTTGAATCCCCGAGACTAGAAAGGGACTCCGCCAACTAAAAGACACACGGGGCACTGAACGGCACACCAACGAAGAACATCGTACCGAGGTGAAACAACCGGACGTTTCACACACGGCACACTGAACGGAACACCGAGGAACAGACTTAAGTTTCACACACGGCACACTGAACGGCACACCGAGGAACAGACTGAAGTTTCACACACGGCACACTGAACGGCATACCGAGGAACAGACTGAAGTTTCACAAACGGCACACTGAACGGCACATTGAGGAAGAACATCGTACCTAGGTGAAACAGACACACACGGCACTCTGAACGGCACACCTCCGAAGAGCTATGTACTGTGGTGAAACAAGCAGAAGTTCCACGCATGGCAAACTAAGAAGATCTCATCAATCATGTCAGATAAGCCTCAGACAATTTTTATTATTTTAATTCACAACATATAAAAACTGTTTTAATACTGTAGAAATATCGTTAATATTTGTAAATTTTAGAAGGGAGGATTACGGATTCGAACCCAAAAAGGAACAGTGACACCAATAGCTGATTTGATGAAACAGAATACAAAAATAAACTAAATAATCAGTTAGGCCTAGAAGACTCATATGAATAAATAAGAGAAAGGGAGCAGGACAAGATAGAGTCAGTTATAGAAGAAGAGGGACAACACAATGCATAAGAGGATACACAAGGAAATTTAATTAATGTAGAAAGTACTATAGTAGATCAGGAAGGGCGAGAGATAATAAAGGAACAAACAATAGTAAAACCCGTAGGAGATTTAAATCAGTTTATGAAAGTGCTATTACAGCAAATGGCAGCGAATAGTGCAAATACTAGACAGGAAATAATATATGGAACTAATCAGAAATCGGATGTAGCTAATCAGGAAATAGTAGCAACTAGACAGGAAATATTAGCGACTAGTGATAAAATGGGTGCAAATAACACGAAACTCAAAAAATCAATAAAGAACTAAGTGCTAAAATTGAACAAAGTAAGGAGGCATGTGAGCATAGATTTGGTTACTTAGAGAAAAAATTTGACCAACTTGAAATTGTTATCAAAATTTGACAGTATGTTTAAATGAAGTTGATAAAATGGTAATTGAATGAGAAAGGGTAAAAAAGGCTTTAGCGGAAAAACAAGAAAACTTGAGAGAGGGACAATTCAACTTAATGGAAAAATTACCACTAATAAAAATAAAATAGAAACTGTTTTGCAAGAATCGAATAAAGGTTAAAGGAAGAAGAAATTAAAGTAGGGAATCTGGACTTTCAGGTAGAACACACCAAGACTAATGTTAAGGTAGTGTACGACAACCTCGAAAAAAGAAAGAAATAAAGTAAAATTGGCATTTGACTCACAATAGGATACAAATAAAACTTTAATTACAAAACAAATTGATGGGATAGTTACCGAGGCTGTATAGAAGTTAGATAAAAATTATTAAATTTTGTAGTAGAAAATCAAATTACAAATTTAGGGGAAGTTGGTAACATTCACAGTATTACCAACCTATTCAAACCAAAGAAAACGATCCAATCCAAGATCGAACAAGATACCACGATTCCATCAGAGATCGAACCAAGAGCTACGATCCAATCAGAGATCGAACCAGGGAAAACTATTCAATCCGAGATCGAACTAGAGAAAAAGATCCAATCCGAAGGATCCGATCCGAGATCGAGCCAGAAAAAACCATTGAATCCGTGATCGAACTAGAGACTAGGTAGCTTTATCTCTAAGCTAAAAAGGAGAAGTAAGGGTTGTTTTAAGTACATCCCACCAAAAGTCTTCGGTCCAGGAAGTAGTAAGAGGGCATTTAAATTTCGGATGATTTAAATATAGGATTAACAGTAAGTTTAATTAATTAAAAAATTTAATTTTAAAAAGTAACAATTTGATACAACTTTAATAACTATAATTATTACGTAACTGCAATTAGCATGTAATTACTTATTACGTAACTATAAATATAAATAATATTAAATATTCCATCTAACTTTAACCATGGTAAGAAAATGTTTAAAATAGTAATTGTAAGTAAACATTCAAAGCACAAATTCAGAGTAGTAGAACTAATACTTCTTTTGTATTATTATTAATATTATTATTAGCACCGTGTCTTACTACCCGTTCGGTTTATACGCACTTATGCTAATGTGCAATGGTAGGGTGATTGTGAGATGAAATGGAGGACCTACAGTTTAACGTGGAATCCGAACCACGGTGGAGGCCTGGCATTCCTCACATTCACAAGTTGTGATTAATACACGTCTTGTCAGAGGTGAAGGAAGGGTTTGGCAATCAGATAAATCTGTGCCGGGACCGAGGATTGAACCCCGGACCCTCAGCACAGAAGTCTGACACCTTACCCCTAGACCACCAGGTCACCTTTCTTTTGTAAAGTAAGGTAGAGGTGCGTATTTGCTATGACGCACAGTATCCCCTACCTTCTCCACTTCAAGTCTAGAGGTAAACATCCATCTTCTTAAGAGAGCAGGACATTTACAAGAACATTTACTCAGGTGACGAAAGATATAAAATAAAATATTTTTGACTAATAGTTGTGGCCGATATAACAACTACAAAATCTTTAAGCCTAAAAATATAAATTCTGAACAAATTATATTAATCTTATTTAGATTTAACATAATTAATCAAGAGAAATTCTATACATCAAAAAAGGTGATAATAGGAGAACAAATAAATGATAGGAGAAAGATATGCTTAGAGGAGGGGGCATGATCCCTCAGAAGCATGCGGTAGAAGATTAGATTAAGTTGGTTAAGTATTGTCAGCTGGAGGGTGCATGAAAGCCTGTTATTACGCGAGGAGAGATTAAAGTGTGAGTAAATTCTAAGAGTAGGCCATATTTTTGCTATTTAAAAACTATTATATAATACATAATTTCATTTTGAGAGAAATTTTAGAGCTTTTGCTGATTATTTAGGTAATTAGAATCAAATTTAATTATTAAACGACCTTGTAAATCAGAATAAATATATCTCACCAATGGTGAATTTTGTGAGTGACAGTTAAGATACGGATTTTAATATTTATGTGGGGTATCATTTTAAATGTAATAAATTAAATCTTGATTTAAGGTATTGGTTGAGACATTGACGAGAACACAGAGTGAGTTGATGAGCTGAAAAGTAAAATTTAAAGAATCTAAAGAAGTTAATTTAGATATGCACTTAAGTGCATTTATTACTACAATTAAGTTTAGTGGAAACAGGAGAGACCATATGTTTCTTGTTTTTAAGTATTTTCAAATGGGAGTTTAAGAAGTATTTTGTTCAAGCGCCGTAATGAGTTTTGAGTTTAAAGATGGCCCGAGGGCATCTAGCTGTGTTCAGGAGTTAAGGTGTATTGGTTGAGACACGGTGTATTTAGACATGGACTTAGTTATGTGCAGGCCATGGTCAAGTTTTAATGATGGTGAGTCAAGGAATTAATAAGGATGATATTGTTACCACCCACTCTACTACCTCTTAGCTATGGCCACTCTATACTAAAAGGAAGAGGGGGTAATCTAAATGAAAAAGAAAGCATGACATAGCAACAATTAAATAATAATATGAATATTTTATTCATAATAACAACAGAGACAAAATTTTACATGGCCTCAACAATCCATCTAAAGTATGTTGAAAAACATTTCAAACGTAAGTTAAAGTCAAATCGGTCTGTCTAGAAGAGAAAACAACTCGACCAAACTAATCTGTCTGCTTCACAACAGAGAATATTGGCAACACAATTTTGAATATTCTACAATTAAACAAATCAAAAGTTTATAAATATCTAAACTGATATTCATTTAAATACAAAAATAAAGTGCCTTATGGGCATATTTTAAAATGTTTTCAAAGTGTCTGCTTCATCACAATGAATGCAGACGTAGCTACAATTACTTTTAACATCACACAGATGTTAATACAAACACGAGAGTTTGACTTTCCGGCATCGAGTCAAACTCCCGCCGGTACTATTAAATTTCGACACAAAACAAGAACTCTTCTTGTTAATTAAATTTTATGACATAAAAAAATGTCTAGTTAAACTACAAGATATTTCAATTAAATAATTTTAAATATTATTTAGTCTAAATCAAACAATCCGCTAACTTTACGTTAAATTCAAACAACAATTCAGTATGAAAAAGTTATACACAAAAAAGGAAGGAATTTACATTTACTCGGTGATCGAAACATGTCAAATTAAATTAAACACTTCTAACAACACAAGCTAATAAATGTGGCACTCTAATAAATACTTGACTTCTTCGATACTAGCACCCAAGTGGCGGCAAAACAAATTAACTGTCTCATAAAATATTTAGTAAATAATTTACTCTTAGTTTGGCATATTCCAAATTATTACACTAATTTCGATACAAATAATTACGTCATCATCCTGTAAATTGTCCAAGTCTAGGAGAGGACTTTTCCAGATGGCGATAAAAAAAAAAGTTTAAGACATGGCTTCTCTTGAAGTCGTTGAATAATAATCGCCTAAGACATGGTTTCTCTTGGAGGTGTAGAATAGTAATAGTCACTGAGTTTAAGAACCGCTAGGTTTAAATAGTGTTTCTAGTCGCTTAGGAATAAAAGGGGGGAATGTCAACATTGGTCGATGGTTTTCAACGGTCGATCCATCGCCTCAAACCGTAAGTCCATCGTTGAAACGTAAACTTTGCTCGACGTGTGGTGTGCGCAATGAATAATGTATGTAATGTAGCTGCGCTAGTAGTGGTGCATTTTCCAAGTGAGCCGGAGAATATATAGTATAGATTCTCCGCGTGACGGAGCGACCAGCAATGACAGGTAGGGGGTGTTTCCATCGGCGTCTGGAAGGTCTACTCGTTTGAGAAAACAGCACTATAGCTGCTATCAGTTGATTTGTTGACGTTGGTGAGTGAAGAGTCTTTAGCACGTGGACGCGGCCAGTCATTTCCTAAGCGCCGATCTTTCCGATGGGGCATCGGTCTATGCAGGAAGAGTCGGCGAAGTGGGTATGTAAAGAAAGCGAATGTGTGTTACGAGTCTACTATGAAAAAATAGTATACCAGTAATAACTTTTAATGACTTGCTTGCATCAACTCATTTTCATATTTTATAGTCGAACAGGGCTAACCCAGTTTAGCCCGTTACAATATGTAATTTAGTAAAAACTGTATCACTTAATATCAAATCTTCAGTGCCGAAGATGAAATCATCTTAAAAAATCGTGTGCAACATTGAAAGTCTTATTTATTTTACTAAAATTAAAATCAGAAGTAATCAGATCACATAGCCACGTGCAAGTGAGTAGTAAGGTATGCTCACGTCGTCATCATCGTAAAACACCATATCGTTATAATTGGTGCTTGATCATGGGGCAATATCCCAATAAAATACGATAACACTATAATTGGATCTCGATCACGGGACATCATTAGCAATAAAATACCGTATCATAATAATTGACGCCCACTGTGGGACGTTATCATAGTAAGTTATAGTATTATTGGGTGCCCATAAATGGGTGATAAGAAGACTCCGGCCCCCCTTATCACTCTGTAATATTTGTTTTTGTAATATTTTATTAATTTTTATGAAAAAATCAAAATTGTGTATTGGGGATTTGGCTGAAACGTTCTATTCATTAGCTTTTCCGAGTTAATGGAGTTAAATTTATAGAATGTACTTAGATTTCCTCACATTCCCTCTTCAACAGCTTTATTTTCATTTTGTTCTCTTCAATAAACTTCTGAAACATACTAAATTCGTTTTCAATGGGTTCAGCTACAACTAAATTTTATTTTTTGTTAATTTTTTTAGTAAACTTTTTTTTTGTTGCAAAATTTGGCTCAATAAACTTATATATAATTATCTAATAATTATATTCAGATGTTCTAAAATTCCCTCCCAAAAGGTCAAATTCCTGAAATTTCTCTCAGAGAGGGGCGGGTGCCACACCCCCAGCAGATGGGACTCCAATCCATCCCTAATTTGAAAAACCCACATGGGCGCCCTTGATAGTACTATTAGTGACTGAGGGGAAAGTGTAGTAAAAAGGTGACAAAAAATACATCACTTTTATATACCTATACAGTATTTTAAAATATATAATAGCGTCTTCAATAGCCAACATTAACAAACTCTCACATGTAGCCTATAGCACACCGCTGTTTGAAGGGTCATTTGTCAAAAGTAAAAGATAATGTCCTTTAATAATATGGTTTTATATATTTTTAATAACTGATTATAATATTCATACAGTGTTAGGTATCCCAGAATATATTTTTGTGACAAATGATATCTATATATTTTCAGGTAATATTTGAGAAATTGCTTTTATATACAATAATATTTTGTGAGTCGTCCTTCAATTGTCTTAGTTTTAACCGTGTATAGCCGTAAACGTATCACTCATAGAAATATCTATTGTTGAATGTTTAGCAGAATTTTACATAATATTATATCAATGAATCGCAGGACATAATTTATTTCCCACAGTTCTTGTCCAATACGTAAATTTTCAGCAAAGAACAAGAAAACTTAAAGAGAGGGAATTCCCTCGAAGGGGACAAGTAACATATCTAAAGTACCTTAGCTTAACTCAAGGCGTTGAATGGTAGTGAGATTTATTGTGTTATTCATCAGGAAGAAAGCGGGACAGATTTGATTGAAAGCAATTCCCAGTTAGATAAAATGAAGGAGACGAATACCAAAATTATACTTTTTTATGTGGGGGAAGAACTATTCTTCTTTCCTTTAGAAAATAGATTAGGAGAAAACACTTGGAGACTAGGTCTGGGTCGAAAACTAATAGTATTTATCAAAAGTTAACCGGCGCGTTCCGCCATCTTGAGAGGCGAGCGCGCCTCACGGTTATCTCGTCACACGAATAGTTTCTTCAGGGCGACAACTTTTCAAAGTGAGCGATTTGTAGTCCCTTTAAACCGACACGTTTGAAGCCTATAGCTGTCTTATCACCATCCCAGCCATGGTGTTAAGGAATAGGAACTAACTGAATATGAGACTCAAAATCAGTTTGTAGAACAGGAACATCACCACTAACATCAACGCCCAGTGCATGATGTAAAGCCTGCAACAAAATAAAAACAACGTAAGTTTCTTGATACATTATCTTGTAAAACGACACTACCCTTTGTGAAATGTAAAATAAAATAAAATGTACAACTTCGATCTTGTATACTAAAGCTAATTACGTTTTCAGAACAAATTCTTATTTATGTTTCTTACATTTAATATTTAAATTAAGATTTTAACATTGATAATTTCGAGATAAGTTACATGGGTTTGAAGTTGTGTTAAGATTTGTTAATAAGGATTCTATGAATTAGCACGATCTATTCCAACGTTATTGATTACTTGAGCTAAGGGATTAGGATTGTGAGTATCGCGTAGAGATAATGCAGGTTGATTATTAGTTTTTTATTTCAAAATATGATTCACGTCATATTTCAGTTCTATGCCCCTATAGGATTAACGATTTTATATGTTAAGATTTATAATATTTAAAAAAAAAATCATGAAAAGGTGAAATTATCACATTTTCAACGATGTTTCACGTGAGTTTTTACGGTTCTGAGATGAATCAAAATGCTTAAAATCATAGACATACAGTCTGATTTTCAGAGGAAGAACTTTATTTGAAATCTAGAAACCCATGCTAACATAATGATGCGGGGAAAAAATTACAATTATTGTAGCTAGTCTTAGTCCATTTAATTAAAGATTTAAAGAGAAATTACACAGTAATCTAGAATTGAGTGTTATTGGATGTTATTGAATACTTTTTAAGTGAACTTTATAAATCAAATAATATATATTTTTAAAATTGCCAAATTTTAGTGACTTTCAATCAGTGTTGGTGGTTTAAGTGAGCTTCCTATAAAATCAGGGTTTATTCTTCCTTCAACAAATAAAGTCATTTTCATGGGTCATGATATAGCATTCTAAGATAATTGAGGATTGCTTTATGGGCTTTAAAAACTTCATAACTGCCACGATAAATACAACAACGCCTTTAAGTAGCTCACTCACCCCTCGGACGACGCAGAGCTTAGGTAAAGCTAATCAGGCGTTATATCATGGTGTGGTTTTCTTTATTTTACTTTAAAAGTAAACAGGAAAATTGATACCAGTGAAACCGTGTTACCATATTTTAAAGAAATCAAAAAATAATAATCATTATTTTAAAATGAATAAAACTACTAACCTGATAGAAATTTCTCTGTCGTCTGGAGAAGAATTCACAAGACCGCACTTTGATGCTTTTTATGGTTCGAGCTTAGTATTGTATCTAATTTAACGGTTTATCCCATATCGAGGCTGATTAACGTGATTTTACATGCACAGTGATTGAGTCCAAACAATAAATCTCAATATCAGTGTGCAGTTTTCTACATTCCTTACTTAAAAACAACGAGATTGAAATCGATGAAATAATAGTGTTTTCATTTTAAAATAATTATTTTTACGTTTTGATATATTTTTTAAAAACCACACGGAAAAATTGTTTTATTTGTCTCATTTCCACTTCTCTATAAAGAAACATTCTAAGCTTCAACACCCCGATAAAACTACTGGTTCGAAATTACTACCTACCAGAGTTACCGTTGGCTGAGTCTACGATCTAATAAAAGATAACTAAAAAATATTGCAATTGGAACGACTAGCATTAATCACCTCTTTGGATAAAGTAGTAAACTTACCCATCCTTGTAGCTGGAATGTGTGGTAAAGAAAAAATATGTTGTAACTAGGTTTCAGGTTAGTTATTGAGGATTCCATGATAGGAAAAATAAAGACGCGTTTCCTTTCCTTCGTATATATGACCTACGGGACTCTTTGGAAAACCTGAGGCTATTTTCCACAGTCGATATGGTTGAATTGTTACTGGCAGCTTGAAGTAGCTCTCAGGACCATGAGGAGACCATGTTTACGACATGAGATAGACTGGGAGTTCAAGGTCTTTCCCTATGGAATTTGTAATGACCCAACAAGAACTTAACAAAGATTGGTGGATCTATTTCTATCTGACCTCCAGTGAGATAAAGCGTTTGTGTGCTGGGATTAGGTCATCGTTATTGGGAGAACCTATGAGGTTACATGAAGATATTCTGAAGGTGAAACATCGAAATGCAATGTATTTAGAACTACTGTAAAATTTCTGGTAAACGTTGTATCAAAGAAAAGTTTCGCCATCGATCCAGTAAAAACTCGTACAAGGTGGACTGCTCCATACTTAGTGAGGTCACTGATCATCAGACATTTCTGGGGTTGTCTTCATCTTACAGATGCCATATAAAGGGATTTTCAAACATCATGGCACCTCTGTTTTATCTTATACAAAAAGTAGGTAAGTTTACGTAGAGTGAACAGTGTTATTGAATTTTTAAACTACTGAAACAACGTCTCCGTCTGCTCTCATTTTTCTTATCCAAGGATATAAACTAAACATATCTTGGCTAGAGATGCCAGTAAGACAAGCATCAGAACTGTTTTAAGTCAAATACAGGAGGGACAATAACGCGTGGTATCATATCTTAGTCGAGACCTAACAAAGATGGAAAGTCACTATTGTGTAAGTAGGGGAGATATATTAGCTGTCGTATAGTATGTAGCTCATCACTTCCGGAGTGATTTATACGGCAAGATGTTACAAGCACATAGAAACAAAGCTCTCATTACTGGACGCAGAAGTTTAAAGAACCTGAATGACAGGTTTCCCGATGACTGGAACAGTTGACTGAATTTAATGTTGAAGTAGAGCATCGCCCCGGAAAGAGTCATGGGAATTATGATAGACTCTCGTTTGCCAAGTAAGCAATTTGAGCGTGAAGGGATGTCAATTTCCAGTATATCTCAAGATGACTCAAGTAGGACACTTCATTGGTTAGAAAAGAATATCAAATTGCTACAGGATGCTAATGAAGCCTTCGGACACTTTGCTAAATTCAAACGGGATACCAGGAAAGACCAACCACTCGCGACAACTCAACTAGAGGAGAAATATACATGATATAGTTGACATGATGGAGAAGATTATGAGTACATCAGAGTATTCTGTATCATCGCTGGCTGAAAGAAAACAAGGTGAGCCTACCTCAGTTTGTAGTACCACGTCACGACCTCTGTGGCCACATAGGCGTAACAAAGATATTAGAACCGATTCGACCAAAGGGTTTATTGGTCTTGAATAACAGAAGATGTAGAGCTGTGGTGTAGAGAGTGACCTAAAGGTAACAGAAGGATGTCGAACACCACAAACAGAGAGAACACTTGGGACCTACCATATAGAATTTCCCTTTTAGTGTGTATTGTTAGATATTGTAGAACCTTGCAATAAATAATTGAAGGAAATAAATACGTTCTTGTAGTGACTGACAATTTAACTAAAAGGGTGGAGCCATATGATATTCCAGATTTGGAAGCGTCTAAAGTTGATGGGCTTATAATGGAAGAGACTATCTGCAGTTTGGATGTGCCAGTGGAACTTCATACTTATCAATGACGCCAGTTTGAGTCTAGATTATCCCCAGTAATGTGTACACTTCTTGGGACGTAGAAAACAAATGATTCCTTATCATCTCCAGTCAGATGGCCTAGTAGAAAGTTCAATAGAACACTCTGATCACTTCTTTCTCAGTAAATCTCCGGCCAGACTGGCTCTGCATCTGGTTATACCTACATAACAGTCCAGTCCACGAGATTCAACAAAAATTAGTCCCTATACGCTCAATATCAGTTGGGAGGTACGATTACCAATCTTACGTGCTTCTCAGAGATCCAGAGCCAGCGAAAAGTGTCTTCAATGCGAATCATCGAAGTGGAAACGGATTGTCTTTAATTTCAACCAGCTGAAATCGTGCATTTGGGTCCTAAGGAAACCACCATCACCAACAAATGGGTAATAGATAGACGTTACGGATAAATTGCTACCAGAGAAAGAATTGAGTTTGACTTAGTACCAAGTGTCAGTGATGATTTTGTTAACAATGGTTGAGCAGAAACTAATAGTACGGATTATTGATTGTGTTACCCAAACAAACTTATAACGAGACTGTTTCGGAGATACTTTATCCAGCGAATCATAGGAAGCCCATGGGCTCCCACTTGGGTGTGTGAGGATAATAATTACTTTCTTGTGGTGTAGAAATCAATTAATTCTCATTGCTATTTTATCATAGCTGGTTTTTGATGCAGGTGGTTTATTTCAATTTCATATTTCTGTGGAAATCAACGGTTAGAATGATGGGGGAAAATGTTCACATATATGTTTCTCTTTGAGATAGCTCTGAGTGTGTACAGAGACCTAACTCCACGCTATAATTTTGAAAAACCCTAAAAAATAATTAGTAAAACTTAAGCTGTAAGTACTTCCTCTCTCAGCCTTACCTCTGATAGTTTTTCCTGGCTTGCGGCAGAGTGTCGAGGTTTTCCTTCAACAGATAGGTCCTCACCCCCTTCACATAGTCGTGCAAGTAGTCCTTCCACACTATGCTGCGCACGTCGAAATCGAAGACGTCGCGGTCCTCCGGGGAGGTCTTGTCCAGCAGCGCTACCATGTTGGCGTCGTGGAACTTCCAATCCCGTGTGGAGAAGTACCCCACCATCCCAATGAACTTGTTGACTTTCCAGTACATGTCCACGTTTCTGCGTCACAGAGTGTACACTTAGATTTAGCCCATATCTAGAGGATAAGTACACACTGATCAAGTGAGGGTTTAATTCAAGTCTGCAGGCCACTTTTGTTAAGTTGCTAGTCGCATGCAGTTGTGTATCTAAGATTATATTTTCAATCAGGTAATCCATCAAGACTGTATATATAATAAAGCTTCAAGGAGAGTGTGTTTTGTTGGGTCATAGTCTCCTAATCACCAGAGACCAATAAAATGTGTGGATATTAAAATCCTCCAAAAGTTGTTTTGAATATGTGTATTATATCTTATTTCCGATATTTTTTTCTTCTAATTGGCTATTTTATGAACATTTTTAATGTGTGTAATAGTAAACTATTTTAATAACAATTCACTCAATATATTTCTGGCAATGAATAGTTTTGGGAGTTCAAATCCCGGATGGATTACTGAGATGAGCTTTTTTCCTCAATTATCTGGCACTCTCCCTTAACGTACTTTATTCATCCTCAAACAATAACTATAAATATGCGGGTATTTTAATTTGCCTGAATTGTCTTAATATAAAATTTAATAAATAATCGTTAGAGCTAATTTCGTTAAAATCGATTTTCTTTCTTTTTGCCCTTCAGTAAACTACCCTTAATTTTAGGTTTAGATATATAATTGAAAAAATCCCTTTGGGGGGCCTTATGAAAGCCCCAGATACCAAGTTTGAGCCCAATGGGTTAAATAGTTTCGGCTCTAGCCTGAGGTAGAGACAGGCGGAATTAAGAAAACAACTTTGTTTGGTTTCATGGGGTCATGAAACGTCGATATTTATCAAAACCTTGAGGTCTATTTTTACGAAGAATACAGTACTTCTCTCTTTGAGGGTTCGAGAAAAAGTAAAACTATTAATAATGATACCTTTTCCTCATGTTTATCGTCCTGCTACCCGGTCAGGCTAAACAAATTGGCTAAGGATAAGGAAGGTAGAATTTAGATGAAGTATACTCTCATTTGCGAGGATTTAATGTGGAGAACCATACCACTGGTGTTGATACTTATAGAAAATTAAACAGGCTTTTTAAACAGATTCTATCAAATGATTTTTCAGTTTATGGGTTTGAGGAAAGTAAACTAGTTTGAGAAAATGCTCCCACACTTTGAACGGATAAGGAACGTGTGAGAACAAGCTCAACTACGTCCAAGTACGATTCGAACCGTTCCCGGCAATCCAGTATACCATTTTAAAAGCCAATAGTGTCCGAATCTTACAAAAAGTATACATTTCAGACGTAATTTGTATAAAAATATTATTCTAATATAGATTTAAGTGGATAAACTTACTTATGGTTGCCTTTGCAGATGTAGGGCACGAAGTCAGCGAAACACGCGGGCACCAGCTCAAACAGGATCGAGAAGAGTCGATAAAGCAGAAGATGTTTCGTCAGCACCATCACATGGTAGTACATACAGTTGACAGATGGCAGCATATGAACGCTATCAATTAGTTTTTTTACTAACTCCTTCCAAGTCAGTTGGTTCCGTGAACCAGACGTGAAGGCGTACACCTTTGCTCTCTTCCTGGTAGGGACAAGGAATGAAACATGGAAGTGAAAAAAAATGGGTTAGGGTTACTGGTATTTAAAGATAGTATCGATATTTTATATTGGTATCGAAATAAAATTATCGATAGCAGCTGCTATTGGTATCGAAATAGCAGTGGAGTATTCTGAGAAAAATTAATAGTTATGTTGTACTCTAAAAGTTGCAGGGGAGATTTGGTGGCCGAGGACACTCAACCGCCGTTGTCCAAGAACGTCAAGGGATATATTTGAAGATGTGTGCTTATGGAACAGTGGTTATCGAACATTTTTTATTACTCCTTAACTGTATTTTATCTTAGGAAATTTTTAGCCCCCCTCCCCCCACTTCCATATTCTCATAATTTATTTATCCACAAAGATTATCACCATTCACCCAAAATGTAATAAAAGTAACTCCATGGTGTCAGCCCGCATTCAGGTTATACCTACTGAGGGGGTATCAAACTGTTTGGCGAATTAGTGCCAACTCTTGCGGATAGAGAGTGTCATGTGGTCAGCACAGCGATGACTCCATTTATTAAACTTGGATTTATATATTGGAGACACTAATACTTTATTCGAGTAGCTCCTTGTTTATAAGATAGACTGAGCCAATTCAATTAGCCTAGTGTAATTAAAAGCATACAGTTAGTAATACTTAAAGCAAACAATCATAATAAGAGTAAAATGGAGTGGTACCAAGAGTCCATCAGATCTAGGTGAAAGGGAATCAGGTGGATTGTCCAACTCACGTTGCAATTAAAACTATTTCTTAAAGCCTAACTTATCTCACACAATGCTGCATGGAAACAACGAGTCTACCAAATTAAGAATTTATGCTCTAGAAGCTATTTAGACGCGTAAACTCTGACATAGGGGAGATCATCTCGGACTATTAATACTCTATCGCTACGTCATTGGTTTATTGCTAAAATATTTACACATATCTTTTGCTGTATGCAGTTGTGCACCCATAGGGGAGAGGGGAAAACACAGCATTTGACCAACCCCCTGTTTCCCCAACACAAAAATAATGTTAGTAGAATTTTAAATAATATTAAGTATAACTAAAATATTTAGTTCTGAAAATTGAAAAATGACACCTGGACACGGGAATCGAACCCGTGTCCAGGTGTCATTTTTCAATTTTCAGAATATGATATCTAGGTGGAGTAATCCCCACTAATAAGCATAAATAATAGCTCTGGCTATTAATTCTTAAAATATTTAGCATTAAAGATGTGTCGAATGAATATGCTACATTTTAAGACCAGGCTTCAGGCTTAAGCCTAATATTCAAAAGGTTTACCCTTACACACAAAATTAACAATTGAAAAAATATACAATTAATAGCTTCGATACCATTTGCATTATTTAAATCTCTTAGTTACTATAAAACTACTCCAAATGATTTATAAAATCATTTAATATTCATAAATATTCTCGGCCTTCAGGGCTTAGGAGGCTATGCAACCCCAAACTCGCTCTATCCATCAAAATTTCACTATTGCTACAGCCTTTATTGCATGCCTCCCTCCAAAGTAAATGGCTGAGTGCACCACTGATTAAGTAAATTATATGAAAATATATTTTATTTTACCTTTTCCTTCTAAATCATCTTGAAATGGTGAAATCACACTCCTGACTTCTGGGATTCTTTGATGTATAATTATATAAAATCACAATGACTAATAAGTCGTTAATGTAAAATTAAAACTAAAAGAACACTATTAAAACTTCACTATCCTTACTATATAAAAAAAAGAATTACCGTCAACTAATTAAAGTAGCCTCCTCACACCCCCTACCCCCTCCCCCTTCATCAGTCTATCAGTGTTGAAATGCCTACATTTGAAAGAGTGGTTAAATGTGTGTACCAAATACATGATAATACATGTGACTAGAATACCTAAATATAGCTCAATGTATTTAATCAGTGTATAATTTAAAGCGGATACGTATATTAACTATTATTTTACAATTAATTTTATATATATCTTATGTAATTTTACTTAAACTATACTAAATAGGCTTAGTAAGTACACATTTTTATCTTGAATCTTTTTTTAATTGTTGGCACAATGCTTTGCTTGCTTCACATGAACAGCATGACCTGGTGTGTAAAAACCCTGGCTAATTGGCCAATTACATGTGGGTGAGCGGAAAGGAATGTGTTGCAACCCCCTAGACATTAGGCAAGGTAATTAGACCTTAGCTTGCCTTGCGTTTTTCAAGCATAAGGCAGAACCTTTTGGAAGAAGAATTACTTAAAACACAGTATTCTTAGAATATAAACCAATTTTAGTTTTAAAATTAATAATTCATTACATGTATATTTATTAACAATTTAAACATTAGTATTTACAGAGTTCGCACAGACAGCTTTGAATTAAACAAAAAACTAGTTTATATCATTATTGGTATGCGGCGCAGGACTAGCATACCTAGAGAATACGCCACTGCGAAATAGTAAGGACAATTAGCTCCAAAGCTAGTAATTTTTTTAGTGTTTTTCATTCGAGTTTTATCTTTCTAGTGTAAATAAACATTTAAGTCATTATACATTATAATGATTAATCACTTTTATCGTTATTTTTACTAAATAAGCGTTTCTTTCGATATCTATCTGATATGAGTAAGAATTTTTTTAAATGCTATCAAATGAAAAAAATATTGATATCGAAAGGAAAGTATTTATGTCTATTTAAATTATTAATCATTGATGAGTAGATATCAAACACGGGGATATTAGAGTTCGATTTCAGTCGGGTGTACTGACAGGGTGATTTTCCTAAATGGTTTCTCACTCTTTCTCTCTCCACTTAAATACGGGTACACTTATTCAAAATTCAACCTTCCTCATCATTAACTCTTAGTGTATGTATTATGAAGTTGTGTCCCCCGAATGGGTGGTAACACGAGATGCTATAAAAATTGATAATTTACAAGAATAAAAATATCAATTCTTAATTAAATAGTATGTCTAACAGATAATATTTTTAATGGGTGGTAAAATTTGTAATGACACTAAGATGCGTTAGAATCAATGGTATAGCCACTGGAAATATTATGCATGGTTCTGATCAATGATCCAATGTTTTCCAAGTACTATGCATGACTCATACCTATAGATTAAATATTGTTTAATTAAATTATATATCGTTCATATCAAGGATAAAATATTTTCTAAGCATGATGCATGATTCAGACTATAGATCAAATATTGTCTAAGTATTCTTCATTAATCATATCAATGATCAAATATTGTCTAATTATGATGCCTGGTTCCAATAAATGATCAAATATCGTTTAAGTATGAAGAAAGGCTCTGATCAAATATATAATGTATTCCAAGCAAGATGCATGATTTTCATAGATGATATATTGTTATGTAAGTAACATGCATGGTTCTGAGTAACTATCACATACTGTATAATGAATAATGCAGGGATCATATCAAATGTTGTGTAAGTATGAAGCTTGGCTCTGAAAAATGATCAAATGCCGTCTAAATATGAATAATCTCCGTGGTAAATGTATAAATTTCATGTGAGTATAATGCAGGCCTCATACCTATAGTGAAAAGTTGCTTGTATGAATCAAGCTTATCATTATTGATACCATTTTGTCCAAACATGACACATGGCTTTGAGCACTGATCGACTCGGACAATGATCTTATGAGGTCTAGCTATGATTGATGCCTCTGATCAAATGATGTATGAGACAGATCAAGGATTGTTGTGTAAGTATGATCCATGGCATTGATCAGTTATTGTGATAGTATCCTTTCATTTTCACTGTTGGGAAGTCCAAAGCAATCGAAGGAGTTAGGGTGGTTGGCCCATGATTCTATACCGCTTTGAATGCCTCTGGGCCAGCTGGCATGGAGCGGTGAAAAAGAATAAATAGCAAACAATAGGTCAGCCATGACAATTTTTATCAAGGTAGAACCCACCATACATCCTGTATACTAAAGATAATTGTCGCAGAGCTCAGATGCGTCGTTAGCTATTAATTATTGAGGGGAAAGTGGGTGGGAGGACAGGAAAAACCCATTTTCAGTTTAAATAAAAAAATAAAAATTATATTGGGCCAAATTAATAAAGCTAATAATGTGGTAGCAGATTTTTAAGTCATTTAAAAAGTTACTTTAATAATTTATTCATTGCTTCAAAGATGGATTTTCAATTTTCTGATGAAAGCAAATCACTGTATATTTTTACTGTTCTAAGAGTGTCCCAATTTATCAGATAATTGTGTAGGGGGGCTCTCCCTGAATCTCTTAATAATGACGCCCGTGAAAGAACTCACAACGTCTAAATATTATTTTACTTTCTTTTGATCTAGAGAAAGCTTACGATCGGGTGGAATAGGGTAATGTTTTGGAATGTTCTAAGAACGTATGGTGTGGATGCATGGTTAGTAAATACAATTATGTCAGTGTTTGATGAAAGTAAAGCGTGCGTTCATGTGGATGGAGCTTTGAACGAATGGTTTGACATTGAACAGGGTGTTAGACAATATGAATTTGAGAGTGCTGTTTGTTGTGTGTAGATCATCGCGTACCAATGGCTGAGAATCAAAGTAACTTGTAGAATGCATTAAATAATAAATTGTTTGAATGTGGCGACAGGTATAATGGATCTTCGTATAAATATATCCAAAACTAAGGTGATAGTTTTTTATAATTACGAGTCTGGAAATGATTGTCATCTTAGTATAACTGAAAGAATGTTAGAACACGTGAGTGATGTTGTGTATCTGGGCAGAATGTTCTATAAAAATAGAATAATTGATGGTGAAATCGACAGAGAGGTGAATACATATCGGAGAGTGGTTGGAAGTATGTGGAGCATTGAAAATAAGGAAGTAAGCTATTACCAGTACCGAAAGAGGCAAAGGTGGCAGTATATAAAAGTGTGTTGACGGCAACATTGTTTTATGGATGTGAAGCGTGGTTTTGTCAGGGGAAACACAAGAGTTAGATGAATGCGGTTGGAATGAGATATATCTAAGAAATGTATGTGGAAAAACTAGATATTAAAATATATATATAAATTAAAAATTGTTCATATATATATAATATTTATAATGTTTCTTCCTATGTGAATCAAACTATGGTTACGTTGAACAAAGGGCTTTAATAAAATTTAGCCTTGAAACCTCTATAATCACACGACTCAAATTGGTCGTTTTTGGTCAATGCAAGTTCATTAATATAATCATTCAAAAATGGGAAAGTCCATCCGGATTTTAGAAACTAATGACGTCATAGTGTAGCTACCTGCCAGGATCGTTAGATACGTCTCAGTCAATGAGGACATCTATCCGGGTTCTAGAAACTTATATCATAGCTTGGCTACCTACCAGGAGTAAGAGATACGTTCCAAACAATGAGGACATCTATCCAGGTTCTAGAACCTTATATCATAGTTTAGCTACCTGCCAGGAGCGTTAGATACGTCCCAAACAATTAGGACATCTATCAGGGTTCTAGAACCTTATATCGTAGTTTAGCTACATGTCAGGAGCGCTGGCTACGTCCCAGGCAATGAGAACATCTATCCGGGTTCTAGAACCTTATATCGTAGTAGTTTAGCTACCTGTCAGGAGCGTTGGCTACGTCCCAGGCAGTGGCGATGAGGGAGTTGACTACCATATCCGCCGGTACGATGTCCACAATCTTGGTATCGTCAGCGTACCCGCAGCGCATCTTTCCCAACAGTCCACCCACCACATACGGCGTTGGTCCATTAAGGTTGTCGATCCAGCCTGGCACAGGTTCCCGCCAGACTGAAATAACTACCGAGACCACAAGTACGTGAGGATCTGCAATGTCACTAAATTAAATTAAAACTGGTATAGTGTGTTTACCTGCTCCACATCATAACATCAGTATGAGCTATCTGCATGTTTACAATATAGGTGTTGGGATGTGAAAGGTAGAATTTAAAGAGGTGTATCCAAATTTAAGTAAAGGTAAAATAGGAAATCTCTTTGGAAAAGACCATTTCACTGCTACCGTCCGAAATTTGAAACTCACTGGCAGATTAGATCAGACAATATTGACGTTTTATCATGAATACCCACCGCTATGGATAATAATGTCATCCTCACTATTAATACTTTTATTATTTGGATTTAAAGACGTTTCTATGAGTATCCAACTAACTAAACTACTATTAGGGTATCAAGTATTTCACGGTCTCAACAGACGTGCATATAAGGAAATATTTGGTTTTATATTTAATGATTCTATATAACAGGATTTTTTTAAAGTTCGAGAAGCATTATGAAGATCAAAATAACTTAAGGAAACAATTAATCAGGGCACGGACTGGTGAGTAAGGACATTGACAGAACGAGTACCTTTTTCCAAACTATTTGGATTAGCTCTAAATCTTACATTACATTTTACCCTTAACTTAATTAATATATTTCAATAATCCATATTAAACGAACCCCTCAACTATTTTTCACTAACTATCTATCCACAAAGCTCACATCCTGTTAAGCTATGCCGACAGGACCGAATGGCGGCAGTAATTTTTTTTAATGTACATAAGAAATATACAGGTCTCCCTCCTCAGAAGTTATAGACAGATCGGGTAACACTCTCACGCAGCCGTCTTGCCTAATCTACAGGAACACGCTTTTATTTGTTACACTTTTGAAGCTTTTAAATGAAATTTGATTTCTGGGTGTCAATCCCACCCCCAACTTACGTCTCAAAACGAGTTTCGGGCTATCCGCATATTAATTACGCTAATGTGGTAGGAATCAAGAAGATAGTTTAGAAGAAATTTACCCCCAAATATTCGTGTAGGAAGAAAGAAAGAAACTTTAATTTTTTTAAAAAAATAACATTTGAATTGCTTAGTAAGGAACATTTAAGAATATTTGGAAAAATAAAATTCAATTTTAAGTGAATTAAAGTTGGACAAGTTGTATCAGATTGACATGAAACAAAAAATACCGTAAATATGTAATAAAAATATAATATATATATGCACAATATTTAAAAGCTATTTGTAAAAGAATTGGTAATATTAGTTATAAGTTATACTAAAATTTCATTAAGAATGTGATAGAAGTTATAACAAACATCTAAAATCTAGATACATTTTAAAATAATAGACATTTTACTAATAATTACACTTATTATTATTGACACCGCGTCTTACTAACCGTTCAGATTATACGCACTTAATTACACTTAAAACTAGGTTGTGAAATCCAAGGATGATGTGACCATGCATATATTGAATATTAATATATTATTCTTGAGAATTGATAGAAATAAGTTATTAAATTTGAAAAATAAAAATAGAATATATCTCTCATCTGTAGTTCCCTGTTCCTTGATTCCTGGATGCAAATGCTGCACAGTTATTTGGATGACATGACTAGAAAAATTTAATAAACTAGCTTTACGTTTAGACTGTGTGGCTTCCGATTTGGGAAATCAAAATATAATAAACAATCTAAATATGGTCTGTTTATGTTATGTTAATGTTACACTCAAAACTTCTTACTTATAGATGGCCTGAAAATGGCGACAGGTAGTTCGTGACTGCAGCTATTGATCACGTGTTCTGCCAGTGCTTTTGTGAAGGTATATGTATTGGGCCACTTCCCGACTATCCTAAAAAATTAAAGTTTTATGGGTATAAACTATGGATAAGTAAAATGAACCAGTATTACATTTTTATTACATTTTTAAAATAACAATTTGAGCAGCTCAATCCATACGGCTATGTTATTCACACACTTATACGAAGAATAATTTATAATAACAATAAAAATCCTCATAGAATCGTTGTAACACTAAACGCTTTATAATTATCTTGGTGTTTAATACAAATTAAAATTGCAGTACGATGGAAACATTTTTAAACAAACATTGTACATTACTTTTACACCTTTCAGCTTTAGATTATGTTCATTTTACTGTTACGATTTTGAAAGTGAAAATGTTGACATTTTAACTGCGGAGTTTTTGACAGTAACTTATGAATCACGTGGAGGAGCCTTGACTTCCCGAAAACGGATGGCAATCCCTCTCACACCTTAGTTATTTACCAAAGCCTTCACTGCATCAACACCAGTGTCTTTTTAATCGTATCTTTTGTACACACAGGCACGCACACACGCACACACACACGCACACACACACACCCACACACACAAAACTACAATTCCTAAGGGTGTCATTGACAAAGAACCGGTACCTAAAAATTCACTAGTCTAAATATTTACAGAACTATGCGTGAAAAGAAAAAAAAAGGGAGGAAAACTGTACTCACGTGGTTTCGATTTTTGACACGTCCTCCAGAGACATTGGCTCCAGCTTCTGAGTGAGTTCGTCAACGTCCGTGGTGGGCGGGTACACCCTCTCTTCGATTTCTTGCAAAGGGCACTGCGAATAGGCTGTCGAGACGTACACTAGCGCCTACGGTCAACAAAAGAACTAGGACTCACAACGGGTGCATGGTAAGAACCAGGGGATGTGTTACACTTCGATGAAACTTAGGGCCGTATTTATAGTCTAGTCTCGGGAGTCAATTAATCTTTGACTATACAAATAACTAACAGTTCAGGACGAATGGTAGATTGGCTGACGGGTTGTACCATCTTAACACCCCCCCCCCCCCCCCCCCCCAATACAAGGATATTAAATTTATTGGTTATAACAATAATAAGAGATACAAAGTACAATATGTAAAAAATATCAATATTGCAAGACGTCGTTCAGATCGGAGATGAATAAAAACTTAGTAACAAATGCAACCAGAAGGTCGTCAAGTTGACTAATGCAAAAGCTAAGTCCAAGATATATTTAACAAGATAGTATCCGTAGATATGATATTCTAAGGTCTATCTGTATGGTTCATAAATTAAATCAATACTTGTAGATATCAAACTCGTCGTGTCCTTCCATCAACATAAGCAAACAGAGTTCAAATAAGCTATATATTTGTCCGTTATCCTCCCATTAATACGTAAACAGGCTAAGTTCAAACAACCTATATATTTATCTGTTAACTTTCCATAAAAAAATAGCTAAGTTCAAACAATCTATATATACATCTGTAAACTCTCTATAAATACCAAAAATAGTTAAGATTAAACAAGCTGTATATTTATCTGTAAACTTTCCATAAATATCAAAATAGCTAAGTTTAAACAAGCTATACATTTATCTGTTAACTCTTCATAAATACCTAAATAGTTAAGTGTAAACAATCTATATATTTAACTGTTAAGTCTTCATAAATACCAAAAATAGTTAAGTTCAAACTCTCTTCATAAATACGAGAACTAGTTAAGTCCAAACAACCTATAAATACGAAAAATAGTTAAGTTCAAACAATCTATATATTTATCAATTAATTTAACAACATTTCCCAACTTGGTAAATTCTATAAGATATTTGACTATACATAGTATCAGAGAGACAAAACCCCACATAATTAATATATATAAAAAAACAGTTTTAACTTAATACCCTAACAATATATTTAACGCCTTAACGTCGCAAGCCATCTCTAAAATGGTGGCAAGAGTGCACCTAAAAGGACTTCCGCCTAGCTGCGGGAAAAGAAGATTAAATCCCCCAAAATTCAACAACAATTTTAAGTAAGTCCGAAACGCCAATTTCGAATAGATTCCCCCGCCCACATTATGCCGAAACAGAATTTTGCCTAGTTATAATATTTAACTTAAGTATGGAGCAGCGCTCTCACCTTAGTGGCCAGTGATACAATGAGTAGATATTAAACAGACACATCCCAATATATAGTCACAACGAACATTAATACGTCCACAGAGAGAGGGAAAGAGGGTAGGAGAAACGGAATGGAAAAAGGGGGAGAGACAGCGCTCAGGGGGGATAGCGGCGGCTCGGGCAACTGCTTGATGCATCTAGAACCGCCTAGTTCCCGAACCTTCACGGGCCAAGTTCATATCCCACTAGCTTCTGGGTGGGGCTTCCTTCACGCTTGGAAAGTCGGCCCGTACCTCTATTCAGTCGATGGCACGGAGTGTTGCAGTGTGGACGATGCAGCGTGTGGCTTCTCGTGTTTACATTTGGCGAGGACGAGGGTGAGTGCAAACACATTCGATTGACTATAATTGTTGTTCTTGTAACAGCGTTACAGGTTGTTATGTTAGTAACTTAAAAGACTGTTTGTACTTTACCTTCAAGTGCCTCATGTCCTTGCAGAGTTCGATGACGGCCTGTGTCCCTCCGACATTGGTCTTCAGGGCGAGCTTGAGGTTCTCGTCGAACTTGAGGGTCGCCGCGAGGTGGAACACCACCGACACCTCTCGACGCAGTCTCTCCCTGTCCTCCGGAGATATCCCCATGTCTGGCTGGGATATATCCCCCAGGACGAGCACAATCTTCTTCAGGGCATCCTGGTGCTTCTTGGATTCAACCAAGTCCGCCAACAACTGAACAACATCGCGCGCAACATTATTGTCCTTGTTTCTGACCCAGAAGTTTGGGGCTGTACATCAAGTTGGATCATTCTAAGGAAGTGTTTACCGACCACTGGTTTGTGGATCAGTGGATCAACAAACGACGGTGGTCTAATGGTCCAACACGTCACTCTCGTGTTAAACAGCATTGCTGCTGACGGGGATTTAGGTGTTTGAAACCCGATTGGATGTATTGAGGGTATTATTTTCTAAATGGTTTCAAACTCTCCCCCAATGCAAATACGGGTATATTTCCTCAACACTCTACTTTCACCATCTCTATTTCCCTAGCGTTGTTTATAAATGCGTTTAACTCTAAATCTAAAGAGTACTAATACTTATATGCATATATTAACTACGTTAATATACAAACTAATATTATTTATATATATATATATACCGTACAGGATGTAAATGAATACATGTTATAAACTTCTAGGGTACGTACGGGGTCAAAGATAGGTCAACTGTTAATAAGGAACTCGTGTTCGGGAACGCACTGTTTGCGCGTTATATACTGGAATTGTTTGAACAAAATCAAATGGGTTGCATTTGTCACGTCATGATCTGGCGAGCTGACTCGACCAATGTAACGACCACTGTAAGTGTTTTGCTACTCACCCTGATCTCTCTTAACCTTCAGTCGCTGTAGATCATGGTTGGGTATACTTTTATCGATTACGTTAACATGATATCAATGTACGGTGAAGCTACCTCTAATGGTAGGGCTGCTCACCGGCTACATGCTGACTGTTTTTCAAGTCGTCCAACACCGTCTCATACAGTGTTTACCAGAGTTTTTCAACGATTTAGGAAAACAGGAACGTTCACAGTCAACAGGCTAAACTGTGGGTCTTTGAGGAACCACCGTACTGCAGGATTCGAATAAGTACTTCATAGAGTTGAACATGACCCATCCATTAGCAGCCAAACCATTGGACGTGACGTGGGTGTTAGATCATATGAGCGTCTGGCAAGTTCTTCATGAACAGTAGCTCCACCCCTATAATCCGCAAAGAGTTCAATATCGAGACCAGACGATTTTCCGAGATAAGTTTACTTGTATCACTAGTTTATGCAACGTTGCCTGTTGGGAGTTGAATTTCCACAGCTGGTTTTGTTTACCAATGAAGCTTCATTCATCAGGGAAGGGCATTCTCTACTCCCGCCATGTTTGGGAAGAAGAAAGCCCTCCGCCACCCGCTACACTAGATTCCAACAGCAGTTAAGCATCATCGTATAGGCTGGTATTATCGACGGTCGTTTAATTGGTCAGTAACTTTTTACACTGCGTCTCATAGGCAACGTTTATTTGATATTTCTGTAAGAAATATTGCCAGAATTTTTAGAAGATGTAACGTTACGAACTCGTCAACAGATGTGGCTGTAACAAGACGGTGCCTCACCAAACTTTTCATTTCTTTTTGAGAATACATCAGCCAGGTATTTGGGGACAGATGGATGGTCGAAGGGGACCATTAGAATGGCCTCCACTCTCCCCGGATTTAACTCCGTTAGACTTTTTGTTGTTGTGGGACCACATGAATAGCCTGGTCTACGATACCCCTGCTAGATCTGCTAACACGCAGGGCAAGAAACCCAAATTAGGCCTGACCTTTTTGAAAGAGTGTACCAGAACATACGTCGCGTGTGCAGTGCTTGTATCGCAGCTGGTGGACGTAATTTTGAGTAATTATTGTAGCCAACTGATTTGGCATTGCTAAACAATTTTTTTATGTAATGTGAGCCAATAAAGAATTATAAGAATTATTCCTATAGACTACTGAACATACTAACATTTCCAGTCTATAACGTGCAAACGTTGCGATTTCCGGACACGAGTTCCTTAATTAAAAATTGGTCTACTTTGGACCCCCTACATACTCTAGATGTTTTTAACCGGTATTCATTTACATCCTGTATATACATAGATTGTAAAAAAGTTTAAAGATTCTTGTGTTGACATTTTCACAAATTTAAAAAAATATAACATCATCTTGTAATCTAATAACGTAATAGGATAGAAATTTAATAAAATGATATATATTCATTTGGTAATATGTAAAAAAATACATATTCGTCAAAGTATAGAGATATTTTTCAGTATCAACTGATTTTTGTGTACAATGTATGAATCTATATTAATAAAATTAAATTTTTATTGTCTGTTACGATCATTGCGGGACATCTACCCACCAGAGGTCTGAATTTATAAAAATTGGTAACCTTTTACACGAACATGTTCACCTAAAAGTCGTAATTTTAAAATTGTCCTTGATATTTAAAAAAAATCATTTAAAATTTGGTTGGACGATAAACAATAATAATAAAAGGATTTGTCTATTTGTTTGTATGAGCATTGCGTGATATCTACCGTAGATGTCGGGGAAAAAAAATGTAGCCCTTTTGCACGAACATGTGCACTTATTAGTCTGAATTTTAAATTTTAATTGGATATTTTTAAATTAAAATCAAAACATTTTAGAAGCATAAATGCCACGGCAACACAGACCTTAAAGACACTAACTTTAAAAATTACCTTCACGTACAGTATTTAAACTAACAACACTCTACCGAGAAACTCCCGGTACTTCAACTGGTGAGAAAATAAAATAGTTAGAATAGATATTTAAGTAGTGTTTTTAGCCTTCTCTTAAAATGGCAAGGAAGCTTCTATAGGCTTTACTCCCCCGATCTTCAACCGTTTACCGGGTTCGCCACACACTGTTTACGTTATTTGACTCGAGGTAATTGTTTCTTCTGAGAAAATAATAATACTCAAATATTCCCTTTTTTTTGTTGTTGTTATTTCTAACACCTGGTCTTACTGCCAGATCAAAGTTGTACACATAACTTATATCAGTGATCGGTAATCTTTTATGGCCCCCGATCAATTTTTACAATTTCCAAAGATCCCATCTTTCCTCCACTCTACTTTTAATTTTTTCGTGTTTCGTGTTTCATCTTTCGAAAATTCATTGCTTTGTCCAGGTTGAGTCCCTTCAGTGTATCGTGTCAGTATCTTCCTTTAGTTTATTCAGAGACTTCATCTTTTTTCCTTGTTCGAAGTCATCACCAATCAGTTGCATTCGTGGTCTCACTGGTCCCCTTTTTCCCCAAAAATACATCACTCAATAAGCCAATTCTTCTTATAATGAGAGCCATCCAGATGTTCTATCTTCGTATAATCACCTGCTAATGGTTATTTTTCATTTACTTTTCTAAAATTTTGCCTTATTATGATTATCCTAACCTGGACCTGTACATTCTCATATATATACATTATGAGAATGTCTTATATATAATTGGATGACCTCAATGGTGGAACTATGCATATTTACAGGCTGACCATGTTATAATTCCGTAGAAAGTACATTACGAAATTGAATTATTTCATGGTCTTAATTCCTTTTATGTTTAACAAAACTCGGCCGACTCAGCAAACGCCATAATGACGGGAAGCATACATACAACGTCACTTTAAACGCAGAATGTATATCTTGTGACTTACGTTACATGTGATAAGGCTGTACCATGTTTAACCTGAGCAGGAGTTTTTGTATTTGAATAGAGCTTGCAAGCTAAGTATAATTTCTCTGGGATATTTTAGCTACAAAATCTTTAGCGTTATTTTAAACAAGTTTAATACAAACATGAGGCACTATTTTAGTTAAAGGAATCATTAATGATACCGGTTTTATGATGATGATATGGATGTAAACAGTGCATGCCTACGTTGGGCAGCAATTATATAGTGATACCGTTTTTAAGACGATGGGATTATCGTTCAGCAGTTGGGCAGCATTACAGTGTTACGGTTTTCATGATGATAATGATGACGATGACCGTGCATTCCTTACTGCGCTCTTGTTATCACAGGCTATGACGAGTGTTTATATGTATTTCTGTTGAAATGAGTAAACTTAATGTTCTACACGATTTATTTTGTTAATTACATCTTCAATATTGTAATATTAAAATGATATTATTTTTTATTCGTTTACGTAATGACGCGAAGAGCCTGAGCTAGTGCTTGTTACAGACTGATATTTTTCTGTGGAAATTACCATCTTTATGTAGAGATTACTATATTCTGTGGTTTACTATACGCACAAGCTGCTTATATATGAGCCTACCCGTTGCTTCTTGGACTCCTTGTCAACAGTGTTAAACCTTCTGGCAACCTGATGTTGTGAAGGCTAGCTTCCTATTGGGTAAAGGCAGCCAGCTCATCACCTGATTTTCAAAAGACGAAGGGAGTTTTTGAACAAAGAAACAATTAAAAAGTATTATATTGAAATTATTTTTAAAAATGCCTGACCATTCATGAATGAAGTATTAAAAGGAAAATTTACATACAGTTCTTTAAAGAAAAATACACTTCATCCATGACTTTTTAAATAAATGAAAGGGTCCAAAACGGTACCATTACACGTTGAAGTCCATTCAATAGCAAATCAGAAGTCAGACATAACTTCCATGTGGCTTTGTTTACATCAGGTCTCAATTATGATGAATCAATAATAGTCCCCAAACTCAAGGCCGTAGCCAACCCAATCATTTTAGGGGGGGGAGAGGTTGGTGGGCACACCCCCCAATTGCCGGATACTAGAAAAAATTATAAATGCTAAACAGTTTTAGAAGCTATTTTGAAGGGTTTTAGGTCAACATTACCCCATTAACTGCTGGGGGCTATGAAAAATCTATATATTTAAAGACCTCTAGAGATCTCTGAAGTGCTTTTTATGGTAACACAGCCCTCTAATTCGTACTTATATCTTAATTTTGATATTTTTTAACCATAAATAAAGCAATATATATTTTGTTCATAAAATGTATGGGGGTTGGAACCCCCAAACCACCCCCCTTACTACAGCTTTGCCCAATCTGTCCACTTTATCCTTTCTATTCTCCCCCAGAACCACACCTCAGATACTTACAAATTAATAAATAAAAAAGTTTTCCTTATGAACACTTGTTTCAGCTCCATTCAAAGCGATTCTCAACTTGTAATTTCTTTCTTCCTCATCTCCAGGTACAATTTGCTAGTCAGTGACCTCCTCTTCTATTCCCGTGACCAAGTGACATTTTTCAACCGAATTTAATAAAGATATTCACTTCTGTGATCTGCGCTCCTGTGTACAAAATCCAGAGGTTCTGAATTCGATTCCCAGCGCTTTCAGATTTTTTTTTTTTTTTGAATAGTGAGTCTGAAACGGGACCAAGCTCAGATCAAGATCAGACGAGGACTAGCAATGAGGAGTTAATTGAATAAATAAATAACCGCTACGGTGGCCTCATGGTCTAACGCGCTACTCTCGCAGTAGATTGGACTACCGATGACTGGAAGATCGAGGCTAGAATCTCGGTCGGGCTTACAAAGGGTGTTAAAAAAAAATTTCCCACTCTCCCTCCATGCAAATGTTGGTATACTTCCTATATATATAACCTTCCTCATCTTAGTATATAAGCTTATAAACCGAACGGTTAGTAAGACGTGGTGCTAAAAAAAACAAGTAGCAGCTCTGATCTAGAAAATTGCTGGAGGGTTCGTTGTGCTGACCACATGACGCTCTTTATCCACAAAATGTTGGCACTCTCATCGATAACGGAGTATATATTTTCTCTACGGTAGTGGAATTCGTTCTGACAAGAAGTTTACTAGACCATATTGTGTTGATCGATGAGTCAGCCTCCAAAGGTAAAGTCATATTCAGACAAAAATAATCCCTTTTGACAGCCATACACGTTACAAACACTACTACGCTATATGTTTGTTTTTTTATAAAACTTTATTTCCACGAGAATATTACCTTCTAAATTCTTACCTGGCGGGGGGGCGTTGGTTTGCTATTTTCTAACCTTGGCTGTCTGTGGCTAAAGAGTTAAGAGTCTAAATATTTAGCCTTGGTTCAGTTACATGTTGTTTATTTACATCCGTTATTGTTTCCAGGTTATGGCCTAGGTAGTTTTTTTATTCAAGTTATATATTTCCCACTAAACGGCTAGCCTTAAGTCACTATTGGCCCTAGCTTCAAATTATTATTAAAAATATCTAACATTTAAATGAACCAAGTTCTCCCGGCACAGGATCATTATATGGTACTATTTTGGATTTTATATAAATATATTTTTATTATTACTATTATTATTATAACCTTATGTCACTAATACTCATATTAGACTCTGCATGATTATGACATGGGAGATAGGGTTCGAATCCCAGTCGGTTCTACTGAAGGTGGCTTTTCATAAATCTTTTTCCACTTTCCTTCCACGAAAATGGCGGTTATATTACCTCTAAAATTGCTTCCTTTCTCATCCCTAGCTCATTAGAATAACTATCATATGTGCGTATATCCTGAGCAGGTAGTAAGATGCGGTGATGTATATATATTCCATATCCTATTGCACTCGAATCGGCACAAATCAGGGTGAGTGTGGGGGAGAAGGGGGACAGTTTATATGAATATGGCTGGTGGTAAAACCAATTTTTAATGTGTCAGAGCAAACCCCGCTAGAACTCGATTGCTAGTATCGGAGCAGAGCTCAGACCAGGGTGTACTGACCGGCTCGCTGAGTAAGGCCGCTAGTCTCTGTGGGATGTCCTTGTTCTTCTTGGGCCGGATCAGGATGAAGATGTTGCCGATGTGAGGGCAAGATCGCAGCAGCTTACTCAGCAAGATCTTGCCACAGAAACCGGAGGCTCCGGTCATGAACACGGAGCGGTCCCTGTAGAACTCTTGGATCGGCGTCGACCGCTCCCCCACCTGGACGCCACCCCAAAGCTCCTCTAGAGGCACCGGGTGGTTCTCCATCGTCGTGGACGTCACCTAGAGGTGAGAAGGACTAACACCATGTGACGTCTACCTATACGATGCGAATATGGGTACACTTACTCTAAACTCAACCTTTCTCATCCATAGCACATTAGCATAATTAGTACATATACGTATAGCCCAAATTAGAAGCAAGACACGTTGACAAAAAAAAACTTTTTTAAAAGTAATACGACAGTGTAATATCGACCTTATTACTTTAGAACATAAGGACTATTTTAGACTAAATGGTTACGAACGAACGGGGAGGGTATTTGAGTGGATATTTCAAACGTATTTGTATAAAGCGAGGATAGGAAAAAACAAAACAGTGTTGTACCACACATTAGTATAGAACGAGGATAGGAAAAAACACAATAATATAATTATCACACGTGAAAAATCGTCACCCAGTTTACCAACTACCGACCAATATTTGAACCTAGAACTTGTTTGTCTCTATGTCTGTCTTTCTGTCTGTCTGTCTGTCTCTCTCTCTCCGTATGTCTCTCTGTCTATCTGTCTGTCACTCTGTCTTGTATCTCTCTCTCTGTTACTGAAACAATTTTTCTGATCGAGCTACAATTTGGGTACTTAGGTTATTCACAAATCTCTCCAGAGGGGATTTTTGGAATAACCATCCAACCCTAAGATTAATGGTAGTTTATTTTAGGGAAAAAAAGATAAAAAATCGATTTTCTCAAAATCAGCTTTAATGATTTTGATTAAAATTCATATCTAGGCACTTTTTAACACTACAAACAAAATATTGCTTCTTATTTACTCATGTAAACTAATTTCAGTGTACGTCACGTAAGCAGACATTTCCAATTTTGATCACATATCTGCCGATCCTTTTGAAATACGAAATAATTTATTATTTCAAATTCATAGCACTCGTTAATATACATAATTTTTATTTGAAAAGCCATTTAATAAAATCAATATTTTCCGAGTTATAGACAAATATAAAAAAAATTAAATAGAATTT
Source organism: Timema podura (assembly GCA_033556935.1). Taxonomy (NCBI): domain Eukaryota; kingdom Metazoa; phylum Arthropoda; class Insecta; order Phasmatodea; family Timematidae; genus Timema; species Timema podura. Next base: position 16,336,457 of record JAVRXN010000005.1, on the reverse strand, counting down.
TAGAAAATATGGGTTTGAAAATGCAGAGTAAGAGTTAAAATAGTAATATATTCCTTTAAAGAGTGTACCCATTGTCACACACGCAGCAGAAACATGGAAATTGAACGTAAGAGAGACTAGGAAAGTGGAGGCCATGAAATGGACATTGAATGTAAGAGAGACTAGGAATAGTGGAGGCCATGACATGGACATTGAATGTAAGAGAGACTAGGAATAGTGGAGGCCATGACATGGACATTGAATGTAAGACAGACTAGGAATAGTGGAGGCCATGACATCGACATTGAATGTATGAGAGACTAGGAATAGTGGAGGCAATGGCATGGACATTGACTGTAAGACAGACTAGGAATAGTGGAGGCCATGACATGGACATTGAATGAAAGAGAGACTAGGAATAGTGGAGGCCATGGCATGGACATAGAATGAAAGAGAGACTAGGAATAGTGGAGGCCATGACTTAGACATTGAATGTAAGAGAGACTATGAATAGTGGAGGCCATGGGAATAAGGTGTGTGATGAGCATGTTAGCTGTCTCGAGGAGAAACAATATTAGGAACGAAGTTATCAGAGAAAGGGAGGGGGGTACAGGGAGTACCTAAGATAGTAGAGGAAGCAAGGCTGAGATGTTATGGGCATGAAAAGAGGATGGAGAAGGAGAGGATGTCAAATAAAATTATGGATAAGAAGTATATAGGAAATCTACTGAAAAGAAGATCAAGAAATAGATGGGAGGAAAGTTAGCAGAAAGTGTCCAAGTGAGAGGAGCAGAATGGAAGCAATTCAAGGAGGAAGAGTAGTGGAAGGATAGAGGAAGATGGAGGCATTTTACTAAACTGACACGGCCACAGGCTGGGAACAGTTGATGATGATGATTATTTAACAGTGTATGTTATTTCATTTATGTTCTTTGGTTATAATCTATTTCTACCAATTTGTTTCTATAGCAATGTATATTATTTTGTTTCACTTATAATACGATTTATAATTGGGGGGAGGTGGGTCTATAATTTAGATAAAAGAGAGATAAAGTCTTTATGGTGCGTATTTTAGCTATGTCATGAACAGGTTTCGGGTTTTCGATGACCTAAAATTGATTTTTAATTATGACCTATAAAATTACCAAAAAATTCTAAAAAAAAGAGCTTCAAATTTTCAACAACAAAAAATCACATAAAAATATGAACAAAAACTCGTAATAAATTCTCACAATTAAATTAAACAAACACTTTACAAAACTGAAAAATACATATGCAATGAAAAGCCTTTGACCACTAAATTCTTGCATTCTGCTAAATTTAACAATATTTTACAAATACCTTCTTGAGAGAGAGAAATAATAGCTATCCCCTCTCAAAGGAACCCTCTCGAGTATAGTTGCAGTCTCACCAGGAATGTGTAATTTACAACCACCAAGCAAAGAGGATACAAAGCTCATGGCCTACATTATCTTCTCAATCCAGCAACTGTGTGTAGGTTGTAAACATTTATATTTGGGTATTTGTGCTTTTATAAAAATATCGATAGTAATTTAAAAAAAATACTATTAGTCTATTTAACATAATTAATAAAAAATAGTTAAAAAGGCCTAAAACTTACTAAAAAAAAAGACTCGAACCAAGAAAATATGACCAAAAATTCCAAAATTAATAAAAGTTTCTTATAAATGATACATTTCTACAATCAGGTTATCGTGAACCGAATTTGCGAACTGTCTGTTATAAGCAAAAAAAATAAAATAATAATAATAATAAAATATGACATGTCTTCAGAATCCGGACCGTGGTCATTAGAATCATCTAGGCTGGAATACATTGGCAAATACCTCTTCAAAAGATGTACACTCCATTATATTTTGTGATTAATAAACAGATCATCCTTCTTTCAACAAATAACTTAAGGCCGAGAGTAAGTCGCCATTTAAATATTTATTTGATCTACTGCCCCTTCCCCTGCTAAACAACAATGCAATCAATAAATGTATTGTTGATTGATTCCACCGAAGTATCTGTAAACCAATAAAATTGGTTCTAGCTAGAAACTCTAGAGAGCAGTCTAATTAAATTGAAATATTTCTTGCCAATTTTCTATTTTATTTTAGCTCCGAGTCTTACTCAGCCTATGTACTAATTATACTAATGGTATACGGATTCAGGGCTATATAGTAAGGGCTGTCCAGTTCTTTGATGCTAACGCTGCCGCCTTGGTTCCGATAGTTGGAGGGGGGAGTACTGACGTGACGTCACTGGCCAGACAAAGCGGGGCACCTGCCAAATCACCACGTGTTAATACAGTAGTATTCCAATGCGTGATGTTTACTCATTTCGTCTTAAAGTTTCCGTCTAAACAGTTTAAAGTTATTGTTGTTTTGTGAACGTTAGTGATGTGGAGATATTGCTGAAACCTTTCATTTAAAGTGTGTTTAGAACAAGAACAACAATGAGTAGCTGTGCTGTAGCAACGTGCACAAATTATTCCCGGAAAACAAAAAATAGGGAATCAACGTTGTATATCACAGGTTCCCAAAGGAAGAGTTCTTGTAAATTTCAAGAAGGTTTGGCTTGAGATAATTCTATTTACTACTTTGTATAGTGATTAATATCACTAGTTTAAATATTATTCACGGACCAGTCTTTCTGACAAGCCTCATTCAGTCTATCTAAAACCAGGCGCGCTAAAATAGCTCGAAACTAAACTCGTCAAACTGAGCAAAGTATTTAAGCTACAGAGATGAGTCTTATATCTAAATAAAATTCAGTTTATGGTCATCATTTCGTACACTTATACTACCCATCTATTTCAATTAGGAAAAAACTTTTCAACAGAGTGAAAATGTGTCTGCTATAAAAACTTCATTATAGTTCTTTCATTAGAAAACAATTTTTTAAAAGCAAACCAATTGGAATATGGGAATTTTAATAATTTCCTCATGTCTTAAAAGGTTGTTATAACAAATTCTGAAAAAATTACTGTGATTGTTCAAGTAGTTTACGAGAATATGTGAGTTATGTTTTGGAACTTCCGAGCGTTCTTTGTGTGTCATTCGAGCTCCATCAGGCCGGTGACGTCACGTCTTGAATGAGAGAGGACCACCTCCAGAGCCGTAGTGAGACAGCCCTTACTATATAGCCCTGATACGGATTAGGAAGATTTAATTGAACGGAAGTGGACTCACATTTGTGTGGAAGAAGAGTGGAAAACCATTTAAGAAAAACCCCTTTCAATGCACTTGACCGGGATCAAACCCCGATCGCCCCGTCTTCGGCAGTCTAGTCAAACACGAGAGTGGCGCGTTAGACCACGCGGCCACCGAAGCGTTATTTTTTTCACTAAGAAAATGCCATAGCCTTAGTGATAAGTACATCCATGTATAAAAATAAACTAAGATATCTTACCTTAAAGACTAAGGGATCCTCTTTATAGTGGAATAAAGTTGTAAATTTAAACACTATTATTGAAGGAATAATAATCTTGATGGCTTATATGTATCAAATATATATATCTGAATTACCGTGAAGACAGTGGAGAGGGTAACCGCTGATCCAAGGGCCGTATACCTCGAGAGCCCTCAGGGACAGGAGTTTTGTGATGTATCACAAATAAATATTCTTTAAACGGAACTAGGGGCCGCATATATAGTAGTCTTGGACGTCATACAATTCCTTTTTTACCTTAATTGCCTGAAGATTCAAGTACGTGGGACAACCAGTTTTTACAGACACCGATCAAGGAGGACTGGCTCGGTAAGCGTATTACCACGCAGACGTTCTTTTCTGACGCAATATTTAATTAGCTGTGCGTTATTTTAAAATATGGCTCACACAAAATGAAATTTAAATATTGCAATGAAGCTCTTTTTTCTTTTTGATAAAACATTTTTTGGGAAAATGTAACATTAGTTCATAATCATCAACTTTTTTTAAATATATTTGTGGAGCTTGGAGACTACTCTTGTTGATAAAGAACTCGAATTTAGTCTTTCTTTAACAAAATATACATTAATTTTTTATAGGCTCACAACGGAAAGTTTTAAAATATTTGCAAATTAATTTTCTAGTTTAGAAGAATTCAATGTATTATTTTTCTACTAGACATTATTACTACCCCGCCATTCACTTGGTTGGGACACGCTTCGGTGGCCGCCTAGTGTAACGTGCTACTCTCAATGTAGACAAGACTGCTGATGACGGGGAGATCGAAGTTCAAATCTCGGTCGAGTGTACTGAGAGTGATTTTTACTAAATATTTTCCCACACCCATGTGGGTACTCTTCCTTTAAATATAACCCTTCCTAATCACTAAAACCAATAGCGTAATTAGTACATAAGCGTAAATCTGAACGTGTAATAAGACGCAGTGCTAAAAAAAAAAAAACCTACGTAGGCAAAATTAAATCAAACTCCTTCAAATTATGTCCTTCGTGAATAACTAGCGTAATTAATACAAATTCATCAGCTACGATACGGGCGTCGAGCGATAGAGTGGTAAAGCGGCACCGCTCAAGTTTTTGTTCGTACAGTACTGTTTGATACGGAGTAAGACGTTCCCTGCCCATCATAGACAAGAGCGGCAGATCGGTGCCGCTCGCCGCAGCTTCGAGACATTAAATCTTTGGGTGCCGCTCTGGTTTCAGTCGAGTTCGAGATGTCGTCATTGAATGATGTGTCCTCAAAAAGGAAATCTTGCAAGGATAATAAATTGAAGACTGGTAAAGTGCAAGTGTCATCTGGTAAGGGTGAAAAATTTTATCGCTAAAGTACAAATGTCATCAAAAAAATAAATAAAAAGTTCAAATCCTCACATAAAATTGACGGAAATTGAGATTGAAGTCCTTTATTTCAGAGGTACAGTCGAGGCCATGTTTGGGGAATGATTGCCACAACGATTTTAAGAACACTGTCATAACTAGGACTCTCTGGAATGAGGTTGGATCTTTGACTCCATTTTGGTAACTGGACGAGAGTACCGCTTTGAAATGTGGGAAATTACCGCTTACCGCTCTGCGCTTGCCGCTCTATCGCTCTACCACTCTGACTCTCATCGCTCGCCTCTGTATCTTACCCGGGGCCTTATATTTTAAACAAGTAGTGAGACTTGGAGTAAACGACACAACTGCTGTTGTGACTCTAAATACAACCTCACTGTGTCGACCATTGAGACCATACTGACCGAGTGGCCGCCATTTGTTGCGATGATAGTGCAGACATTGGCGGATTTGATCAGTAAAACGAGCCTCCGGCCATTAATCTCAGTTTTCTAGACTGTAGCGCTACTCTTTCATTCAAGTAGCTCCTCATTTGTCCTGACGAGGCTGAGTTGACCCCGTTCCAGACCCACTACTTCACAGGAAAATCTGGAAGCGCTGGGGATTGAAGCCGATTGAATCAATTTTGAAAACCTACATTACATACAGTATTGATTGAATACCTACGGATTAAGTTAGCAAGCAGGCTACTTTAGTTGACAATCGGTTGACTGGGTAGTATCTGTCGCCACAACATACAAATTAATGGTTATTAGACTACAATTCACCTCAGATTATAAACCGTGACACCCATCCTCGCCATGATTCAAATCACGTGCTATCATATAACGCAGCCACCTTCGACTCGATAACTCGTGATCTTAATCCTTCACATATACGTAGCTGTAGATTTCCACACGTACATCACAGACTCTGCCTTGAAATATGAGTGAAGAATGATCCTGGGCACGGGATGACTCTTGATAGCTCAGTGGTAAGAGCATTGGTGTACTAAGCCAAAGGTCCCGTGTCCAGGTGACATTTTTCGATATAATAGAATACAAAAAATGTATATTATAAAGGGTCCAATGTGTTCTTACTGTATATTGTGAGAAATGAAAGCATTAAAAAGTACTATTCATGAGAAATTAAACACTTTCAAAAAAATTTTGAAAATAGTTATCAAGGGTTTAAAATTTCACCGTGGAAGGATCCTCAGACCAACCTATGAGTTGAGACCCCGCACCTTTCCAAAAATCTTTGGAGCCTTTGGAAGAGTAAGATTTAATATGTATTAAGTGCAACCATATTTGCGTGGAGAGAGAGTGTAAAACCATTCAGGGAAAACCAAACTCAATACAATCAGCAGAGCTTCGAGCCCCAATTTCCCCGCCATTGCCAGTCCAATTAATTGGAAGAGAGAGTACCTGCCTCGGTGACGTAGTTAGCTAACGCGCTAGTCGTGTTGAGCTCGATCACCGAGGACGGGGAGATCGAGGTTCGAATCTCGCTCGGGTGAACTGGGGGTGGTTTTTCCTAAATGGTTTTCCACTCTCCTTCCACGCAAATGCGGGTTCACTTCCTCTAAGTTCAACCTTCCCAATTCCTAATACATTAGAGTAATTAGTACTTAAGCGTATAAACCGAACGGGTAGTAAGACGCGGTACTAAATATTATTATTATTATTATTATTATTATTATTATTATTATTATATTATTATTATTATTAATTGGAAGAGTGACACATTAGTCAAGACCATTCGATCACCGATCAGCGTAAGTAACATTTCATTAAATTATTTATTTTTTTAGTCGAATGACTTACTGTGTTGTTAATTTTAAGCTAAGCGACTTGAATCCCAGAATATTTTCTATCAGTAACTCTTACCAAATCTGCCGTTTTATAAGCCGAGTTAACTTCAAATTTCCCGAATATGATTTTTGCCATAAAATAAGAACCAAAATTAAATAGTTATTTTAGGAAAACCTTTATCATTAACTACTATCTTTTAATTGTAAACTGGTCCTTAAAAAAATCCCAATCAACTTTTGCTTTCCAAATGAACTGAGAATTATGATGATGATTATTATTATTATTGGTTAAAGGTAATTTAAAAAGTAGGGCATTTTCTGTCGATTTGCAGTACATGTACGTTTAGTTAAATTAATCTACCATCTAACCGTCTTCGCAGTATAATGGTCAGAGCCGCTCAAAAAATAAATAAAATAGGCCTACTGCTCTAGAACAAATATAGAGTCTAAATTTCTTCACAAGGTAATATCAACAGTTCCTGAATATTCATCATGAACATAGCGACACCAGGTGAGAACCTTTTTAAATGGTGAGAAAAAAACTGTAATTAAATTCCAGAACACTCTTAACAGATATTCAAGAAATGTTAAGGTCACCTTGGGAAGAAAATTAAATTATATGTTTGTACTGGAACAATATCTTATTTATTTTGGCAAAAAAATAGTTTTCACATAAAAACTGCAAAAACACTAGATTTTTCTCACATCCCTTTTACATTCCACCTTAAGGTCCCGGGTTCGATTCCCGACTAGTACCGAGGAATTTTTCCTAGAAGGGGAATAATCACCATGGTCAAGAGAGTTCGGTTAGTTAGGACTAAGCTAAGTTTAATATCTTCATTTGTTTCACACCGTAGTAGTCACCCTTATAACCCCTCATCTCATCGGGACAAGGAAATAGCCTTCGCGGAAAGGAAGCTATTTCCATTTATTGGTCATATTTAGTTTATTTTATCTCTTTGTGGAACAATTTAGGTGTCTTAAATAGTAGATTGGGTTTTTTTTTCTGTGGTTCTCCCTTGATCTGATAGAGGGGACATTTTAACTTTTGAACCGTCCCCCTCTCCCCCCCTAATGACCCGCTAAATTCTTATATAATAAAGATTTGCAGCTATGGCCTTGAATCCTGTTTAATTTTCCACGATTTTACGTCAAGATAAGAAAGTTTATTTAAAAAAACACACGGTGCATCTACTTCTTCATTGTAATATTAAACATATATTAGCGACATCATATCCTTCATGTGAATTGTTGAGAACCTTGAAATGGTGTTTACAGGGTTGTCCAAGCTCTGACTCACTACAACACACCCTTAAAAATAAGACAGAAATAAGTTTCCACTGGATAAGAGCTCTTATACAAGACTCTGAGGGATGCAGATAAACAGTATGTAATAATCTATAGGTTAATTTTATTTATAATATAATTCAAAAGGTTTAATTATTTAATATTCATCAACGCAATAATCGTAATCACTTAAAAAGTGCTGATAACCAACCCATAATTAATATTCTATGTTAAAAAAACTGGTTTTGGTGGTTATTTGGTTTAAGGCGCTACTCTCGCAATATACTAGACTGTCGAAGACGGAGAGAACTGAGTTTGATCCCAGTCGGGTGTACTACGTTTTTCTTTAAATGGTTTTCCACTCTTTCTCTACGCAAATGTTGGTACACTTACGCTTAATCCAACCTTCTTAATATGTAAATCATTAAAATAATTAGTAAATAGGCGTATAACTCAAATGGTTAGTAAGACGTGATGCTAAAAAAAAAAGTAAATAAAAGTGACTCAAATAGATCCTTAAAAATATTTAAGACAGCTTTATTAGTTTTCTATATAATTATCTCAAACTAGTTTTTATGAGATCTAAATAAACAACTATAAGCTTAAAAATATGTATCCAAAACTCAACCACTATAAGAATGGGAAACCTTAAGATGCAAAGACGATTATACACGTCACTAGGAAAAACATGTCTACTTCCCTTAGCTTAATCTCGTAAAACTAATCTTTCAGTGGTTCAAACAGTTTAGCTATTAGCGACTTATAAACTAAGCGTTATTATTTCTAAGACAAACAAGACCTCATGGTATTATTTTACCCTTTTGGAGGAAATAACAACCCTAATATCACAATACTTCCTATGTGTCTACATCCTGCGTTATTGATAAAGTAAGAGAAATCTACACAATGTTAAAATTTAAGTTAGCATATTTGCCCTATTTTACTATAATTGAGCTTTTAATATTTATATACGTTAATCGTGGAATATTTTAATTTTAATATGAATCGGGTCCCTCTTTCATAAAATAAAACTGGTTGAACTCTTTAAAATAAAGTTTTAGGCTGCGGATTTGCTAAAATATCACAAAACGTTTTAACTATCGTTGGACTTTATAACAAATTAAATATAAATTTAAAACGTGAAATAAATAAATAACCCATCTTGTTTTTCTTAAATGGAATTTTTTTTAATTACATTATTAAATAGGACCACTGCTTACTATTATACATAATCCTAGGGATGGCAGATAATGTTTAATATACATTAGGGATGCATACAGTTTGCTCAGTTAAGGATTGAATACCTCTAGCGAATGGTAGTGCATTTTTTTACCATGTGATTTGATGTAATCAGTAGTTGTGATACAAGTAGCCATGCTGCAAGTTATTTTAGTTATAAAAAAGTATATATATGAGACCCACTCCAGTGGTCACATGGTCTCAGGTGTCAGCCTTACAATAAGCTGAATCACCTGTGATGGAGAGGTCAGGGTTTAATACTTGGTTGAGTGCACTAGGGCAGTTGGTATTTTGTGATTTAAAAAGTTGTTCTTTTTTGCATTCGCTTACTTCGCAATCGCGGGTTCATTTCCTTAAGACCATTTTGCCCATTCAAGTCACTCTGATTAATCTTATTATAGCCTTTGTGTTAAGTTATCTACTTAGAAAAATATAGATATACGTGATTATAATGATACTTACCTCCAGAAATTAAAACTTTCACACAAAAAAGAATACAATAAATAAATAAAAATATTAACGGGATCTAACAATTAATCAAAAATACCAAAATAATTTTTAGATTATTTTAATGGCATATTTACATTTAAAAAAATTAATTTACACATAAATATAATACACATTATTATTTATGAGTGTTAAGAGATACCAATAGTTAAAATAATATTCTAAGAAATCTAAGTTAAACTATCAAAGACTCTGAACATTTTAAAAACATAAGTTTCAAGAAGCTATGTATGTACATTAATTAAATTATAGCTAAAATAAAATTATGTTTTATTTTTGTAAATGTTAGATATGTTTATATAATTATATTTGAATTTATAAAAATAGTCTCTATCACATTATGTGTGTCTTAGTTACACTATATATAATTTATCCAACTAAAATATTAGGATACATCAATTTATGGTAACCAATAAATTATACAATGTTTATACAGTATAAGATATAGTCTACCAGAAACTTAAACATGTAGAATATTAATCAAATTACAATTTAAAAAAAGAGCTCTAAACAAAATCCAAATATTCATTGGCAAGTGTTTTATTGACATGATTGACAAAATTGAGTTAATTTGATTACTTCACAGACACATGAGGGACGTCTAGGGGATTTTTTTTCTCCGCGATATTGGTATGACACAGAACAATAATCCTACCCGTTGTTCTTTGCGGATATGAAGTTTTGCCTCTCACTCTGTACGAAGAGAATAAAGCGAGAGTGTTTTGAGTATAAAGTGCTGAGAAAGATATTCGGACCTCGCAGAATGACGGAGAAAGCTACTTAATGAACTTCATGGCTTGTATGAATCTCCAAATATATTAAGGATAGTCAATACGAGCAGGTTAAGCTGGGGTGGGGGTGGTCATGGGGTGCGTATGGGTGATGAAAGGTGTGGACACAACATTTTAGTTGTGAAACCTGAAGATACTAGACTCCTTATTAGGTCGAGATGTCGATAAGAGGGCAGTGGGAAAATGGATTTGAAGGAGGTTGGTTATCAGGTTCGGATTGAATGGTGAGTCATGTGGCGGTGGTGTTGGTGGTAGTGGTGGTGGTGAACTTTTGAGTTCCTTATGGCCAGGGAGTTTGCCATATAAACTACTTTCGGGTCATAGGTAGCATGATAATTATTTTTCCTTAAATTACTTATACTTATTTCTTTGACTTATTTTACAATTTAAATACATGGTTTACCTTGTAAATGATATATGTATTAGGAATATTGGATGGGTGTTGAAAAAAAATGACAATTTGTATCATGCCGACGCGCTTACCATTGAGCTACCCAGTGCCGTCTAATATCCAAGAGTATGGGCTACTAATTATTTAAGGTGGAGCCTGTTTTAATATCCCATGCGTGTGTAAGGTTTGACAAATATAATTAATAGCCCATCGTATTGTGTTAGTATTTGTTATCCAAATAATATTATAATCAAGCAATTAATTAATAAACAAAAAACTCGACTACGGAAAAAGAACGTAATAAACTAAAATGAGGAAAAAATTATTTAGGCTCACAACTATGAGGTATTTATTAGCTATAGGTTGAGATAGAGAGTGAATAGCTACAGGATATCAAAGTGTAATACTGTAGCGGGTCTGGTACCTTTATTTATAGGTCTGTAGCTTAAATAACATATTCTACATACCTAGAGAAATGAATGGGCAAGGCACCCGACTACAGCTTTATGTCCTTAAGCTATTCACAGTTTTCATAGCTAATAAATTTCCAAGAGAGTACCTCATAGTGGAAAGTTAATATAAAATATCTCAACTTATTTTTATTGTTTCGATTTATTGATTTTTATTTTCGTGGTCAGATTTATTGTTTCTTTAAAGAACTGTATGTAAAATCTCCTTTTAATACTTCGTCCATGGAAAATCACGTGTTTTCAGAAATAGTGCCAATGTAACTTACTTAAAAACTTTTTTTTTTCTTTAAAAAAATCAACTCCGTTGCATAGGAAAGATCTTATGACGCTGGCTCCCTCTAACCAATAGGAAGCCAATAGGAAGCCAGCTTTCATAACATCAGGTCGCGAGGAGTCTTTCTATTAGTTTTGACACTGCTGACAAGGGGTCCAAGAAACAAGGGGTAGTTGTTCGTATGAATACACACAGTGTGACACAGTAAAATAGTGATAGACAGTGAATCCACGACAGTGCCAGCAACTTAAATTCAAAGAGTAGACAGTAAGGTGCTAAAAAGTAAAATTACAGAAAAAAATCTGTAATTTAGTAAAAACTGCATCACTTAATATCAAATCTTCAGTGCCGAAGATGAAATCATCTTAATAAATCGTGTGCAACATTGAAAGTCTTATTTATTTTACTAAAATAAAAATCAGAAGTAATCAGATCACATAGCCACGTGCAAGTGAGTAGTAAGGTATGCTCACGTCGTCATCATCGTAAAACACCATATAGTTATAATTGGTGTTTGATCATGGGGCAATATCCCAATAAAATACGATAACACTATAATTGGATCTCGATCACGGGACATCATTAGCAATAAAATGCCGTATCATAATAATTGACGCCCACTGTGGGACGTTATCATAGTAAGTTATAGTATTATTGGGTGCCTATAAATGGGTGATAAGAAAGACTCCGGCCCCCCTTATCACTCTGTAATATTTGTTTTTGTAATATTTTATTAATTTTTATGAAAAAATCAAAATTGTGTATTGGGGATTTGGCTGAAACGTTCTATTCATTAGCTTTTCCGAGTTAATGGAGTTAAATTTATAAAATGTACTTAGATTTCCTCACATTCCCTCTTCAAAAGCTTTATTTTCATTTTGTTCTCTTCAATAAACTTCTGAAACATACAAAATTCGTTTTCAATGGGTTCAGCTACAACTAAATTTTATTTTTTGTTAAATTTTTTAGTAAACTTTTTTTTTGTTGCAAAATTTGGCTCAAGAAACTTATATGTAATTATCTAATAATTATATTCAGATGTTCTAAAATTCCCCCCCAAAAGGTTAAATTCCTGAAATTTTCTCTCAGGAAGGGGGCGGGTGCTACACCCCCAGCAGATGGGATTCCAATCCATCCCTAATTTGAAAAACCCACATGGACGCCCTTGATAGTACTATTAGTGACTGAGGGGAAAGTGTAGTAAAAAGGTGACAAAAAATACATCACTTTTATATACCTATACAGTATTTTAAAATATATAATAGCGTCTTCAATAGCCAACATTAACAAACTCTCACATGTAGCCTATAGCACACCGCTGTTTGAAGGGTCATATGTACAAAAGTAAAAGATAATGTCCTTTAATAGTATATTTTTATATATTTTTAATAATTGATTATAATATTCATACAGTGTTAGGTATCTAGAATATATTTTTGTGACATCTAATATCGATATATTTTCAGGTAATATTTGAGTAATTGTTTTTATATACAATAATATTTTGTGAGTCGTCCTACAATTGTCTTAGTTTTAACCATGTATAGCCGTAAACGTATCACTCATGGAAATATCTATTGTTGAATGTTTAGCAGAATTTTACATAATATTATACCAATAATTCTCAGAGTACCACATATTTCACACAGTTGTTATCAAGTACGAAAATTCTCAACAAAGAACAAGAAAAACTTAAAGAGAGTGAATTTCCTCGAACGGGACAAGTAACTTATATAAAGTACCTCAGCTTAAATCAAGGCGTCGAATGATAGTGAGATTTCTTGTGGTCTTCAACAGAAAGAAAGCGGAACAGATTTGATTGAAAACAATTCCCAGTTAGATAAAATGAAGGAGACGAATACCAAAATTATACTTTTTTTATGTGGGGGAAAAACTATTCTTCTTTCCTTTAGAAAATAAATCAGGAGAAAACACTTGGAGACTAGGTCTGCGTCGATAACTAATAGTGTTTGTCAAAAGTTAACCGGCGCGTTCCGCCATCTTGAGACGCGAGCGCGCCTCACGGCTATCTCGTCACACGAATAGTCTCTTCAAAGCAACAACTTTTCAAAGTGAGCGATTTGTAGTCCCTTTAAACCGACACGTTTGAAACCTATTGCTGTCTTATCATCATCCCAATCATGGTGTTAAGGAATAGGAACTATCTGAATATGAGACTCAAAATCAGTTTGTAGAACAGGAACATCACCACTAACATCAACGCCCAGTGCATGATGTAAAGCCTGCAACAAAATAATAACAGCATAAGTTTCTTGACATACCATATTATAAAATGACACTATCATCTCTAAAAATTAAAAAAAAAAATAGTATAAGTACGATCTTGTATATTTAATCTTATTAAATTTTAAGAAGATACATTCTTATTTATGTATCTTAAATTTAACGTCTGATGATTTGAATTTTAAGATCGATAATTTTGTGGTTAACTTAAATAGCTTAGAAACTCTATTAACACTATTTTGTTGCTAGTTAAGTTGTGTATTACCGTCTTTTACGCCAATATCATTAATGACTTTATCTGAGAGGTTAGGATTATGAGGATAGCTTAAGCGAAATAATGTGGTTAGTAGTTTTTTTTAATTCAAAATATAATTCACGCCAAAACTGAGGTAAATGGTATCAACATGCACCTATAAGATTAACGACCTTATATTTTAAGTTTTATTTAAAAAAAACATCTTTAATGTATGAAAAGGTGAAATTCCTGCCTTTTCAAAAATCTTTTTTGAAAACTTTCACGGTTCTGAGATGAAAATAAATGGTTATAAACATAAATCCAACTTTCCTCCAACAATAGACATGATATAACATTTTGAGATAATTGAAGAGGTAACTATTACATCTTGAAAAATACATAATTTATATTTTAGTGCGAGTTTCTTTATTGGACTTTTAAAAAAATGCAATTTATACTAGTGAAACAGATTTATTTAAAGAATGTAAAAAACTTTTTTTTAGCACCGCATCTTATTACCTGTTCAAGTTATTATGCATATATACTAATTACGCTAATGAGTTAGGGATAAAGAAGGCCGAGGAGGCGTACCCACATTTGTGTGGAGGGAGAGTGGAATGCCATTTTGGAAAAAACACCCTCAGTACACCTCACCGGGATTCGAACCCCAATCTCCCTATCAACGGCCGTCTACTCTAGTACGAGCACCTAACACCATGCGGTCACCAAAGCATATATATAAATACATTTAAAAATAACCATTTTAAAATGTCCATACATTCAAACTTATCGCCATTTATCTGTATCAGGTGAGGAATTCAGAAAACCGCACTTAAATACGTTTTATGGTTCGAACGTAGCCTTGTATATAACTTCCTGGCGGTTGATTAAACGGGATAATATACACACAACTACCGCTTAAACCATAACTCACATCGGTGTACGCTTTCATGAATTCTTTACTTAACAACAATGAAATTGAGATCAGTTAAATACTGTTATCATTTTTAGTAATTTTTGTTACACTTTGTTGCATTTAGAAAAAACAAAACAATATGGCAATATGGTTTCACTCTTCTTATTTCTAGTTTTATTTAATGAAAATGCCGGGTTCATCTGTATCATTGACATAATTAATTTATTTAATTGATGTATTTAACGTGCACTTTCTTAACCGACTGATTATATCAGCACACGAGAATTTCTATGAGCGAGAGCGAAAGGGCCTACCAATTTTGCCTGGGAAGGTATTTTCACATGCCACAATAGACGTGCGACCAATGGCTTTACTTCCCCTCCGAAGGAAGTTGTGCAACGTATTCTTATCGCTCAAGAAGGGTCTGTTGACCTCTGCTGGGTATGATCCCATGAACAGTGGGGTGAGCTCTTTACCCCACGACCACCGATGTCTACATTACTTAACTTAAGCTCCGTGCTATCCGTGAGGTAATTTGCGTCCTAATGAACAAAACACTATAAAATACTGCAACAAAATGTATTTCCTCTCCTAGCCTTACCACTGATAGTTTTTCCTGGCTTGCGGCAGAGTGTCGAGGGGTTCCTTTACCAGGTAGGTCCTCACCCCCTTCACATACTCGTACAAGTAGTCCTTCCACACTATGCTGCGCACGTCGAAATAGAAGACGTCGCGGTCCTCCGGGGAGATCTTGTCCAGCAGTGCTCCCATGTTGGCGTCGTGGAACTTCCACTCCCGGTTGGAGAAGTACGCCACAATCCCATGGAACTTCGTGGCTTTCCAGTACAGGTCCACGTTTCTGAGTCACAGAGTGTACACACAACTTAAGCCCATCTTTGAAGGTGAGTCTATAAGGGTAAAGTAAGGAATTAAGTCAAGTCTGCGGGCTTTTAGCCGCATCGTAGAGTTTTGAGAAGTAGAATTTTCCACAGAAAATGTTTTGTTTAGGAAAATTTACTGGACTTTTTCAGTTAAATTATTTCTCGAAACATATTTCAACGAAAGGAGTGGCATCAATAAGTCTCAAGTTTAAAAGTTAACACACCAGTTTATTTTTTCCTAAAGACGTTAACACTAGAAAAATTAAACTAGTTCAGTCCTGGATCGAGTCTTGTTGAAAGTAGAGGACAGATTCAATACAACTTGTGTCATATTAATATATATATATAATATATATTATATATGTTATATATATATATATTATATATAATATATATAATATATAATATATTATATATATATATTATATATATATATATAATATATATTATATATGTTATATATATATATATATTATATATATAATATATATTATATATGTTATATATAATATATATTATATATATATATATATATGTTATATATAATATATATATTATATATATAATATATATTATATATGTTATATATAATTTATATTCACTAATGTAATATTTATATTAATAAAGTATAATGGTATATGTTTGTCTGTATGTATACGTGTATGTATGTATGTTATATGTATGTGTGTGTGTGTGTGTGTGTGTGTGTGTGTGTGTGTGTGTGTGCGCGCGCGCGTGTCCAGAGAATTTCTAGTAATTCTCAATCAGCTAGAAAGCTGAAATTTGGTGAAGTTCTAGAGGAGCCACTAAAGAGGTATGCAAAACATTTCAACTTGAAAAGTGAAAACTGATAAAAAATTAAAATTATGAAAACTACAAACGTGATTTATTTAATCATTTTAATTTGTCAACATGGTATTTGCACTTCAAAAGCTAGGATAAACCAGAATGGAAATTCCAATGTCGAGTCCAAGGATAAATTGCATATTAGAATACAGATACCAGTTTTAATAGTTTTGTTTGTTGTTTAATATTGTTATTAGTAAATAAATAAATCGTACGGTGCAGCGCATAGACTTTTTCTCTCTTTTACCTTAATATAGAAACATTTATTAAAAACTCTTAAGAGTTGTGAAACGAAATCAAATACATTCTTGCAGAAACACTAATCCAAAGAGCATAAATGACATAATACACACTGTTACAGAAACATTGAGAAAAGAGGAACATCTCGATCCACCAAGGAGCATAACAATCAATTTAAATTATCAAAGCTCCATAAAAAAATATAGACCTATATTAAATCTGCTTAGAACTCAGAAACTATTGGTTTTAAAAATAGATACTCCAATTAAAATATTTTAGTTCTAAATAATAATATAACTTTAAAATGGTAAGTGACTTCATATATTAAATAGTTTCGGAGATACTCTGTACTATCAGTATTCAAAATTTCTTCTTTTGTAAAGTGCCCTTAAATTAACTTTCATAGGAAAATGTGAGGCAAAATTTAATAAATAGGTTAAAGCAGATTTGAAGAAAATCGAAAATTCTCTTTTTGACCTTCAGTAATCTACCCCGTTAATTTTAGGGTTAGCTATCTAGTTCAAAAAACTCCTCGGGGGGGGGGGGGGGGACATTATGAAAAACTTAGATACCAAGTTTCAGCCCAATCGGAAAAAAATATTTTAGGTTCCAGGCAGAGATATAGACACAGAGACGGCTTTGAAAAAACAACTTTTTTTGGTTTCAGGTATAAATTTTTCAAAATCTCAAGTTCAATTTTTTTTTTTTACTTGTCTTTACGAGGGGCCGATAGAGTGTTTCTTTCTTTGGTAAATAAAATTACACAGGTAAAGTTCTAAGATTAAAGTTAGACCTACATACACGTGTCATCAGACCAACCAATGATTACTCTAATTAAAAGGCATCTTGAAAATGAAAGTGTGGGTTGATACAATGGCAGAAAGAATCTATTTTAATGGAATAGCCATATCCTCTCAGGCAGATATTTCCCTTCATCTGTGTATTTGGCTCAACGGCCGAGTCTAAGAAGCCGTGAGAAACTATCTTTGATTATCTTCACAGAGGACTCTGCCAGGAAACGCTATAATCATACTCCCTGATGTTTTGAATGTGAAAACTTTGTCTCCAAGACGTACACAAAAAATAATACTGAACCTACTAGGCAGAAAGAGGGAAGACTTTATTTAACTAAAGAAACTCCTCCACGTTATCTTTTGAAAATCAGCAAAATTATGTCTGACATTAATTAGGAAAAAAAAAAGTTGCAGTTGACCTTGAATGCAAAACGGAAACTCGTGTTAATATTGCAATGGATGGTGTAAAGGTTTCAGAGGTCAAACTGCTAATATAGAATGAGTCAGCCATGACTCCGAGCCACGCAATAGATGCGTTTAATAATTTATTGCCGAAAAGGCTGAACAATCATTTACCATTTTGGAGAAAAGTTTTACTGTCGGGGGATGACGTCAGGTAATGTTTACCAATTCTTTCGCATGTTCATAGCAAGGGCGGATCCAGGGCATGTTGTCGAAGGTGGGCGATTGACCATAAAGCTCCTTCGAGTATAAATTTAATAATTTTAATTAATAGAGATTATTATTTATAGTAATTTTAATTATAATAATATTGATAGTTTATAAAAAATTATCTTCATCCAAAATTATAATAATAAAAAGAGGACTTATAAGACTAAACACAATTTTTACTAACAAATAGGTGACCTGGTGGTCTAGGGGTAAGGTGTCAGACTTTTGTGTTGAGGGTCCGGGGTTCAATCCTCGGTCCCGGCACAGATTTATCTGATTGCCAAACCCTTCCTTCACCTCTGACAAGACGTGTATTAATCACAACTTGTGAATGTGAGGAATGCCAGGCCTCCACCGTGGTTCGGATTCCACGTTAAACTGTAGGTCCTCCATTTCGTCTCACAATCACCCTGCCATTACACATTAGCGTAAGTGCGTATAACCCGAACGGGTAGTAAGACGCGGTGCTAATAATAATAATAATAATACTAACAAATCTGTAATTTTAATACAAAAAACATAAAATACAAAGTCACTGTCACAATAAGAGTAACAAACATGTACTGTACATGGGATTAAAATATTTTAGTGGGTAATAATAGAAAAAATATGTATTTTAATACGAATAATTGGTTATCAAACTACTGGAGAGTTTTAGTTATAAGCCATTTTATTTTCTGAACACTAGAAAGAGTTATTTATCAGGTAAAGGGCCAGAGAGCTGCTAGTCATTCATTCTTTACAACGTTAAGGTATTGGTTTCAATATTTTTGAATATTTTTTTATAAAAAGGGGAAGGGGGCTGATAGCCTGGATCAGCCACTGGATAATAAAACAGCAATCGTCCAAACAAGTATTAAATAATCTCAGCTTTGTAAGGAGCCTACAACTATAAAGTTGAACAATAATGTAAAGAAAGTCGAGAGTAACTTCCGTTTTTTGGTTAATGTGATTGAGTGATGAAAAACTGAAAAAAAAATAAAGCTTGAAAGAAAATATCATAGAATGGCCAGAGCAAATGCTGACACATGGTTTGGTAGGAAGTATTTAGTATTTTAGAAGGAGAGGTCCATTACATCAGTGTTAACTCAGTTTACTGTAAGAATAATAATAATAATAGTAGTAGTAGTAGTAATAATAATAATATAATAATAATAATAATAATAATAATAATAATAATAATAGTGGCATGTCTGGGCTACATCAATATGTAACTCAGCTTGCGGAAAGATTAATATACCTTTGCCCAGGGTATAGGGATGTGGTATCGAAAGAAAAGTATCGATAATATACTCATTAAAAGTATCGGAAGAAAAATATCGATACTAAACTAATATCGAAAGAAAAGTATCGATAGCAGTAGGTATCGGTATCGAAGCGCACATAAACTTTTCTGCATCGTCTGCTTGGGGCATCCTTGAGTTGAATGAGCTCTACAAAAAGCTTCTTTTGTTTAGTTTTGTGATGACCGTGATCAATGATAAAGGTAGGGGTAGTAAGACTGGTCACCAGTCACCCTATTGTCCGGTCCGGCATGTAGTGTTAAACAAAGATGAAAGAACAGCTATGAATTATAACGAGCTAAAATAGATTGAATGCTAGAGTTGCTTCTTGCTTGTCATGCAGAAAATGAGTGAGAATTGAGAAATATTGTCATTTATTCTTCCTCCACAGTCCATCCTGGTAAACATCTAACCTCACCATGAATTAAGATAACAAAAAAGTTGTTTCTTTCGATACCGGTCCGATACCAGAGTGTGAGTACTAATATCAGTAAAAGAATCGGAAAAAAGTATCAAGTAAAAAAAAATACTAGTATTGAAAGTAAAATATCGATATAAGTAAAGTATCGATACTTTTTCATATCCATACCCAGGCGACGCCCGAATCGGACCTCCTTCCCGTGGAGGTTCTTTCCATGATCCGTTAAGATGGTAGTAAATATGACGGGGTCTTACCCTAACTCAAGGCTAACTAAACAAATTCTGATGACCATGGGTATTTTTCTATTTCCAGGAAAATCACCTGATACCAGCTGGGAATTGAACCCGGGACTCTTTTAGGTCAGCAGTCAGGGGCTCTGTCCACTATTATCATGAGGGCGATTGACTTTAAGGATGAGCGGGAAACAGGCAACTATCCAGTAAAGTTTTTAAAACAGTTTGACGACATCAGGAATATTACCACGCGTGTTAAACTTAAAAAATAAGCACTAACATAATGTTCCTTGAGTATTTAAAAAATAGGGTTATGTCAATTAGTTTCCTAAGCAGTGACAAAACTGTATAAAAAGCTATAAATCTATACAACAATTTGAGCAGGCTTATCTCAAGTGAATGTATCTTTCTTACCAACAATCGATTTGGTGCCTGTAGAACCTGGCATCCCCTTTATTTTAAGATGGATGCATATTTCAGTTAAACTGCTATTATCAATAATTATTATTAATTAGCTACAAGGTAAAACTTTTGATAGGGCTTATATTTATCTGCCCAAGCCCGTTTTAAGCCAGGGCCAATTTGTGCGTGGCCTTTTCGCATAGCATTTTATAATCCATTTATAAAAATAGAATTCATAATTTAGTTCACTTTCACTTTATCCACTCTTACGACAAAAAGATACTTTTTTTAAATAAAATCTTAGCTTAAATATACATAGAGTATATAGGTATTTAACGTTCACTTTCTGAGCCAACTGATTATATCAGAATATGACTTATAAACCAACTTAAATCAAGAACAGACATCCAGCCCCCGGCTGTTAATGTTTCACTCTGTCAGGGAAACCCACATTTAAAAAGTGCCGGGAATTGAACTCGGTAACCATAGTTCTGTAGACGAACACGCTATAGAATGAAATAAGGTATCGGAATTCTAATGTAATAAAACAAGTGCAAGTACTTCCTTTCTCGTTGTCCAGTTTATTATTGAAATCTTAGCAGAAAACGTGAGTGATGGTATCATGGTAGGCGCTAGCAGCGCTACTGTCGAACTGCTAAGTCTTGCTACTGAAGTAGCTCGTGGTGCCTACACCCAATATCATCGCTCAGGGAACTGCGGGTCTTATGGAGAAAATCTTTATCCTCGCTCTTTCTCTATCTCTCGGTTAACTGTTGCCAAATCTCCTCGCTCTCAGTTTATGTCTGGAGGTGGTGTGCTAGGGTAAGAAGGAGCTACTGGCAACCTCGACTAAAAAGTGTTGCAAAATTTGTCTGGGAGATTGACCACACGAAAACGAGAGAATGACAACGCTGTTTCCCAATATAAACCATCCAGTCCCTTCAGTGGTGATATCCAGTGTAGTGATGCCTGAATTCTAAATTGCCATATTGCTCTCAATGGATTACCGGTAGCGAAGAGGTCGGGGGCTGGGATCCCAGATGGATTACTGAGAATAGTTCGTCTTCGATTGTTCATATACTCTCTCAGTATGCCTGCCTTATCCCTAACACGTTAGTATAAATATGCGGATAATTTAGAGACTGGTAGTATGACGTGAAACATGGAGTTTATTTCGCTTGAATTCTAAGTTGCTATACAGGGTGTTTCTAGACTCTCAGCCCAAACTATAACCACATCATCTGTGGGCAAAAAGAAACAGAAAATCCTAGTAAAAAGAATCGGGTATGGCTGTGTCGGTGCACGGCTGGAGGGAAATAATGTTATATGTAGATGCTTCCAGAAGCTGTTTGGAGTGGTATTAGCTCATCCAATTTTTGAAAATTGGAGGTCTCTAAACGCTTTTTTGAGCAGCCTTTTTTTTTAGAGTGACGCTCAGCTTAGTGTTTTCCGACAGTTATATTCATCTAGAAGCTATTTGGAATGGTTTCCACTGGAAAATTTTGAAAATTGAATCCACCTAAAAATCATTTGTCGTTTGATTTCAGGCCAACTTTCAACTTCAGATTTGATAATATCAGATTATTTATTATTATTATTATTATTATTATTATTATTATTATTATTATTATTATTATTATTATTATTATTATTATTATTATTAGCACCGCGTCTTACTACCCGACCGAGTTATACGCACTTACGCTAATGTGTAGTGGTAGGGTGATTGTGAGATGAAATGGAGGACCTACAGTTTAACGTGGGATCCGAACCACGGTGGAGGCCTGGCATTCCTCACATTCACAAGATGTGATTAATACACGTCTTGTCAGAGGTGAAGGAAGGGTTTGGCAATCAGATAAATCTGTGCCGGGACCGAGGATTGAACCCCGGACCCCTAGCACAGGAGTCCGACACCTTACCCCTAGACCACCAGGTCACCATCAGATTATTTAAGATATATCCGGGGGGAGGGGGTTGCAAATTTATTACAGGAGGCAAATTCTTCCCAGAGGGAACAATGCACCCCTACCCCCTCTCCGGTTCCGCCGCCACTGTTCTACGCGCTAGAGAATATGATGGTAGGTCAGCAAATACACTCGCATTAGCGTGGAGAGGGAATTGAAAAACCACAGTGGAAAAAAAATCGCCTCATGCAGAAAACACACCACAAGTGTATACGACCGAGCATTGAAACACCGATGTCCCCATCACCAGTTTAATACTAGAGTGACGCGTTAGACCATGTGACCACCAAGGTAGGTATTGACACATTCAATAACCGCATTCCAATTTTCACAAATAAAAATAGTGATTAGTAAAATTTCATACAACCATTGCCATATTTATGTTATTTGTTTTCGTGTGACGTTAAATGGAAGGTTATTAATGATTTACCAGAGGTTAAAGGTTATGAGGGCACTAAAGAGGGGCTTCCCCATTATATTATATACACATAATAAAACTATAAAGCTGTCTGTACATTTAATTGTTTGTTTGTTTGTTTGTTTGTTTGTTTGTTGTCGGTAGACTCAAAAAGTACTCATCGGATCGAGACGGGACTTCTTCTTTTGCACTCCTTTTTGTTTATGATAGTAATGGTTGTCTGAAAGGCCCTTTTTACTGACAGAATTATAATATATATTAGAATTTTAGTTGGAAAAAATACCTTTCGGGCCTTTCTTCCTACCATGGATGGGGAATATATACCAATACTTTAGCCATCAGCAAGCAAAGGAGTGTCGATAAACCTGGGCGTAGGCAGTAAACATATGCTGTGGCTGCTTGGCGCGGTATAAAGTGTGGCGCTTAATTAGACAAAGAGGAAGGGGAGCCCCCCTACCCTCGTTCGTGTTTCTTTGAGAATAAATAACTGGTCGTGCATAAAGAACTGGTATGAATCGGTTTCATTATTTTTTAGCATTTAAAGTTGTCATTTGTGTTGAGTGTGTTAGCGCTGCGAATAAAATTCTTTCTTACTGTTCGGTACTAGGCCTAGATAAAATTTGGTTTGTGTAACTATAGAGTGCTTCTTTCAATTTACTTAATTTTGGTTTCTTAGATAGCAATTTTAAACTGTTTATTTTTATGTTAATTGTAACAATACCTGACATAAGACTCCATTTGCATCTTAAATTTAGTAATTTTTTCAGTATTTTAAAATGATTTTGCGTGTAAATTAAGTGTATTTAGTTTTGTATCTTATATCTTAAATTCAAACTTTTATTTTGGTGTTGATTGCAACAATACTTCTACGTTGGAGAGCCATTGTTAGTTGCTGGCATTTGCACCTTTAATTTAAGTACTTTTTCAGTTATTTTATGGTTTTGCGTATAAATTAGGTTTATTTAGTTTGGTTTCTTATAAAGTAAATCTAATCTTGGTCTTTTCGGTGTTCATTTTAACAGTGCCTCTCTTGACGCAAGCAGTGCAAAAAATTAAACAATTTATTTTATTTCCTTACTACAGGTGGTCGTTAGTGTGTGGCGTCATCGACTTATAAAGGTGACTCTATTTTAAACTAAAATATAGTAGTTCCGTAGTAAGTTATGTTAAATACAAGTATTTAGAGCAGGTTCCATTTAAAAATAAACAAACACAGCAAATAATATTACTGACAAATATGTAATGTCAGAGTTATGTTTAGGTAGTTGTGTAACGTTCCGGAAGTATATACAATATTAATTGTTGTTATAGGAAGTGTTGGTTAGTATGACAGACTGAAATTGATATGGCTGAATACCACTGCATAAACTCTTACCAAGAAAACTGTTGGGTTTCTTTTTCACTATGTGTGTTAACCGCCCCATGGTTAAGTGGTCAGTGCACCAGACTACAAGCCTAGGGGTCCCGGGTCCGATTCCCGGCTGGTATCATGATTATTT
This sequence comes from Timema podura, assembly GCA_033556935.1. NCBI lineage: Eukaryota > Metazoa > Arthropoda > Insecta > Phasmatodea > Timematidae > Timema > Timema podura. The sequence continues at coordinate 16,311,889 of JAVRXN010000005.1, read as the reverse complement.
TTTCCCAAAAAAGGGAAGCGTCACCTGGACAATGGTACATTAGTACTGGCTGATCTTTACACTACTGGGCTACGAATGATATAGCCTAGACGCGTAATATTTAGGCCACTATATAAACTATTATTATTATTATTAATGTATCACCGCGTATTACTACCCGTTCGGGCTATACGCACTTACGCTAATGTGTATTGGTAAGTTGATTGTGAGATGAAATGGAGGACCTACAGTTTAACGTGGAATCCGAACCACGGTGGAGGCCTGGCATTCCTCACATTCACAAGTTGTGATTAGCCATATGTAAAAATACATAAACTATTTTGTTAAAAATACTTTGAAGATTAGTTATATAATAATCTGTCTGGTGGCTATGAAGTTTTGGAAAATTTTCCTATATTTTTTTCGGAAAATTTTCAATTTTTTTTTTCTGTAAAATAATTTCAATTGATTAAATGGAACTAGTGTGATCTAGATATAGATTTCACAAACGTTCAACGTTTATACTAAAGATTAATTTCTCCTTCAGGGCGTTAACACCAGAAACATCATCAAACAGCTTCGGTGGCCGCATAGTCTAATACGCTATTCTCGCAATAGAATAGACTGCCGATAACAAGGAGATCGGTGTTCGTCCCGGTCGGTTTCATTGAGGGAGGCTTTCCTAAATGGTTTGCCCCACTCTCACTCTACGCAAATGTGGGTGCAATTCCTTTAAATTCCACCTTCCTCTTCCCTAACACATTAGCCTAGTTAGTACATAGGCGTATAGCCCGAACTGGTAGAAGGTATAAGTAGTAAAGAAACAAATGAATATGAGCCCTTGTAAATCTGTTATGTTCATAAATCATACTTCAATTTTTTAGCATCAATAAGTTAATTAAAATAATTTTAAGGTTGGCCCGACATATGTATCCCCCCTTTTCCTTCGTGCTTCTTATCCACCCTTCCGCTACCCCATTGCCCCATCCCCCTTCATATAACCCACTCGGCTCTAGTTGCCACCTCTACAATTTAACCCCTCCACCGCAAGCTACCACCTCAGAAAATTTTCATCTCTAGTTATGACCCGCTTGGGATAACTATTTTGGAAAGAACACCCTTAACATACCCGTTTGAGACTCCAACCCCGACATCCCCAATACCAGAAAAACAAGACGGAACGAACTTTTCCTTCGGGCAGTGTGGCCACCGGCGTGGGTCCCATTTGGATTAAACTAAAGTTTGTCCGTGGTTACGCTCGCATTTAAGTCGGGTAAATTTACTTCCTTTTTTTTTCCCCCAGCGAGCTATCTAAACTAAAAAAACACATTTAGAACACTATTAGTTGAGGAAATGTTTTTATAAATTTGGATAGTCAAATATATATTGATTGAAATACAATTTTGTATTCTAGCTACCCTGAATCAATGAGGATTTGGAGGTTTCCTGTCTATCTTATTTATTTTATAATTAATTTTGAGTAAGTTTGGATAGCGTGTGAAAGCATTAAACGTTTTAAAGACATTTATAATTAAATATATCACCAACCGATTAAACTTTTTTTTTAAATACATTATTTGTGCCCGACCATTGTCCTAACCTTGAACATTCCTGGCCAGCGGTCGATCAACTTCGTACCTTATTGTCTGTCGAGCTGAGGAGTATTTTTAGAAGTCCCTATCCTCTGCCAGCTAAGCTACGGGAGGCTCCGACAATACACACAAAAGATTCCCTCCTATGCGCGTTTTATATAATACAGTTAGGTGCGTCACACGTGAAATCATGAATTTACACCAACACTATTGCACGTGGATCAGTTATGATTAAACATTAATGAAAACAAATGAGTTAAAAAAGTTCCTAATACTGAACGTTGTTGAAATATTAAATGATATTTGGATAAAAACTGCATTGAAAAGACCGTTTTTGGACCATTTTAGAATGTCTTCACAGATAAGCATTGTGCACAAATCTTCATTCTCCCATAATAGGGACATACTGTAGTTATTAACAAGAAACTTTGTCGCTTTGTCCCCATCGGCACCGCGGAAAATGTCGAGTAATCATTCAAATACGAATGTACTGCACACATTTCTGGCATATCGTAGGTCTTTTCTTTTCCCTTTTACTCCCATAATACCTCGCGCGAGCTGGGAGCTGAGTTGGGCCAGCTACTGTATGATGAAAGCTCTTATCGGTAGGTTCGTTTATTTGGGGGATTTAATTTATCTGTGATAAATTCATAAATGCCTAATTTTAAAATGTATCATTCATGATACAATTTTTTTTAGTGTTCATCGTCTTTAACTCGTACAGGCTACCCTCAAAATGTGTTAGGTACGAGAAAAGAATTAAAAAGAGGTGCGCCCGCATTTTCGAGGTATTTAAGAGGAAAATATTTTTTTTTTTCTAACCGCCTCTTCACGCGCGGTTGGTATTAGAACATCTAACTTCCTCGTTACTGGCAAGCCATTCAACACGAAAATGAAGCCTTAGACCACGTGCCTTATGGTGAGAGTAGCTATGATTTAAAATATAGTTAATGCGTTTTAAAACATATTATTTTTTATGGTATAGTGTGTTTAACTCGCTCTAGGTCCATGGATGCTTTTCATACACCAATTACGTCCATTATTTTGAAACTCAGGGGCCGAAGACGAGTGAAACATCCTGTATTTCAGTGTATGAGTTAAATTAAAGTAATCTACTTTGATTAAGTGCGCCCGAATCAGAATGGGTAAGACACGTTGAAAACCAAACTCAAGTGCATCAAGAACTCGCTTCAGTGGCTGCATGGTCCAAGGCGCTACTCACGCAGTAGACTAGAGACCCCCAATAGCGGGGAGATCGAGGTTTCATTCTCAGTGGCATGTATCGAGGATGGTTTTAACAAAATGGTTTTCACTTTCTCTCCACGCAAATGCGGGTACATTTTCTCTAGATATAACCTTCCTATGCCCTAAACCTTTAGCGTAATTTGTTCTTAAGCGTATAACCTGAACGGGCGTTAGACGTGGTGCTAAAAAAAAAAGTGCACCCAGTTTAGATTCGAACCTTAGCCTCCTCCAGTATATTTTGTGAGCCTGGTGCCTTAGAGACCACCATTTTAAAAGCCAAGAGTGTCCGAATCTTCCAAAAAGTATACATTTTGGATGTAATTTGTATAAAAAATATTATTCTAATAGAAATTTAAGTGGATAAACTTACTTGTGCTTGCCTGTGCGGATGTAGGGCACGACGTCAGCGAAACACGCGGGCACCAGCTCAAACAGGATCGAGAAGAGTCGATAAAGCAGAAGATGTTTCGTCAGCACTACCACATGGTAGTACATACAGTTGACAGATGGCAGCATATGAACGCTATCAGTTAGGTTTTTTACTAACTCCTTCCAAGTCAGTTGGTTCCGTGAACCAGACGTGAAGGCGTACACCTTCGCTCCATTCCTGGTTGGGACAAGGAATAAAACATCCAAGTGAAAAAAAAAGAGTTAGCTTTAATAGTTTTTAAAGATAGTTTCGAAACATTATTCATTATTGGTATCGAAATAAAAATATCTATGTTGTAATCTTACCCCAAAAATTATCAATTAATTATTGTTTGAGTGTTCAATCTCATATCGAGCTAAAACTTCCGTCTGCTTGAACAAAGGTGTTCAACCTTTTAAGTCTTAAGGGCCAAAGTTTCTATCTCTTTGTTGACTCGTGGGCCGCACTAATGTACCGACAATATTAGGATTGAACACTTAATATATTACTCTTCTTTTGGCGTCCCGATTGTCTCAGCGGTGATGAGCGAACGCGAACATTCCCGACTATGTTCAAACACTCCCGACTATGTTCGAAAACTCTCGACTATGTTCGAATACTCCCGACTATGTTCGAACACTTCCGACTATGTTCGAACACTTCCGACTATGTTCGAACACTCCCGACTATGTTCGAATACTCCGACTATGTTCGAATACTCCCGACTATGTTCGAACACTTCCGACTATGTTCAAACATTCCCGACTATGTTCAAACACTCCGACTATGTTCGAAAACTCTCGACTATGTTCGAACACTTCCGACTATGTTCGAACACTCCCGACTATGTTCGAACACTTCGACTATGTTCGAAAACTCTCGACTATGTTCGAATACTCCCGACTATGTTCGAACACTTCCGACTATGTTCGAACACTCCCGACTATGTTCGAACACTTCCGACTATGTTCGAATACTCCCAACTATGTTCGAAAACTCTCGACTATGTTCGAATACTCCCGACTATGTTCGAACACTTCCGACTATGTTCGAACACTCCCGACTATGTTCGAATACTCCCGACTATGTTCGAACACTTCCGACTATGTTCGAATACTCCCAACTATGTTCGAAAACTCTCGACTATGTTTGAACACTCCCGACTATGTTCGAATACTCCCGACTAAGTTTGAACACTCCCGAAATAGTACTCTCTTCCTTGTCTACTAGAGCAGTCATTTGCCGGCTACGATAAATGTGTATAAAAACGTAATATTTTTCTTCGCGTATGAATCAAAAAGAGTTTATAAAATAACCTAAAATACGTATTTATTTTATTATTTAATTGTGTAAAATATAAATCTGTATTTGTCATAATTTTTCTTTTGAAATCATTTTATATTTTCCACGAGCCGCTGGTCTGCAAAAATGTTACGGTGGGATGCAAGTGGCTGCGTGTTGAATACCATTTGTTACACCAACATGAGAACTTTCTAATGCACTTAAGATCATGGTCAATAAGAAATTGGAACATAAGTTTTGAAAATGTTCACCATTCAACATTTTTGACTTCCTTAAGGTGTGATGGAAGGGGAAGCTAGAAAAGGCCAGTGTTTTTGCAGTTTTTATGGCAAAACTTTTTTGGCCATAATAAGTAAAATATTGCTCCAGTAACAAACATATAATTTAATTTTCTTTCTTTAATATCTGTGCATGATGTCATGAAATTTAATGACAAGTGTTTCTCTTTATTTAAAAAGTTTCTCATCTAATGCCGCTATACTCATGATGGATATTCAGGAACTCTTGATATCACCACTTGAAGAAAATTAAACTCTAGGTTTTCACTGGAGCAATATTTATTTATCTTAGCCAATAAAAATTTTTTGCCATAAAATCTGCAAAAACACTGGCCTATTCTCGCGTCCCCTTCCATCCCACCTTAAGGTTCTCAAGGCTAAGTAAGGTCCGATGAATTCACCGGCTATTAGCACTTGCCTTTTACCTTTTAACTAACCAATATTTTCAATCAGTTTATCATAAAAGAGACAAATTCTAACTCTCCCCCTCCTCCTAATTCCCCCCCCTTCCATAAAACGGGCACCCCTGCTTAAAGCTAGTAAAAATCATGTATTCTCCATTTAGTCTGTTATCTCATAAAACACCATTTTTGTCTATTGATCTTCTTTCTGCCCTCCAATTTGAGGATAGAGACGTCTGTGACGTTTTTAAATTATTATTTGGCTGCTGGGGGCAGTATTAACCAAGTCAAAAGGTGTCCGTCATTTTTTTTTTAATTGTATTCCAACAAACTTTTTCACTGACGTACTCCATCCATGGTAGTAAGGTAGCCCTGAAAGGTCTTTTTTCCTACCAAAATCCTGATATATAATAAACTTTTGGCAGGGAAAAGGGCCTTCCAGACTACCATTCCTACCATAAACAGGGTATATATTTGTGTATGCTTATACATTCATTTAATGTGAGGTAGGGATAGGGAAGATATAATTTTAGAGTAAATGTACCCTAATTTTCATGGAGGGAGGGTGGAAAACCACCTTCAGTACCCCAACCTATTGGCATTCAAAACCCAGTCTCCTGCCATCGGTAGTTCAGTCTATTATGAAAGTTACGTCCGTAATCATTCGACCATTGAAAAGGGTTACAACCAAGGTCGCTCCGCTCCCCTTAAATTTGATGGACTACCCCTGGGGGAGAGGGGGTGGTCAATAAAAACTTACAAGATATAGTAAAATTTGTTAGCAGACACCTTCCCCCCCTTCCACAACTTCCTGAGGAAATAAAAAGCTTTCTAACTCCTTGGTTACAACATTCTTAATGCATCATTAAAATATTAAGCTAAATTAATTTTTAAACAAAACTTTTAAACGAACAAAAAGAGCCCATTGTTCTCTCACACGCATCACATGCATCTGATCAAATTACAAAGTAACTTTAACGAACCATTCAAATGGTAAAGAAAAGATAGCGATGAATGCAACGAATATAAAATCCACACGCACGCATTAAAATGTTTTACAAAGCCTACTCGTCCACCGTTGGAATGTGGGTGTCTGTTTTATCTGTGTTAGCTTGTAAGACGTTTACTGTACGTCACTTAAAATGTCTTACAAACATATATTACGTAATTACGGATACGAAGTGTGTCAACAATAGTGAAAGCAGTTGGAAACAACAAAGAGAGTATGTGAGCGGACATAACTAGTAAGTAGATATGAGTACACCTCCCGCAATGTATCGAAGAGGATGACCAATGTTTGCGTCTGGATATTGAGCGTTAAGAAACAGAGCTTTCACTTGTTAAAAAAAAAATGCAAATAAAAAATGAACTTAATTTTAATTTAAATAAAAACAAAGTAGAATTTAAAAATGTTAAAAAAAATAAATTATCATGTAAAGCAGCGCATCTTATTACCCGTTCGGGTTATAAGCGTGGTACTAATTATACTAATATGCTAGGGATTAGGAAGGTTTAATTTTGAAGAAGTGTAGTCTCATTTGCATAGTGAGAGTGGGAGACCATTTAGGGAAAACCACCTTTAGTACACCCGACCGGAATCGAACCCCGATCATCCCGTCTCCGGCAGTCTAGTATAATGCGATAGTATTGCCTGAAACCATGTGACCACCGAAGTGGGTCAAAATTTGTTAAACATTAATGTATATAATATGTGAAAATAAAAATATAAATACCACTCCCTCTTCCCCCTCACACCTTTACCATCTTGTAGCTGGTGGGGGAGGGGGGGGCTCTTAAGTGTTTCTTTATTTTTGGGATGCACCAAAGAAGAAGCGCACTAAGTGTGAGAAGAGCTATTTTTTTATTTCTATCTTTTAATCAAATTACTTATCTACGCGGCCTCATCCTCTCAATTTAGGAATCACGTTATAAATGTGGGTATGACGGATAGAATGAAATATGAGTCTGTAACTTTTGTCTTAGTACGCCAATGCTCTAACCATTGAGCAACCCATGAGTCGTCCCGTGCCCAGGGTCATTCTTCACTCATATTTTAAGGCAGAGTCTGTGATAGACGTGCGGAGATCATCGGCCACATAATGAGCAATCAATTAAAATCGCACCCACTTCTGTGGCCGCATGGTCTAAACGCGATACTCTCGCAGTAGACTAGACTATCGATGACGGGAAGATCGAGGTTGAAATCTCGGTCAGGTGTACTGAGGGGGTGTTTTTTTTTTCCAAAATAATTTTCCACTGGAATGCGTGTACACCTTCTATAAATATAACGTTCCTCATTCCTTAAACCATTAGCGTAATTAGTACATAAGCGTCTAACCCTAATGGGTAGTAAGACGCGGTGCTAAAAAAAAATTAAGATCGCGAGCTATCAGATAACGCAGCCACCTTCGACTCTGGAGGGCATTTTGCTACCAATATTACAATGATAGCAGTACGAATAAGCATAGCATGATGGCTTAAAATAGCCAAGCTATCAGATTTTTTTTAGTGTTTTGAGAGAGAGAGAGAGAGAGAAGCAGTATATAGTTCAGCTCTCCTGTATGTAGACTATTAGCCACTCTGTTGTCACAGAACGTTACCCAGGGTACGCTTATGGAGGCTGTCTATACCCGCAATGAGATGATAGTGAGGATAGTGAATATTGAAGGTTAGCAGCCAGGAGTGATCTTAAACCTAATCCTGGTTCCTCTTTCCAGAAAAGTGCTTATAGTAGCACCGGAAATCGAACCCGGGACCTCTAGGTCAGTAACAGGGACCCTAACCACTGGACCAAGATGCTAGTCACAGCTCATTGGACACCATGTTTAAGAAACCCAAAAAACAAATGTTTATGTCACTTTTTTGTATGAAAGAAACCCCACCCATCCCCACCACAAGAATTTAAATTCCAGGCACGCACCTGGGGGTGATCAATGCAGACAGTTAATAAGAAAGTATTATATGTTTTCATACTCTGGAGAAAAAAAAACTCACTTCATATGCGCAGTGCGGAAATAACATCCGACGTCCTACGCATAAAGATGTAATGGGGCAAGCAATGATAATTTACTACCGAAGAAGAAATCTGAGACACAAGTTTTGGATCTTGCAGCTCGTCATACTTTTCTGTTTATTATTCCTATCCTGTAATTGGTCAAGAACGAGTTGGATAACTGGATTATCCCATATATTGAGCCATCAATACGATTATAATCACGTGAATTACTCCCCAAATCTCTTGTCTCTTAAGAGAATAAAAATTCAAGAAAAGTAGTATCAGCCCTAACAACATTAATGTTTTAAATTAATATACATTTTGAAATGTTTTTTGCTAGAAACTTCATGTATTTAAAATGTAATAACAAATACATATGAAATAAATTTACGTAATTAATTATTATTATTAGCACCGCGTCTTACTACCCATTCGGGTTATACGCACTTACGCTAATGTGTAATTGGTAGGGTGATTGTGAGATGAAATGGAGGACCTAGAGTTTAACGTGGGATCCGAACCACGGTGGAGGACTGGCATTCCTCACATTCACAAGTTGTGATTAATACACGTCTTGTCAGAGGTGAAGGAAGGGTTTGGCAATCAGATAAGTCTGTGCCGGGACCGAGGATTGAACCCCGGACCCTCAGCACAGAAGTCTGACACCTTACCCCTAGACCACCAGGTCACCGATTACGTAATTAATCACGGGTCTAAAAAGCTCATGAACTGATGACATTATTAAAGGTGGACAGTTTGGTCAATACAATGTCATTAATACAATCAATCGAAGACGGGAGCGTCCATCCGGGGTTCTAGAACCTTATATCGTAGTTTAGCTACCTGTCAGGAGCGCTGGCTACATCCCACGCAGTGGCGATGAGGGAGTTGACTACCATATCCACCGGTACGATGTCAGCAAGTTTGGTAACGTCAACGTGACCGCAACGCATCTTCCCCAAGATGCCACCCAACACAAAGGGAAGGTTGGTCCATTAAGGCTGTCGATCCAGCCTGGCACAGGTTCCCGCCAGACTGAAATAACTACCGAGACCACAAGTACGTGAGGATCTGCAATGTCACTAAATTTAATTAAAACTGGTTTTGTGTGTTTACCTGCTCCGCGTCATAACATCCGTATGAGCTATCTGCATGTTTACAATAATGGTGTTGGGATGTGAAAGGTAGGATTCAAAGAAAATGTACACACATTTGCGTGGAATAAAAATAGGAAACCTTTAAGGGAAGAACCGTCTCAGTATATCCATTCGAAATTCGAACTCAAGCAACGGGAAAACGTGCACTTTTTATACCAACTTTTGAAATCAGCACATGAATTTTTAAAAGATCTATCTTTAAAATAAACACAACACCCAAGTCCCCGCATGTTAATCCATCACTGTGTAAGAAGGTCCAGTATCTATCACGATACATTTGTCGGATATGCCTAGAAGGAATTGAACCCTTGATCCTTTAGCCGAGTAGAATCATTTGATTTGATTTGATGCTCGAGTGAGGGTGAAGCGAAAACATACATATAGCCACCCAGAGATGGAAAATGAATGTGTGTGCGGGCTGGGGGTGGGGTGGGAAGGACTGGGCCAGTTTGCCCTAACCCCGGTTTCTCAAGGGCCCCCTCAACTTACCCAAAATTTCTTTTTTTCAGCAGCAAATATTTCAAGGTCTCAACAGACGTGCATATAAGAAAATATTTGGTTTGAATATTCTGATTTTATAGAACAGGTTTTTTAAGGTCGGGAAGCATTATAAACATCAAAATAACTTAAGGAAACAATTAACCATTTTTTATGTATATAGTTTAAATATTTTTACATCTATTATTGTTCACAGCCTGTGGCCTGGGCCAGTTCTTTACTCAAACCATATATTTTTCCACTACTGGCCTGCTAGGCCTGTCGTAGCTTCCTATGTCTTATAATCTAACTTATGACTAGGACAGGCACAACATCCAGCCCCCAGCCGTTTTTTCATCTATGTGAAAGTGTAAACTCACATTTCACCAAGATAAATTTTTTGGCCATTCCGGTAATCGAACCCGGGACCCTTAGCTCAGTAGACAAGACATGCTACCAACTGAGATAAGGGTTTGGATACTTTGCTTAAGATTATGTTAGTAAAAACTAATAAAAGAGATAAAATAAGATATTATGTATGAAAGGGTAACCCAAAATTGCATTGGCCCGTGCCCCTGAATCCCTGGGTGACATGAATAAAAGCGTAAAATAAAATAACACTCGCATTTAATTAGAACTTTTAGTGGTGCCCTTTTAAAATAGTTTCATTTCCAACAATTTGGAATCCCTGTGTCCGGTGTGAATCCACAGTTAGAAACTTATTGCACGTATAAAAAATTAGTGTAAGATAACCTGCAGTAACAAAATAAAAATCACAATATCGTTCCGAAAAATGTCAAAGTGTGATTAATTTAGCGTCACCGATCGATTAAGGAAAATTTGGGAATATCTCAAGTAATTAATTATTTATAGAAAGATTTATAAATATTTTTACATTTAAATTCCGTCTACCCTGAAATGTATCAGTCTAACCTTGACAGATTACACTATGACCCTACCTTATAAGTTATACCATAGTGGAATAATATAAGGTAAGCTTTATACCTTTCAGCGTAGATAAAGTTTAGACAGTAAGCCACCTCCTCAGCAGCAACAGGCAGGGCGGGTCACTTTCCCGTCTAGCCTGCTTGCCTACTCTACAGGAACATGCTTTTATTTGTTAAACCTTAACAGGTTTTTTTTATCACCTTGTATCACTACCTATTCAGGCTGTACACATATGTACTAGCTACTCAAATGGGATAGGGATGAGGTATGAAATATTATAGAGGTAATCTACTCACATTTGCGTGGAAGGAGAGTTGGAAACCACTTAAAGAAAATCCCCCTCAATAGACCCAATCAGTGTTCGAACCCCGATCTGCCGTCATCAGCAGGACAGTCTAACACGAGAGTGATGCTTTAGACCAATCGGCCACTGAAGCGGATAGGTTTTAATTAAAATTTGATTTCTGGGCTTCATTATTTATTTGTTCACCACGTCATAATACTCGTTCAGTTTATAGGCTGGTGTGGTAGGAATCAGGAAGGTAGAATTCAGAGGAAATGTACCCATACTTTTATTAGGGGAAAAACACCTTAGTAAACCAGCTGGTCAGGATTTAAACCCCAACCTACACGTCTCCAAAAAAATCAGACTAAATTAGTTGTGCATTTAGAACGAGTGCCCACCGAAACGGGTAATCAAAATTATACCAATTTTAAGTTAGGTCTGTTTGTGTTAAGCCGCGTCCCCACTGAGTCGACATTGTCGATCAACAAGCGGATTGGCTTCCCTCGTGTCCAATGATTTGACAAAAAAAAAATCTAGTTGAATGCAAAATGTTTGACGAGGATGACGTACTTATTGCTTGTGCTGCCACATTCAATATTATTGCATCAAAAAAATAATCAAAATTACCACGTAAAAGAAGATTTTGGATACGACCAAGCTCTCGAAGTAAAAGTAGATACAGTAGTAGTGATTTGTTAGAAGATATAAAACAGGCTCATGTTGATGTTTTGAAGCTTGAATACAGATTTCTTTCAGATATCCGAAACCGAGTTCGAAAACTTTATTTCAAATAATTAGGCCAAAGATACGTAAACAGTATACCAACATCAGACAAGCTATTCCCACTAATAAGCCTCTTGATTTGACCCTACTATACTCAATATGTGTGGGATCGAAAAAGTTTAGTAAATGAAAGCACCTTTTGGCTATCCCATTCCATTTTCTAAAATAAAATAAAATAAAATAAAACTACTCTACCCTACGATGGTTGAATATCGACTAAGACCTGAAACACGTCCCCCCTACAAGAATCTACTCGACTTCCTTTGATATTTACCGACACTAGATGGGAAACCAATCGACACGTCGAGCGACATATTTTGTCGATAGATAAAGTTTATTGTAGCGTCCGTCCACACCGATTCGACATTGTAGACTCAGTGGTGGCGCGCGGCCTTAAAGAGTCACAACTTCTTACCCATTGATGGCCTGAAAATGGCTACAGGTAGTTCATGGCTGTATCTATCGATCACGTGTTCTGCCAGTGCTTTTGTGAAGGTGTATGTGTTAGGCCACTCCCCAATTATCCTGAAAAATTAAAGTGGACATGTTGTTTCTTAAAAGAAATGTATTATAGTTCATAATATTTTTAAAACAACAATACAAACAGCACACAATTCACGTAGTTAATTTATGAGCACATATATTCACACACATGTGAAAATTAATTTAAAGTTACAATAAAAACTTCAACAAATCGTTGGAACACTAGACAACTTTTAACTAACTCAGTGTTTAATAATTCCTCCACTTTTTGTTTAAATCTATCGCTCCCTCATCCCTTTCTCCTACTTACCTTTAATATCATTTCCTCTTTAATCTTTACGAAACATCCCTGCTATATATAGCTTCAACCATTCATTTATTTTAGTCCTTCTTCATTACTCTTTGGCTAATAAAACCGATCCATAAGAGAAAGGACATTGTCTCTATTGCATATGGTGCCTAATAGACTTAACTTTCTTTTTTTTTTCAGTTTTGGGTGTTAATTATAACGCGAAGGCGCGGAAAGGTAACTTATTCGAGGAGAAAGAAAGACCCCCTATAAAATGGACTTAATATATCAATATCGTTTTTATCTTCTTCTTAAGTCAACAACCTGAAAGTTGGTTTGATGGGAATTCTACCCATCCGGTGCTGGTCATATACACTCTGCCCTTCCGCTGGTTAGTACTGCCTGCACCATCTGGTAGAAATCCTATGTACTAGGGGAGTTCAGAAAGTGCAATGGTTCCTCATTGCTTTCCACTATGAATTTCTATGAGCGAGAACGAGATGGCCGACCAATTTTCCCAGAAAGGTATTTTCACATACCTTCCAGGGTTCTTTTACATACCACAATCGACATGGGACCGACGGCTTTACTTCCTCTACGAAGGAAGTTGTGCCACGGATTTATGTGACTCAAGAAAAATCCGTTGATCTCGGCTGGGTTTGAACCCACAAACACCGGGTTCTGAGGCGAGCATTTTACACCAAGGCTACTAATGTCGACATAGTTTTTATAAAACTATATATATATGGGGTATGCATGTGTGTTAATGATTGGGTGAGTTGTATACTATTATGTTAAATCCACCAAATTAAACGTGATCATTGAATATGAAAAATAATCCACTTTATTAGATTTTAACATTCCTGACATGTAACACACCCTTGTATAGTATTTAATCAAATTTTTGTGTATTTGTATGTTGAATAATAAACTTAAAACAATAAGTTTTATGTTTAGGCTTATATGTGGAATCCCCACTTTAAGGTGTCCATCAATACCAAGGGGGCTTCAACAATTTACAAGCGTATAACCCGAACGGGTAGTAAGACACGGTGCTAAAAAAAACCAGAAGGCGTGGAGGGTTTTAAAGATCCTTCTGATCTACACTTTGTCTGTGCCAATGCAAGTGAACTACATTAATTGCGTTGAAATGTACAATTCTTTGTGCCCTTTACAAATACTAAACACACACCTTGAGCTACAAGCACGTTGGACCTCCTGAATACGAATCCCCTGGAAAGCCTCAGTAGTCGCAGGTCAATCACTAGATACTGACATCAAAACTGTATTTATTTCCCCCAACGACTCACTCGGGTAATACGCTATTAGAATATGGATGAGAAAGTTAATATTTTAGTGGAGTTGTATTCGAAATTCCATGAAGGGAGCGGGAGAAATCATTCACGATTAACTACCCTAAGTGCATACATCCGGGATTGAAACCCCGAGCTTCACGGTCAATTCATCCCAAAACGAGAGTGATGACAAAGGTCATACAACCATCAATGCGGGTGACGTCAAACAGCTCTCGGCTACGGCAGTTATTCTAAGTGAACTTTAAAACAAGTTGAAGTAAAATAAATGGTACGGCACACCGCACAGACTTTCTCTCTCTTTCTATAAACTCGTAAGATTTCTGAACGGAATAATGTACATTGTATCATCACCACTCCACATAAGAACACGCATAAAATAATATACAATGATATAGAATCAATGAGAAAAGAGGCGCATCTTTGTCCACCTAAGAACATTTCAAACAGTTTAATGTCTTCCACAAGGGTCAACACTTCGTATTAAAATTTCGATTTCTGGTTAAAATTTTAACATTTTAAAAGGTGTTGCAGATCTTCAAGTCATCGCATTGATATTTAATTATTCATTTATACATTTTGACTAATAAAAAATGTAAATATTGACTATTGAGTCTAAAATGGAGATAGATCATTGCTATGCAAACATTTCTCCTAAGAGATTTAAGGAAAAATAACATACTTTTTTTAGATACTTACTTATATTTAATTACTCTATGATATTGGAGTATTATTGCGTTAAGACTTAAGTAGTATATGTTTACAACTAAAGCTCACAAAATTGTATTAATATATTTGCAAATATCTCAGAAACTGCTGTTTTTATAAAAATATATGTCAAATAAAAGTTTTTTATTTCTAATAGTCCTACAATTTTGCAATGATAAGTTGTTTAGTTTCTCCAATAGTTGTGGAGATACGGAAATTAACGCTTCTGTAATGTACCCTAAAAATCATTTTCATAGGAAAATGAAAATAGCCAGTTTATTTATAATCTTAATCAACGCCTAGATACGAATTTTAATCAAAATCGTTTAAGCAGATTTTGAGAAAACCAAATTTTTCTCTTTTCGTCCTTCAGTAAACTACCCTTAATTTTAAGTTTTTATAGACACACAGAGAGACGGCATTGCAAAGACTATTTTTTAGGGTTCGGGGGGTCACGAGACGTCGACATCCATCAACATTTCAGGTTAGTTTTTTTTTTTACGGTCGCAATACTTAAACTTTAATGTCCAAAAAGTTAAAAAAATTCATATAATTGCGTATATATTGAAAGTTATTGATTTTATAAAAATATGTTTCGGATAAAATATCTGTATTATAAATATATATACATATTTGTAATGCTAAGTAATTTCATATCTCAAATAGTTTCGGAGCTATTTAAAAAAATGTTAATTGATGCATCAGACCGGAGCCCTTAAAGCCATTTTGCCGAAATATTGAGGGTAGCCATTTTGTTTGGAATATTTATTAATGTTTATAAATGAAATTTAATCAAAATCGTTGGAGCCGATTTTGAGAAAATCGACTTTTTCTCTTTTTTCCCTTCAGTAAACTACCCTTAATTTTAAGTTTTAATAGACTCACAGACAGACGGCATTGCAAAGACTATTTTTAAGGGTTCGGGGGGTCATGAGACGTCGACATCCATCAACATTTCAGGTTAGTTTTTCTTACGGTCGCAATACTTAAGGTTTAATGCCCAAAAAGTTAAAAATATATATAATTGCGTATATATTGAAAGTTATTAATTTTATAAAAATATGTTTCGAATAAAATATTTGTATTATAAATATATATACATATTTGTAATGCTAAGTAATTTCATATCTCAAATAGTTTCGGAGCTATTATAAAAAATGTTAATTTACGCATCAGACCGGAGCCCTTAAAACGATTTTGCCGAAATATTGAGAGTAGCCATTTTGTTTGGAATATTTATTTATGTTCAAAAATGAAATTTAATCAAAATCGTTAGAGCCGATTTTGAGAAAATAGACTTTTTCTCTTTTTGCCCTTCAGTAAACTACCCTTAATTTTAAGTTTTAATAGACACACAGACAGACGGCATTGCAAAGACTATTTTTAAGGGTTCGGGGGGTCATGAGACGTCGACATCCATCAACATTTCAGGTTAGTTTTTCTTACGGTCGCAATACTTAAGCTTTAATGCCCATAAAGTTAAATATATATATATAATTGCGTATATATTGAAAGTTATTGATTTTATAAAAATATGTTTCGAATAAAATATTTGTATTATAAATATATATACATATTTGTAATGCTAAGTAATTTCATATCTCAAATAGTTTCGGAGCTATTATAAAAAATGTAAATTTATGCATCAGACCGGAGCCCTTAAAACGATTTTGCCGAAATATTGAGAGTAGCCATTTTGTTTGGAATATTTATTTATGTTCATAAATGAAATTTAATCAAAATCGTTAGAGCCGATTTTGAGAAAATCGACTTTTTCTCTTTTTGCCCTTCAGTAAACTACCCTTAATTTTAGGGGTAGATATCCAATTCCAAAAACCCCTCGGGGCAACCCTATGAAAACCCTAGATATCAAGTTTCAGCTCAATCGGTAAAATAGTTTAGGCTCTAGTTGGAGGTACAGACAGACAGACAGACAGACAGACAGACAGACAGACAGACAGACAGACAGACAGACAGACAGACAGACAGACGGAAATTCAAAAACCACTTTTTCGGATTCAGGAAGTCATGAAACGTCAAAATTCATCAAAATCTCGAGTTCGATTTTTTTGACGATCACAATACTTTCTCTACCTGTAAGATAGAGAGAAAGTAAAAAGAAGAAAAAAAGAACTGCACTCACGTGGTTTCGATCTTTGACACGTCCTCCAGAGACATAGGATCCAGCTTCTTAGTGAGTTCCTCGACGTCCGTGGTGGGCGGGTACACCCTCTCTTCGATTTCTTGCCAAGGGCACTGCGAATAGGCTGTCGAGACGTACACTAGCGCCTACGGTCAACAAAAGAACTAGAACTCACAACGGGTGCATGGTAAGAACCAGGGGCTATGTTACACTTCGATGTAACTCAGGGCCGTATTTATATTCTAATCTCGGGAGTCAATTAATCTTTGACTATACAAATAACTAACAGTTCAGGATGAATGAAAGATTAGCTGACAGGTGTTATGTTAGTAACTTAAAAGACCGTTTGTACTTTACCTTCAAGTGCCTCATGTCCTTGCAGAGTTCTATGACGGCCTGTGTCCCTCCGACATTGGTCTTGAGGGCGAGCTTGAGGTTCTCGTCGAACTTGAGGGTCGCCGCGAGGTGGAACACCACCGACACCTCTCGACGTAGTCTCTCCCTGTCCTCCGGAGAAATCCCCATATCTGGCTGGGATATATCACCCGGGACGAGCACAATCTTCTTCAAGGCATCCTGGTGCTTCTTGGATTCCACCAAGTCCACCAACACCTGAACAACATCGCGCGCAACGTTATTGTCCTTGTTTCTGACCCAGAAGTTCGGGGTTTGAACTCAACTTGTGCTACTCTGGGGAAGTTTTTATCAACCAGTGGTCCTTGGACCTGGCACAGGTACGTGAGATCGTTTATGCCGGTTCGCAAATAAATTATTAGCTTGTAGTTATATTTGTATTTTAGGAACACGCATTTTCGTGGAGGTAGAGTTCAAAACCATTCAGGAAAAACCAACCTTAGTACGCCCGACAGAGACTACTACCCCGATCTCCCTGTGATCGGGAGTCCAGGTTATTACAAGAGTGACGTCCTATATCATGTAGCCACCGAAACAGGTTTTATTTCTCTTATTACAAATAAAATACCTGTTTGATGTAATCCTGAATTCATATAAATCATGTACCGAAATACGAGAAGTATAGAAAAATGTATACATCCCAAATTTCAAAAATAATATACCAAACATTTTAGTTTCTACGTGACAGGCGATCTGCTAAAAAAAAATTTTTTTGAGACTTGGCAACGCATTAAAAGTACATTTTATTCAAAAATCGGGTTATATTTTTTCAGTATTACACTAATTTCTGTATACTATATATGAATGAAAAAATAAAATGGCTAGAATAGAGACTTAAATAGTGTTTAGCCTTCTTAAGGGGGGAGTGTTGAGAATGCGAGTAAAGGGCAGGGTTTTTGAATTTTAGTTTTTATAGCAAAACATTTTTTTGGCCAGAATATATCGAATATTACTCCAGTAGAAATTTAGAGTTTAATTTTCTTCACATGGTGAGCTCAACAGTTGGTGAATATCTGTCAAGGGTGTCCTAGAATGTAATGACAACTTTTATCTTGATTTTAAAATGTTTCTCGTCTAATACTGCTATTCTCATGACAGATATTTAACAACATGTTGATAACACCATGTGAATAAAATTAAGTTATATGTTTGTGATTTGATTTGACCAACAATATGTTTTGATATAAAAATTGCAAAAATACTGACCCTTTCTTTCTCTTATCCCTTAAGGTGCGGCAGAAGGGAGTGCGAGTAATTTTACTGTTTTTATAGCACTACACTTTTTTGGCCAAAATAAATCAAATATTTATCCAGTAATAACATAGAGTTTAATTTTCTGCACATGCTAATATCATCAGATCTTGAATATCTGTCAAGAATGTCCTGGTTTTGTCAAAACTTTTTCTCTTTATGTAAAACGTTTTGACATAATTCCAGGACACCCTTGACAGATATTTAAGATCTTTTGATATTAGCACGTGCATAAAACTAAACTCTATGTTGCTACTGGAGAAATATTTGATTTATTTTGGCCAAAAAATTTCAATTCTATAAAAATTGTAAAAAATACTTTCGCTCCCTTCGGCCGCACCTTTAACTCTTACCTTACAACGGTAAAAAAAGCTTGTATAGGTTGCAATAACCTGTTCATAAACCGTTTGCTGAATTCACAATACAGGTAGGTGTTTACCTTATTGGACTCAAGGTCATTAAGTGGTAGGTACTCCTGAGCAACCAGTCATATTCAGAAAGTCACGTTACACTTCACACAATGTAGCGGTTGTGTCCACTCTTGTGTTAACAAACAACACAAGAAGATAGTGCCGGTGTGTGTCAGTAAACGAACACAAGAGAGAAGCATAACGATGGGCACGTGGATTAAGGTGTGACTTCGTCTTATCTATCTCAACGGTGACCGATAGATCAAATTATAAAGGTACAACCAGGTGAATTAAAGAGGGTTCATAAATGGTTTACACTCTTACTCCAAGGAAATGGGAGTGCATTTCCTCTCAATCATATCAACCTTATCATTACCTTCCATTAGTGTACATGTGTGGACAACCATGACGGGTAATAAGACGTGGTACATGAAAAAATAAAATAAGAGACATCAGCACTTTAAACTGACGATCCCTAAACACCGGTGATATTTTCATACATAATTTAGTAGTGAATTCAGTACAAGTCAACTACTACTACTACCACCATGAGAACGACCAACTATTAGTAAAACCAGTAGCTGTCAATGAAACTTGAGCGTTATTTGGTAGATTTTTTTTCACCGCGTCTTAATAAGTAACCGTTCGGCTAGTACGCATACATGTAATGTAATGGGGATCAGGACGGTAGAAAATCAGAGGAAATGTACCCAAATCTGCGTGGAGGTATAGTCAAACCATTTGTGAAAAAAAAAACTACCCTCATTAGACCCAGCCTAGCTTCCCATCACTGGCAATCCAGTACAACACGAGACTGACGTACTAGACCATGCGACCAACGATGCATATAATTTGGTAGTACAGTAGCAGTGCAAGGCCCTATTTTCCAGCCGCCATGTTTAGTTTCAAATGCATGCGCGCAAGAGAGAGACAGGTCGTCTTCAACATTTTCCAATTGAACAGTAATTTCCCTTTTCTTCAAACAAAAGTAAAATAAAATATCTTTGTTTGGAAAAAAAAAAGTCTTGTAGAAGTGGTTTTAATTAGGTGTATTTTATAATCAATATTATTATTATTATTATTATTTATTATTATTATTATTATTATTATTTATTATTATTATATTATTATTATTATTATTATTATTTTATTATTATTATTATTTATTATTATTATTATTATTATTATTATTATTATTATTATTATTAGCACCGCGTCTTACTACCCGTTCGGGTTATACGCACTTACGCTAATGTGTGATGGTAGGGTGATTGTGAGATGAAATGGAGGACCTACAGTTTAACGTGGAATCCGAACCACGGTGGAGGCCTGGCATTCCTCACATTCACAAGTTGTGATTAATACACGTCTTGTCAGAGGTAAAGGAAGTGTTTGGCAATCAGATAAATCTGTGCTGGGACCGAGGATTGAACCCCGGACCGTCAGCACAGAAGTCTGACACCTTACCCCTAGACCACCAGGTCACCAATATATTATTGTTCTTAATTGAAAATAATATACTTTTAAATAAAAACTTAGAATCTTAACTTGTACATGCAAAAACGATTTTCTAATAATAATTACATGTTTGTTGATAACCTTAACTACTTTCAAGTCAGATGATCTAAGGAGACACTCTCACCATAGACTAGATTGTCAATTATGGGGAGATCAGGGTTTGGAACCTGTTCAGGTGGTTTTTCCTAAATGGTTTACTACTCTTCCCCCAACGAAAATGCGGGTGCACGTCTTCTATATTAAACCTTCCTAATCCTTAACACATTAGTGTAAGTACTACATAGGTGTATAATCCGAGCGGGTAGTAAGACGCATTGCTAAAAAAAAATTCACTATTTACCGTGCGTATGGACCGTGGGGGGGCATAAAAAACTTACACCTAATCTACTTTCAAATCAAAACATATCGATGTACGACGGGGGTGGTGGTGGAGGGAGGGATCGGTTGGTCCCTTTGATTAGTCTGTTTTTAAGGTCCCAAGACACTGTTAATTCACCTTAATCTGAACAACAACAACAACAACAACAAAGTTGGAGAATTTCCACAAAACTAGTTAAACGACGTTTAGTTGTAAAAAAAACCAGCCGACCTCGCCTACATTTGAAGTCGGGCCATTCAAATCTTGTATTTTATCTTATGTAAAGAGAGAGATTAACTTTGATTACGTACAAAGCTGTCACTGTCATGACCACTCTTAATTTTTTATTTATAGTCTAAGACAGAGTCTGTAATGGACTTGTGAATTCATAGCCTCCCGTGGATATTATTGAAACGCGTGACTCGGGGGATCGGCTCTTGTGTTTTATCTTAAGAGACTGCCTGGAAAAACACGAGTCACTGAAAACGGTACGATTCCTGAGTGTTTTAGAGCATTGGCACGCCAAGTTAAAGGTCTCGGGTTTGATTCCCATGCCCATGTGGCATTTTTTTAACCTAATTTAGTCAAAAGACATATACAGTATAAGTAGAGCTGCCCCCTGCACGAATGGTATTGTTTTGAGGAGAAGCTAATAAACCATATTAAGTGGGTTTTTTCAGTACCACGTCCTACTACCCATTCGGGTTATACATTTAAGTACTCATTACGTTTATGGCTTGGGAGGAGAAAGGTTGAGTTTATATGAAGTGTGCCCCTATTCGCGTGGCGAGAGAGTGGAACACTATTTAGGAAACACTACTCTTAGTACACCCGACCGGGATCGAACCCCGATATCCCCGCGATCGGCAGTCTAGTATGCTGCTAGATTAGCGCCTTAAACCATGCGGCCGCTGAAGCGGGTAAGCCAAGACTTGTTGGTTTTTCTACACGCAATGATGGCGAACGTCAAAACAAATTGCACTTGTGACTTGAAAAAAAAAACATCATTAACAAATACCTGTCCCTAGTCACCTGGGAATTTCTCTAATTTCAGAACGCCTATAATTGGTCAATTCACTGTCCCTCCCCCCTCTCCCCCACTTTTCCATCTTTCCCGACCCAAAAAAATATATTTCATGCAACGCCCCGGTCAATAGCTGTAAAAACACACCAATACTACAGTAGTAAAATTATATTAGTGCTACCCACAAAATATATATGAGTGTATTTTCTCTAAGTATCTTGCTATCCGAATACTTCTATACTCATTGATACCTTCAGTGAAAACACGTGTATCTTTTGTTTATTTTTTTTAGCGCCATGTCTTACTACCCGTTCAGGTTATACGTCTATGTACTAATCACGCTAGTGTTTTTAAGGATCAGGAAGATTATATTTAGAGAAAATGTACCCGAATTTGCGTGGAAAACCATTTTGGAGAAGCTATCCTCAGTACACCAGAGCGAGATTCGAACATAGATCCCCCTTGATAGAGTAGCGCGCCCTAGACCATACGGCCACCGAAGCGCGTGTGTATCGTGGTCAAGTTATATATCATTCATGCGTTATAATTAAGGAAGTGTTGTTGTAGTGGTTATTATAGTTTAGATTGGTTTAAGATGTCCCTCCCCATGATTAAGTAGTTAGAATGGTCGACAATTTGTCTAAGACGGGAGTTATTAATCTATTTTAGTTGCGAGGGCCCCGTTAGCAGTCTGATGGAAACCCTTTTCTAAATGTTTTCAAATGCATAAAATAATCTTACAAAATAATTACCAAGGAAACCAATTAAATTAAAATATATTTATAAAAAACATTAAAAAGAGGAAATTTGTGATTTATTAATAGCTTCTTTATTTAACACATTTAGGTGACCTGGCGGTCTAGGGGTAAGCTGTCAGATCTCTGTGCAGGGGGTCTGGGGTTCAATCCTCGGTCCCAGCAAAGATTTATATGATTGCCAAACCCTTCCTTCACCTCTGACAAGACGTGTATTAATCACAACTTGTGAATGTGTGGAATGCCAGGCCTCCACCGTGGTTCGGATCCCACGTTAAACTGTAGGTCCTCCATTTCATCTCACAATCACCCTACCATTAACAAATAAGAGTAAGTGCGTACAACCTGAACGGGAAGTAAAACGTGGTGATAATAATAATAATAATAATTTAATATTTAACGCATTAAATAACACAACGGTACTTTTTTTTAATGTAAGTTTTTTTTTAGCTCCACGTCTAACGAACCGTTCGGGTTACACGCTTATGTACTAATTACTCTAACATGCTAGGGGAGTGCACGGTTGGATTGAAAGGAAGTTTACCTGCATTTGGAAGGAAGATTGGTAAAAACCATTTAGAAAATGCCACCCTCAATATACACGACCGGGATTTGAACCCCGATCTTCTTGTCCTCATCAGTACAGTCTAATGAAAGAGTGCGGCACCAAACGGGTGTAAGAAAGTTGAAGTTGAATTAAAGCTTCATAAATTATTGTGGTTGGTTTGGTTGCCTACATTCATAATTATTGAAATAAATACTAAATTTCAGCTAGAGGTTAGTGAAAATAATGTTTTTTTTTCTCACCCAAATTCATGCACTCCCTGAAATCTATCCATGAACCCTTTTACGTAAAAGGGAAGGGGCTTCTGTACTCCAGGTTTAAAAAGAATCTGGTTTAAAGTAACCAGGTTCGATCCTAGTGGTGCTGACTTAGATATTTACTAAATATGCGTAATTTTTTTCTGGCAATTCTATTAGTGGTTATCTAGCGTCAGCCGTAGGAGTGAAGATTTCTGTCTTAAACAAAATTAGTTTGTAATTCGTGTAATGATATGATCTGTGTGTTTACTGATAAAAAATGCACGTAATATACCCCAGTAAAATGATGAGATAAAAGTGAAAGGGAAATTTAAAAACCAATCAAGCAGTAGCTTCAATCTACGGTTTTAACAGTTAATCAAAGCAATTTTCATATATGTACACATCAATTTCATGTTATCTGAAGCAGTCGCCTTCATAGATCATATCAATAATATAAAATACTACTAGTTATTTAGTCGTCCGACACCTTAGTTCACTCGGTAGTTAGTTATCTGTCTACTCAGCTATGGGTCCCGGGTTAGATTCCTGACATGGCCAAAAAAATATTATTGATGAATTGTGGGTTTCCCCTTTCACGGTGATGAATTAACATCCAAGGATGTTATGTCTGTTCTAGAGTTAAGTTAGTTTATAAGTCGTGTGTTGATATTTTCAGATAGTACAGAAAGTGCACGTTAAATACCTCAAATAAATGGGGAAATAATGTGTTTTCTAAAAGTTTCTCTCTACCATATTTCAACTATAGAAAGTATTTCATGGCCTTGGAAAGCAGTTGTGTTATTTTCTTAACCTTGACCGTGGAACCAAGATCTGGAGGATCGAAGACCTGGCCTTGGTTAAATTATAAGTTACGGTTAAAATGATATATTGTGTCTCAATTATGATATTTTGTTTGTTTCTACTACGAAGCACGAACTTACTGTTAGTCCTGTCTATCATGGACTCAAATTAGCTATATTATTTTACTAAAGGTATTTAACTTACATTTGATGAACCAAATAATTATATAATAACACAATCTACAAAATAACTTAACTTTGGAACAGACATATAACCCATTCCAACCTGTTAGCACCGTGAAAGGTAAAGATCCCATTTTCTCAATGATAAGAGTTTTCTGCCATTTCTGAAATCGAACTCGGGCCAATTACCATAATGGCCAGCTAACGATTAGAATAAGTTTTTAGAACCCACATTTATAAATTCGTCGGTAGATATAAAACTATAGGGGCACAAATTATGGAAGTGGAGTATTCCTGTGGCAAAAATACAAAACTAAATATTGGCATGGGTCTCATAATCAATGCCGTTAGTGAACCTAGCTGTTAGTATTGAGACAACTCAGGGGTGTACTGACCGGCTCGCTGAGTAAGGCCGCTAGTCTCTGTGTGATGTCCTTGTTCTTCTTGGGCCGGATCAGGATGAAGATGTTGCCGATGTGAGGGCAAGAGCGCAGCAGCTTACTCAGCAAGATCTTGCCACAGAAACCGGAGGCTCCGGTCATGAACACGGAGCGGTCCCTGTAGAACTCTTGGATCGGCGTCGACCGCTCCCCTACCTGGACGCCACCCCAAGGCTCCTCTAGAGGCACCGGGTGGTTCTCCATCGTCGTGGACGTCACCTGGAGGTGAGAAGGAGTAACACCATGTGAGGTCTACTTCTACACAGATCCTATTTCTACTGGTTAAGTCACCCGCCTCGGTGGCGTAGTTGGCTAACGCGCTAGTCGTGTTGAGCTCGACCGCCGAGGACGGGGAGATCGAGGTTCGAATCTCGGTCGGGTGAACTGGGGGTGGTTTTTCATTAATGGTTTTCCACTCTCCCTCCACGCAAATGCGGGTTCACTTCCTCTAAATTCAACCCTCCCATTTCCTAATCCATTAGTGTAATTAGTACTTAAGCGTATAACCCGAACGGGTACTAAGACGCGGTGCTAAATATTATTATTATTATTATTATTATTATTACTGGTTAAGTCTACTTATCCATCTAAGTTGGAATTTAACCTGGAAAAAGCTTACGAGAACTCCAATTGGTGATTGCACTGTATACGGCGTCATACTTGTAGTAGACTGGAGGAATTTTAGGTTAAAATGCTGGCTGCATAAATTGGGAATAATTTTCCTAAAGGGATCGCTTTTTTTTCACGCTTTCTTAACCTAAATGAGGTTCCATTTGATCTGCCTACTCGTTTTACCCCTATACTATTTGTTAAACAAATAAGCCCTTGTTCCTGGATCACAGCAAATACTTATATTTTAAATTAATTTAAATATGATAAAGACCTCTTTTAACCTTGATATAAAATGCATTTTAAAGCTCACAGGATTGTCTAACAGATGAAAGCACAAACTCAATATGATTTTCCCCTGTACCTTTCATACAAAAGCCAGTCACTTATTGTGATTTCCAAGTGTGTGTGAATTGAAAAAAAAAAAATTTAAAAACCTTTAAGGTGATTTATAGATCCTTATCACTATTATCATTTGTCGTCCTTGTCAATAATTCAAACATTCACAAAGTAAATGACAAACAGATAGCGGTGAGTATTTCTCACAAATACTCTTTTCAAGGGTGTACAGACGAGCTTTCAATTATTTTTAAAATTTTTGCTTCTTTTTTTTTGTGAAGTCATTTGATCTTTTTTAATTAACAAATCTTTGTTCTAAAAAAAACCTTGTTGGAGACCTCAAAAATTCTCATTGGTGTATAAAATTGATACAAACGTATTTTTTGAATATTAAATAGTATATTTTTAAAAGATCAATAATTCTAAATAAATATGTTATTTGCATTTTTATAGCAATAAATATAATAAGCAAGGTCACCAATAATATTATTTTACAACTGGTGATTCTGTGAAAAGTATATCTCAATTTTAATCACATCTTGTGAATGTGAGGAATGCCAGGTCTCCACCGTGGTTCGGATTCCACGTTAAACTGTAGGTCCTCCATTTCATCTCACAATCACCCTACCATTACACATTAGCGTAAGTGCGTATAACCCGGACGGGTAGTAAGACGCGGTGCTAATAATAATAATAATAATATATCTCAATTCCTTCATGTTCTTATCGTTACTACAGTCTTTATAGTAGTTCTGTGAAAAGTAAACCTCAATTCCTCCATGTTTTTATCGTTACTACAGTCTTACTAGTATTTCTTTGAACAGTAGATCTCTCTCCCTCCATGTTCCGTCACTACAATTATTAACATTTCTCTTTGGATTTCAAGTTGAAATAACTACTTATTTGTCCTTGAATTTTAAGTTGAAATTTTTCCTCGGGGATCAAATTAGATAGAGTACAAATGAATAGGCTACTATAGTCAATAGCACATTATATTTATGGAAAATGATCGTTGGTCACGTGGTTTAAGACGTTGTTATAGCAATAGATGTAAGAAATTTTAAAAAAAAATTCTTTCGACCTAAGTTCAAACAACTTTCCTGCTAGTTTCGTTTGAATGGTCCATACATTTTTGGCAGTAATCGCGGAACAGACAAATGAAATGTCAAATTGCTGAGTTAAAACAAGACCTCATCACACTCGTTCAGAAAAAGTTTGTTAATCAAGAGATTACAAATGGTTTCCCGACAAAATAAAGTATTTATTTATTTATTTAGTTACTATAAAAACATTCTAGACACGCTTGGCACACCTGACTATTGCAAAATTTAATAAGAAGCTTCAATTTGACCCCTACCTTAAACCCAGTGTGGAGTCTGCTTTAGTTAATATATAAACATGAGAGCTAATAAACAAGGCTTAAAAGTTTAATCTGTGTTTACTTTCTTATAGTGTTGTTACCTTCTTCTTTATAATAGAGGGGCCCGCATTCCAAAATATACTTTAAAGGAAACATTACACAATAATTGAGAAAACAGCTTAGTCATACAAAAATTACATACCTTAAGGTGTTTAACCCATAAACAGAATGTAATGTTTACACAATATGGGCTTATCTTTTATAGCATAGTGGTAAGAGGAAGTAAAACTTTGAGCCTGTGTGTGTGGGGGGGAGGACTCTTGTTCGAATAGACACGCTTAAAATAATTAAATATTCGTATAATCTGCTTCGGTGGCCGCGTGGTCTAATGCGCTACTCTCGCAGTAGACTAGACTGTTGTCGACGGGGAGATTGAGGTTCGAATCTCGGTCTAGTGTACTGAGGGTGGTTTTTCCAAAATGGTTTTCCACTCTCCCTTCACGCAAATTCAGGTACACTTCCTATATATATAAAACCTCCCTAACCCCTAAAACCATTATAGTAATTAGTATAACTCGAACGGTTAGTAAGACGTAGCGCTAATTAATTAACTAATCTATAAAATAGCTTTGATGGAACGTCAAAATTTACATCATATTTATTTTATAAAAGAATTACGACAGTCTAATATCGACCTTATTACGTTAGAGCATAAGGACAATAATTAAAGACTAAAGGATATGAACGAACGAGGAATGAAGTTGAGTGGATATTTCACTCGTATTAGTATAAAGCGAGGTTAGGAAAAAAAACGTGATTTATATTATACGTGAAAAATCATCCCCCAGTGTACCGACTAAAATTTGAATCAATACTTTCCTCATTACCGACAACCAGGCCTAGCGGTTCCCAATATGTGCCTCAATAAACACCTTTTTTGAGTGTCCTCGTGAATTTTTTTTAGGTAAAACATATTTTTTCAATTGAACGCGTTTTATCAAGTGACCGTTGATAAGTAATTATTTGTCCCATCCGAAGAAGGGTAATCATACTTTTGGTTACAGCTCCGGTGTGATCGACAGATAACAAAAGTAATTTTTTCTATAATGCATATATATATATTTTTTTACTAACACCGTCCACATTTTGTTACGAGAAAATTGTTTTTAATATTGATCAATGCTCAGAAATGAAATTTGATTAAAATTAATAGAGCCGATTTTGTGAAAAATAAAATTCACCCTTAAGAAAACTAACATTGATAAGGTTAGATATCCAATTTCCAAAAAAAAATCTTGGTATGAACTTATGAAAAACCCAGATAGCAAGTCTTGGCCCGATCATCAAAATGGTTTACCTCTACTCCGAGGTACAGATAGACAGACAGACAGATGGCATTGCAAAAACAACTTTTTCGGATTTGAGGGCTCACCACAATTTCAATACTTTTTCTACCTGTAAGGTAGCGAGAAAGTAAAAACAAACTTAAAAATCTAGATTTGTTTCGCGGATTACCAGGTTGGAAACTTTTGTCTTAGATCATTCGACTTCTGAAGGGGTCTAGAAGAAAATACAAAATATACATATACCTTATAAATCTCGGTGGCTTACCAAATATGAATGTGAATAGAATGAATGAATATATATATATATATATATATATATATATATATAATATATATATATATATATATATATATATATGACGTTCAATATTCTCTCGACCCTATATATATATATATATATATATAGTCGAGAATTTGACGTCATCTAATTCCATGTTTATTTTTAAATCGTTTCATGATTCAATTTCGCTTTACTTCCTGTCTTTATACTGCAATTTATTAAGGCGTAAACAAAAAATTATAATTATTTCCATCGTGGTTTGTTGGCGTAATTAATAAGCTATATAACTATATAAATATACCCATATAATTCTAAAAAAAACTGTGAGACGCAAGTAATATAACACAGCAATAGTTATTATTATTATATTATTATTATTATTATTATTATTATTATTATTATTATTATTATTATTATTATTATTACTCTGCCAATGATTGTTATGAAATATTACAATATTCATAATTATGGAGATCTACCTTTAAGTATAAAGGCCTGGAAGTAATTTGGCAAAAAGTGTAGGTGGAATAACTCTAAGCAAAATTACTAGAGGACAAATCATTTTATGCCAACCTTTTTTGGGGAAGTTAAAAAAAATTTAAATTATTTTTAGTCAAAACTTATTCCAGGTTAAGTGAATTTTTTACTTTTTCGTATCAAGAGAAAATATTGAAATCATGAAAATTTTCAACCTCGAGATTTTGATGAATCTTTACGTTCTATGTGTGTAAAAAAAACACCCCTGCTCCCTCCATTTATTTTTTTCAATTATGATTGACCCGCTGCCCTCATGTATGCATGTCTGTCTGTCCCTGGCCACATTATTTGAAACAGTTTGCTAGATTTTGTTCAAATTTGATATCTAGATGTTATTGGGCAATAACACGGGATTTTTTTTCTTTTTTTAACCCTAGCCTTTAAATTAAGGGTAGCTTACTGATGAGTGATTTTTTTATATAATAATTTTTTTCGAAAATGGTTCAAACAATTTTGTTTCAAATGAATATATAAGAAGTGTTTGACTTCTCAAATAGGAAATAGCACAGTATACTTGGTTTAGTGACTAAAATTGCTTTAGTGGATAGTTCACTGATGAGCTATTTTCGAAAATTCGAGATATTTTGAAAATTGCTTTAGCAATTTTGTTTAAAATGTCTATTTGGGGAGTCTTGACATGACAAATAAAACTACATACAGGACTTGTTTTTGGCAGGCAATTAGTGACCATGACTTTACAAAAAGTATATAGCCATTAGGTTCAAAATGGGTATCCATTAAGTTTTTTTACACTATAAATAATTATTTATGTATATATTTATTTGTTTTCCTAAAAATAATCGTTTAATAGTAGCTAATTTACTAGTAACTGATTTTTGTAATTCTTTTTATAGTAACTTAAATGATTTTGTTCAAGATTGGTATCGAGGACTACTTTACATGATCAATAATAACGTATGTTTATTTTGCTAACAAATTATTATAAGGGTAGTTTACTTACAGCGAATTATAAAAAGTTTGAATTTTTTTCGAAATCGGCCTTGAAAATTGAGCTTGAAGTAGGTTTCTGGAAATAGTTTTCCATGATAAATAAGAATAAGTATTTATTTTGAAAAATAACTATTTTTTTGAAAATTTGAAATTTGTTAAAAATATCGAATGATTTAGTTTAAAATTTATATTAAAAGAATATTAATTTTGACTAACAAGATGATGTGTTTTATGAGTAAAACATACTTAAGAATAGTGCACTGAAAACCTATTTTTGAACATTTTCTTCAACGCTATAATATTTGATACCAGAAAGTTTGTGCGATTGTGGGGTACCATTAAGTTATTATTATACGAGTAGATAGTAAATAAGGATTAAATTTAATGTTCATGTTTTCATAAAAAAAAGTTTAAATGAAATTATTTATATAATTTTTTAAAAGGGAAGTATCATAATAAAAGGCTTAAATATATATATATATATAAAATTTTGGAGCAAGAATATTTGGTGCAGAGTCTGGACCTGTATTGTGGATTTTTGTCTGGGACTGTCATTTGGGTCATAATGATCATTAAGACGGCTTTTGTGTTTTGCTTCAATGGTCAGCATTTCCTTAAAGATAGCAAGCCATCTCTATTCAGATGAAACAAATAACAGTAATTAATTATTTATGGACCAATCAATGTTTTAGGAAAATATATAACAGGTATCAAAAAGAGTTGTATTAAAAATTAAACAAACTTGTACGATATACATGTACTGATATTTCTAAACATATTAAAATTAAGACATATTCCATTAAAAGGTATCAGGCTCGTGAACAATTATTGTGAACTAGATTGTTATTTTATATTATTCACTTAATATTTTAATAAACTTGGAACTATTGTGTAAAATTGCGCTTCTGGGCTACAAAAATCGTAGCCAGGTAGTAGAAACATTAGCCAGTACTTTTGAATGTGAGGAATGCCAGGCCTCCACCGTGGTTCGGATTCCACGTTAAACTGTAGGTCCTCCATTTCATCCCATAATCACCCTACCATTACACATTAGCGTAAGTGCGTATAACCCGAACGGGTAGTAAGACACGGTGCTAATAATAATATAATAATAATAATAATTAGCCAGTACTAATGTACCTTTTCCCAGGGGACGCTCGAATGAACTAATCGTACATCATTTCCGTGGAGGCACTATGAGATGAGGTGATGGTGATAGTGAGTATGTGAGTGTGAAACCAGTTGAAACTTTAAACCTAACCCGGCAAAGATTCGAACTTATACCTACCTACCCATCACCGTCAATCCATTATATTGGTTAACGACGCTGCCTACTTGGAGATTTTCAAGCTATTTTGCGAAGCAGGTTGCATCTTAACTTGACGCACCTAAGCAGTCTAAGCACTATCACACTTACACGCCAATGTACAAAATAGAAAAAGAGGGAATAAAATGATAATTTCACCCTGAGAGAGCTATTGTCTATGTGCCGATAATCCTTTCCCTCTTCCTCTGACGAGTTTACAAAGTAACTTTAATATTAGCTCCTTGAAAACATTGACCTGCTTTTTAATTCTACCTTTTTCTTTTTTCTTATTCTAGATAAATATATGCTACCACGGACTTTTTTAATCTACATCCTGGTAGGAAGACTCCTACAGGACATTTTCGTCAACAAGACAAATAGCCTAAGTTGTAGAGAATTTATAAAAAAAATACTTTTACAAAAAACTACTTAAATATAAAAATAATAATTTTGTGACACTGTAAGACTATTTTTTATAAAAAAAATTATGGTTTTTGTTTCAACGTTTTATCTTTAAAACTCGCTGAATAAAACGTAAATTCACTAACAATGGAAATCTTATCTTAACCGGCCATGACGTCACAGGTGGACAACGTCCTTAACGCACCACTCTGCGAATAGGAACAGACACTATTTTCAAAAGTGTGTTAAATTCTTCACCTTTTTTAGGGATCTAGCCTGGTAGCACAAGGTTAGTAGACAGAGGTGTTAGCAAACAGATGAAGATTCACATTGTTATTGTGTTGTCTGACGGAGCATTGTTACAAACTAAACTATGGGCGACACGCTCGTTGCGTTTGTAGCCGTCATCATTTAATTTGAATAAAGATTTGGACCGCCTTCACACTCGTGCCTTTTTTTATTGTGTCCGAGCTGAGCCTTCGTCGTTGAATAATCTTGACTAGAAAAGGACACCTTTCGTAGCACGCACATCAACAAACATTACCGTGCATGTCACAACCCACTTAACATACACCTAATTATCATTTTTATACAGAACTAACGTTAAAAACAATTATTACCGCAATGCGATAAAATCTCTTACTGTTCATTTTTTATTTTTAAGTATTACATTAATAACAAATTTTTTTTCACCTCATCTTGGTACCCGTTTGGATTATCCGCATACATTAATTTAATGTAATAAAGATAAGGAATCTATAATTTTAGAGTAAATGTACTCGCATTGGCGTGAAGGGAAAATAGGAAAGTATTTAGGAAAAAAAAAATCTTTCTCAGTAGATCCGACCGGGATTCAAACCCTGATCTTGTCACCATTAATCCAGTGTAAGGTGAGTCCTGAATTATTTTTGACGTTCTTTAATTTTTTTTATTTTTCTAAGGGAAGTCATTCCTACAAGCTTGACTGACAAACTTTTGTTCAAAAATAAATATTTTTGGGGAAACCTTCCTTAACATTTTTATTTTTATAAAACAAGTTGAATATTTTCATTATAGTTTAGTAAGATTTTACTAGAATATCGCTAAAGGTTTTAATTAACATAATAGTATTTTTACATAGTAATGAAAGCACTAAACAAAAATCTTCAAAAATGTTTTATTTGAAACAAAAGTTTATTTATTAGAAAAGTTCAAATCCACTTCAGTGGTCGATGGAGGGATCGGGGTCTGAATTTCCGTCAGGTGTACTGACGGTGGATTTTCCTCAAAGTTTTCCACGCTTCCTCACGCAAATTCTAGAACATTTCCTATACATTCTCCATTTTTGTCCCTACTCCTATTTCTAGCCGAACGGGTATTTAGACATTATGGGGGGGGGGGGGAAGAGTATAAATGTTTTACTCGACACAAAATTAAATTGAAAAACAAGTAAACAATCACCAAGGTTCCTTAAAAGAGAAAGAAAGCATCGAGGTCCTTAACCAAAGGGTATAAGGTTCATATCGCGTGTGATATACTTTTCTAAACTTAAATAAATACTGTGTTAGTTGTGTGTAAGGTATTTAATTTAATATGATCCATATGAGAAAGAAATACCGTTTCGGTAGTAAATAATTATTTAATTTTTTTTTTCGGATATTGTCGCTTAAATCTATAATATTATTTGCAATAGTTTAAAACTAAGGGTCTTATATTTTTCTACATCTACTACTTTTAACCAAAATTGTAATTTTAGTTAATAATTAATAATTACAATTATTGTACAATTAACATAATAATAAACCGCTTCGGTGGCTGAGTGGTCTAACGCGCTACTCTCGTGTTAGACTAGACTGCCGAATACTGGGAGATCGGGGTTTTATCCCAGTTGGGTGCACTAGGGATGGTTTTTCCAAATGGTTTTCCATTCTTTCTCCACGCTAATTCGGGTGTATTTCCTCACAATTAGATTAGGCCTTCCTAATTCCTAACCCATAAGTGTAAGTAGTACATAGGCATATAAACCGAACGGGTAGTAAGATGTGGTGCTAAACAAAACATAATAATAAAAAGGGCCCACATCGACGGCTGAATGGTCAAAGACGTCACACTGGGATGATGGGGAGATCGGGGTTTGAATCCCAGTCAGGTGTAGCAAGGGTGTTATTTTATCCTCTCTCCTTTGACACAATGTAGATGCATTTCCTCTAATTCAGCCTTCCTCCTACCAAACGCGTAGCGTAATTAGTAGAATATACATTTGTAAAACCCAAAGTCGTAGTAAGACATAATAAAAGTTAGATTTATGTAAGTACAATACAGTAGGGTTTTTTTTTCCTTGCACTGCTGAACGGAGTATATTTTTAAAATAGTTCATCGAAACAAAACAAAAGTTCTTACATAATGTTTATTGTTTATTATATAATTTTGCCTACGTAGTTCAACTTACCTCAGCTCTTATAAACTATAGTCTTTGATCACCTTAAAAATAAATTTCTTAAGTTCTACAAAACTGGTTTTAATTATTTTTCAATAAAAATAAAATCTTTTACCATTAAGAAATATAATATTGAAATTGACAAATTTTCAATAGCAAAGGAGCAATTTAATAAAATTATCCTCACATACAGAACCGATTTAAATAATAACATTTTAAATTAAAGCTCATTTATCAAGCATTATTGAGATATGTTGACTGTAAATCTGAATTTTATGAAGATCTATATTTAGAATTTTACATTCTACATTCCTAATCCGACACCTTAGCTCAGACGGTAGTGTGTCTGTCTACTGAACTAAAGTTCCCCTGGAAGAGGATGAATACTACTTTTGGAGCAGATATTTGTGAATCAATATTATATTTAGCAACCCGCCTCGGTGGCGTAGTTAGCTAACGCGCTAGTCGTGTTGAGCTCGACTGCCAAGGACAGGTTCGAATCTCGGTCGTGTGAACTGGGGGTGGCTTTTCCTAAATGATTTTCCACTCTCCCTCCACGCAAATGCGGGTTCACTTCCCTATATTCAACCTTCCCAATTCCTAACCCATTAGCGTAGTTAGTACTAAAGCGTATAACCCGAACGGGTAGTAAGACGCGTGCTAAAATAAAATAAAAAATATATTTAGCAGAATGCAAATGTTTGTTGCTATAGGCTTTTCATTATCAATGTATTTTTTTTAGTTTACATTCGTAAAGCACGTGCTTAATTTATTCGTGTGAATTTATTACAAATCTTTTTTCATATTTTTAGGTTTTTTTTAAATTTTAAGTCATGTTTTTGAATTTTTGAGTCATTTTATAGGCTTTTGATAATGTTTAGTTCATCAAAATCTGAACCTTGCTTGATCAGTTACTAAGACGTGGTGAAAAAAAATAAAAACAATTGGTACTACCCCCCAATTCAAGTTTCGGCACCCGTCACAATCCCAGAGAAAGTAATGTACACTTGATCCCTACCACACAACTCACCATGTTTCCTGTTGACGTTCCTCGCACCTATACACACACGCGTAACGCACACCACACACACTCAAAAAACAAAATAGCACGCACGTCTTAATATGTCAGCCTGAAAGTCGGAGCAAGACTGAAAGGTGGGACCACAGAGGTACGAGAGGTTATATCGTCCCAAGAAGTAACCGCCGGAAAAACGTGAAGGCACGTGACGTAAGGAAAGGAAGATATAGCAACCCTTGTTTACAAAACCTGCGGCCACGCCGTCATTCGTATTTCAACATCAAGGTCATAAAGGGAGTGACGTTTCTACTATAAGATTGTTTTTGGACGTGGAACTTTGGATGAGCTTTTAAAGGTTTTGTTTTTAGGGGGTGGGGAGCGGAGGACTTGTTGTTTAGTTTATCAGAATATCTGAGGACATCTTTTGGGGATAACCCACCGTTAATAGTTTATCTGGAAGGTTTTGGTTGCTTTGTTGTTTTTTTTGGATTTTTTTTTCAAGTTGAAATAAATGACGACCTATTTCTATGGGGATGCTTTATTAAATGTAGGTGTGGCCAACTGAGCTGAGCGTCTCAGGTTATATTCCCATTATGGTAAAAAAATGAATTATATCTGAAATTGGAATTCTCCTTTTCATAACAATGATTTGACGGACGGAGGGCTGAGTCTTGTATCTGCTCGTGAGTCAAGTTAGTTTGTAAGTCACGTTCTGATACAATCATCTTTTCAGAAAATGCACGTTAAATACTTCTAACAAAAAAGATTTATCAGTGTGAACTCACGTGTTTAGCTCTCAGTAGATAAGCCGATATTCGAACACCGACCATGGAAATTGGGGGTTATTTCTCTCCATAATGTGGTTCCCTATCCTCCCCTCAGCAGAACACCGATGGATTTTAATAAAATTTACCCTCTCTATCAGTTTTATTTTGAAGTTAGATTTCTGCATCTAAAGCTGTTAAGCACACAACAAATCCTGTCTTTATGGTTGTCTGGTTGGTTAGATTGGTTACCAGACTAAATGGCCACTGGTTCATTCTCAGAGGGTGCCCAAGTATTCTATTTTTGTGTATGGGTTCGTTTTAATGACAATTTTATTCTCTTATTTGTAACTAGGTTGTTATTATTATTTATCAAAGACAATCAACGTAGATTTTCGGAACCAATCGACTATATCACCCAACTAGCTTAACTCTACAGACCAACACAGCACCCAGTCTCTTGGTGTTCAGTTCATCTTTCACAAAGGAGAAGACCAGTTTTCAAACTTGCTGGGAATCGAACCCATTACCTTATTTGTTTAGTATATAGACGAGATACCGGCTGAGTTAAGGCGTTAGACTTGGAGCCAGAGTTTGGTGGGGGGGGGTGGGGTCGGGAAGAGGGGGGGCTTTCTATCACGTGTCCTACCACCTGTTCAGGTT
Source organism: Timema podura (assembly GCA_033556935.1). NCBI lineage: Eukaryota > Metazoa > Arthropoda > Insecta > Phasmatodea > Timematidae > Timema > Timema podura. Next base: position 16,275,153 of record JAVRXN010000005.1, on the reverse strand, counting down.
ATACGCATAGACCTATAATGATAATTACTTTAATTGAGCAGGGATGAGTAGGTAAGCCTTTTAGAGGTGATCTACCCGCATTTGTGTGGAAGAAGAGTGGAAAACCGTTTTGGAAAAAAAAAAGCTCAGTATACTTGACCGAGAATTGAACCTCGGTATCTCCATCATCGGCAGTTAGTCCACTAAGAAAGTAGCGGCTTAGACCATGCGGCCACCAAAATGGGTAACTATTACCTACTTCGGTAGGCATGCTTGTCTAAATATCAAACTCATTTAGTCTGTTTTGCTAGTGACGGTTAGGTTGGAGTTTGAGTACCAGCCGGGTGGTATTTAATGTGTTTTTTTTTTTTCTTAAATCGTTTCCCACTCTCCATCAATTTCGGGTATATTTCCTCTACTTACACTCTTCTTATTCCTAATACATTAGCGTAGTATACGTTCAATCCAAACGGATAGCGAGGGAATAAGTAAATTCCGTCCCAAAGATTGTAGGTATCTTACTCCCCCCGCTCCTGTGTGAATTCCAGCCCGTTTTAAATTGATTTTAAAAAAAAAATTCCCTTTTATTTTAACGTAGCTCCTTAGTTCTAAATTTTGAGATAGGTAGGGGGGGGGGGAATTTCCGAAATTGTCAAGACTTCAAACGATGTTGGCAACAGTTTTCGTATGACATCACGGCTATCCAACCTCCTGGTGACGTACGAATCGCAGAATTCCTGTGATTACGTTTTCAAAACATTATATTTCTTCGGATGCGATGCTCCCTCCTCCAGCCATTTGAGGTTGAATACTCATCGTTCGTGAACCGCACAACACATTCTTGTGAATCGTTTCACTCAAAACTGACTAGGCTCGTACATACACCCAACCCCAATATTTACACACATATTTTGTGGAACTGTTGAAAGACGTATTAAGTTAAACGTGCATTAGTCCAAGCAGCAAACAGCCAAATAACATTTTTTTTTAAATGACCGCGTCTTACTATCTGTTCAGTTTAAACGCATACACGATAGTGGGGCAGAGATGAAGAAGGAACCTTTTTAGAGGTAATACACCCGCATTTTCGGGGAAGGAAAGTTGGAAACGATTTAGGGGGGGAAAAAAATCCTCAGTAGACCCAACCGGGATCGGAACCACCGATCTTCCCGTCATCATCAGGCCAGTCTAACCCGAAAACGACACCTCAGAAGCTGATAGAATGACTGAGTAAATAAATTGTAAAGTTATATCGATGTTTTATTTAATCAAAAAAGGTGTCATGTAAATGTTTACCTCTGGTATTAGGTAAGGACGTAATTTACATAGCGCCATTAATTACAGGATGGAATTTACATAAGAGTTTATAATACTGGGGTGGAATCTACATCCAAAAATTGCAACCGGGATGGGATTTACCGAAATCAGTAGTGAGGCGTGGTGAAATAAATACAAAATATGGACCTAATCGTGCTGTAAAACATTTATTTTTAAAGAACACCCGATGCGTAGAACCTGAACAGGTAGTAAGACGCAGTGTTGAAAGAAACAATTCAAACAAATTCTCAAATACTATGTCAAAATCTCACATAATTTGCTGGGATTTAAAAGCCCCAACTAAAGTAAGCTGACTATTACTTAAATGTTTGATGTAAACATCCAACACAGGGGTTTATTGATGACTTAACCCAAGGGGTAAAGATGAGTGGGTAGAAATTGATCAAATTAACACACATTAGAGTTGATACTAAAGGTAAGATTAAATGTGAAAACCCAAGCCTACCTTCACCCGACTGGGAATCGAGCGTCGACCTACCTATAAATGGCAATAAAGTTAAACGTAAGACCAACGCCTAAACTTATTGGTCACCGTGGTCGAGTCCGTAAATATTACGAGATTTTAAGCTCAAATTTAAGTGTACGGTACACTCATATTTTCCTTAATGTATAGTTAAACTTATTTTAGGTTATACTTCTTGTATTATGGGGTTATTTCCACCCAAAAGTTACAGTTAATAATACAATATGAATATATATTAATTACGTTATTAGGGCTGGTATAGGTAAGTTAGAATTGAGAGGAAATGTACAAGCATTTGTGTGGATGTAGAGTGGGAAACCGTTTGGTAAAAAAAAACACTTAAAATACAATAACCTGAATTTGAACCAGGCGCTACCTGTAACAGACAAAGCCAGGCAAAATGAGCTTGACACTTGAGCCACGTATATGTTGGTGTGGGCTAGAAGCTTTGTGGTCAGTCATTAGTGTCTAGTGTCCCACTGTCATTCATTAGTGTCTAGTGTCCACCACCCTTCCTTAGTTTCTAGTGTCCCACTGTCATTCATTAGTGTCTAGTGTATCACTGTCATTCATTAGTGTCTAGTGTCTCACTGTCATTCATTAGTGTCTAGTGTCTCACTGTCATTCATTAGTGTCTAGTGTCTCACTGTCATTCATTAGTGTCTAGTGTCCACCACCCATCCTTAGTTTTTAGTGTCTCACTGTCATTCATTAGTGTCTAGTGTCTCACTCTCATTCATTAGGGTTTAGTGTCCACCACCCTTCCTTAGTTTTTAGTGTCTCACTGTCATTCATTAGTGTATAATGTCCCACTATCATTCATTAGTGTTTAGTGTCTCACTGTCATTCATTAGTGTCTAGTGTCTCACTGTCATTCATTAGTGTCTAGTGTCCCACTATCATTCATTAGTGTATAATTCTTCGCTGTCATTCATTAATACCTAGTACTCCCATTGAACTCGCAGCCGCCGACAGTGAAGTTCGGGGTTCGTCTCCCATCTGGATGCACTGGAAGTGGGTTTTGCACATGTGATTTATCACTGTATTTTCCTATCCCATCTCCAGGTTAAGGTAAGTGCACTTCCTCTAAACTTATTCTCCTTATTTCTATATTATGGCTCAAGGTTTGTATAGGCCTGGTTATTTGAGTTCGAGGTTCGAGTCTCGGCCGAGTGTACTGGGAAGCGGCAGAGCTCATGTGATACATCGCATCGCATATCCAAGTGAATGCGATCGCATTTCCTCTAAAACTATCCTCCTATTATCTACCTATTAGGTGAAACCGTTAATAACTACGGTACTACTCACTCCGGCGCGCCCGCAAACTAAACGTCAAGTAAGTTTAGTCCAAATTTGGCGTTGATGTAGAGGTTGGAGCTCAAAATTTAGGCGAGTGTATTTAGTTTTATCTCTCTCTTAAATGGTTTACTACTTTACTTGGCAGAAAATTAAAGTATATTTCCTCTAAAATATACCTTAAGGTGTGGCAGAAGGGAGCGCGAGTAATTTTACAGTTTTTATAGCATTACATTTTTTGGACCAAAATAAAACAAATATTTCTCCAGTAACAACATTTTAGTTTTCTGCACATGCTAATATCAACAGATCTTGAATATGTGTCAAGGATGTCCTGGAATTTTGTCAAAACTTTTTCTCTATATTTAAAAGGTTCGACAAATTTTCTGGACACCCTTGACACAAATTCAAGATCTGTTGATATTAGCAGATGCAGAAAACTAATCTCTATGTTGCTACTGGAGAAATATTTGATTTATTTTTGGTCAACAAATTTTAATTCTATAAAAACTGTAGAAATACTTGCACTCCCTTCGGCCGCACCTTAATCAAGCCCACATTATTTGTGTGGCTTCATGCGGATAGCCTGGGCAGGTAGTGAGTGAGCTGTAGTGTGAATAAACAACTCTTTTATTTAACATACTAATTAAGAGCCAATACAAAGTACGTAGTTTTCGCCACATTTGTTTATCTGTACTTCTCAACACGTAACACGAATGAATAGTATTTGTTGAAGCAGGATCTGCCATAAGCCAAATCGTCACAGGCTGGACAAATAGTTCCACTGTCCAGGATTCCGTCATCTTTGGCAATAAAACGAGATGTGTATAGCATGTGACGTAGGTAGCAGCAATAATTATTTATGTCTTGTCGACTTAACACATAACAGTTAGTTTTGTATGAGAGTGTAAAAATCATTTAGTGAAGCCTTCTTTATTACCTTTCTAGCAATAGTCTTTTTTTTTTAATATTTTGCTTAATAACACAATAGAAAGTAGCTTAAATAACAGGTTAGATAAAATTACAAGTAAATGTTAGTAGAGGGATAGTATTTAAGTACGTAATTACGTAAAAAATTATGTAAATAATTCATTGTTGGTCCTAAACTTAAAATAATTTATAAAATTGAATCTAGCTTTGAAGACTTGGCTTCTATACCAGCCAGCTTTCTGCTCTAAAAATATTTTTTTTACAATGTAGAAATTTCAAGACCAGCTCCCCTCCCCCTTTAACTAAATTATAGCACAGATTCTCTTATATACCCTTCTCCCCCTACACATCCCTTTCCCTTAAATTTGGAACTTAAGTTCGTGTCAATATGTAGGGCATACCAGATATATATTATGTTATTAATGGTTTATTCACTAGTGGTTATGTAAACAGTAGACTTCGCCCCTTCCATGTTACTATTGTTACTACAGTCTTACTAGTAGTTATGTGAACAGTAGACCTCGCTCCCTCCGTGTCACTATTGTTGGTGACCTGGTGGTCTAGGGGTAAGGTGTCAGACTTCTGTGCTGAGGGTCCGGGGTTCAATCCTCGGTCCCGGCACAGATTTATCTGATTGCCAAACCCTTCCTTCACCTCTGACAAGACGTGTATTAATCACAACTTGTGAATGTGAGGAATGTCAGGCCTCCACCGTGGTTCGGATCCCACGTTAAACTGTAGGTCCTCCATTTCATCTCACAATCACCCTACCATTACACATTAGCGTAAGTGCGTATAACCCGAACGGGTAGTAAGACGTGGTGCTAATAATATAATAATAATAATAATAATAATAATAATACTATTGTTACTACAGTCATACTAGTATTTATGTGAACAATAGACCTCGCTCCCTCCATGTTATTATCGTTACTACAGTCTTACTAGTATTTATGTGAACAATAGACCTCGTTCCCTCTATGTTACTATTGTTACTACAGTCATACTAGTAGTTCTTAAAACAATAGACAAGGCTAACAAAGAGAATGGGGTTTGAATACCAGTCGGGTGAATTGAGAGAGGGTTTCCATTACTGGTTTCCCACTTTCCCTCTACGAAAACATCCTTTAAATTCAACCTTCCACGCAGATTCCCAAGATGGGTAGTGAAAAAACTGTGCACGGATTAAAAAAAATGTTTGTTCTACATTAGGGACTTGTATTAGCTTTTTTTTTATTATTGCTATTAACACCTTGGTTATAACGATGGATCAAATAGCTAGGCTATTATATTTGTTAATTACGGTTAGAGCTACATCTAAAATATCATATTCTTTAAATTGAAAAATGAAGCCTAGACACGGTAATAGAACATGGGACCTCTGACACCAACACGCCAATGCTCTAACCACTGACCTATCCAGAAATCGTCCCGTGCTCAGAATTATTCTCCACTCGTATCGTAAGGCAGATTCTGTAATGGACGTGCGGAAATCGTCGGTTTCAAATGTGTGATCAATTAAGATCACAAGCTATCAGATAACACAGCATCTTCAACCCAGTGATCTTAATTGATCACACATTTGAAACTGACGATTTCCGCACGTCAGTCACAGACTCTGTCTTAAAATATGAGTGAAGAATAACCCTGAGCACGGGACGATTCATGAATATCTCATTGGTTAGATAATTGGCGTACTAAGCTAAAGGTCCAAATTTAGTTTTTTAATTTAATGAATATTATGGTTATTAGTTGCTTAGTTTTAGGGTTAGGGTTTAGATAGGTAGCTAAGAAAACTGCAAATAAATTAGCTTAGAGATGGAATGGAAAAAAAAACACCATCATAAATCACATATGGAAAACCACCCCTTCAGTGAATCCGTCTGTGATTCCAACTTTTACCTGCTAAAACAGCGTGACCATCCATACATGCATTGATCCAATTATGTTCAGCCCTTTGGGAGGAAGGGGTGGTGGGGGTGGGGGGGAACAGGACACACTTATTGTGAATGAATTATATGTGTGTGACCCGACTCGGTGGCGTAGTTGGCTAACGCGCCAGTCGTGTTGAGCTAGACCACCGAGGACGGGGAGATCGAGGTTCGAATCTCGGTCGGGTGAACTGGGGGTGGTTTTTCCTAAATGGTTTTCCACTCTCCCTCCACGCAAATGCGGGTTCACTTCCTCTAAATTCAGCCTTGCCAATTCCTAATCCATTAGTGTAATTAGTACTTAAGCGTATAACCCGAATGGGTAGTAAGACGCGGTGCTAAATATTATTATTATTATTATTATATGTGTGTGTATATAATCAATAATTATGTATATATTTTATTAAGGTATTTAACGTTCCCTTTCTGAACCGACTGATTACACACGACTTGCAAGCTATCTTAAAACTATAACAGACACAGCACCCATCCCCCGGCCTTTATTTCACTATTGTAAAAGGGTAAACCCAAAAAAGATAAATTATCCAGCTCTGCCTTGAATTGAACCCGGGACTCTTAGCTCAGTAGGCAGACACACTAACGACTGATCTAAGATGTTATACTCTCAATACGTATAAGCTCAAATGATGGGGGGTTTTTCTTTTGTTTCTGTGATTAAACTCAGCTTCTTCTAATACAATTTTCAGTGTGAGCGTTAATTAGGTTTCAAAAATATTTGAATAGAACCTTAAAGATGACCTTCCCCACACCCACCACCCTTTTAGCAAATAAACCTAATATTTTTCAACAATATTGTCGATATCTGGAATGTTCTTGTTATTCAAGTGAGAAAAATATATAAACAACGGAAGACCTCGCAGTGATGTGTGAAAGTTTGAACGATACAATTCCGTGTGAAAGAATAACACAAGTAAAATTAACAAATAAGAATCTTTTGACACAATATTTGTTTTAAGGCCTTCGCTGGTTGTAAATTCCCAGACATTAGAGCCGTGGTGTCCCTGAGCTATGCATGAATCCAGTTCTTAGCTATTCGAACTATCCCATTGTAGTAAATATATATTTTTATTATTCCTACACTCCTTTCTACTTTCCACGTGTCCTGATTCTTTCTACTTGCCCGGACTGTGCTAACATTCACATCAATATGGTAGGTATAAAGAAGTAGAATTTAAAGAAGCTGTATCCGCACTTGCCTGGAGGGAGAGTGAGGGAACAATTTAAGGAAAGCCACCCAGAGTGTATCTAGGCGGGGTTTAATACTCAACCTCACCGTCATCATAAAACCTAACTTTTTAGTATGTATTCAAGTAAACATAATAATAATAAACAATAATTAAGGTAAGCCTACATTAATTGTAATTAATACTTCAGTGTTCCATTTTTCTGATCACTCCTTTAGAATTTGATTTGAAGTATTAACGTTCAATTTTTAAACTGACCAATAAAAGACACGACATAACAACTAAGTAGTGGTCGTGACAACCAGTCCCCCGAGAATTAATTCATCACTGTGAAAAAGGATAACTAATGATACATTTCTCAGACAAGTCAAGAATCAAACCCGGGACCCTTAACTTATGTTGTGCTCAAAATTACCGTAGCCGTGGGAAATAATCTCCACGAAAATTATTTTGAAAAATTGGGTACTTGCTCTCAAAAAGGTTGGCCAGCTGTGCGTAAGAATATAAAAGGAATGTACTCACCCTTCTCTGTCGGTAATTAAAGTGAAACCCGCTTCGGTGGCCACATGGTCTAAGGTGTCATTCTCGCAATAGACGGGACCGCCGATGGTGGTGTTATCGGGATTCGAAGCCTGGTTTGGGTGTACCTAAAAGTGGTTTTTCAAAAACATTTTTTCACGCAGATGCAGTTACACTTCATCAAAATTCAATCTTATTCTTCCTTAACACATTAGAGTAACTATCACATATGCGTGTAATTAAAACGGATATAAGAAGCGGTGCAAATTTTTATTTTAAATTGTAAGTGAAGCTATAAGTGTACCTGAAATACGTCTATTAATACCGGACCTCTAAAAGACGATCCACCTCGAGTCGTCTTGATCGTACTAATGACAACAGGGATCGAGAATTCATGTTGAAAATCGTTCCATTGTGCTCTGAAAACCAACTTGAAAACAAAATACATAATATATATCATTCACGTAACAAATAAACTTGAATAACGTCACAGACAAAAAAAATCCGACATTATTAGACTGTAGTTATTTCAACATGAATAAAGTTAAGAACTGCCTTGTTCCTGCGGAAGTACTGTATTTATTTCGAGTGTGTATAGATATGGAAACCACGACAAAAATGAATAGCTAACTCAAGATTACTTGTGCTGCTAAATAGGCCATAGTTCCCACATAATAATAAGAATTATATAACAGGTCTAGCAATTCACTCGTATCAAGTTACTATGCATGTCGTTTTGTAACAACGACCTATTATTTGTTAAGAAACTTTTTTCCCTTTGGACAGCTATGAATATAAAAAAGTAAGTAATTCTTATTTTATAGCGAAGAATTTTCATAAAAATGTTTGTTTAAAAATTAATCTCGAAGACATTTAAACAAAATTCAAGTTTTTTTTAAGCACGGCTTCTTACTACCCGTTCGGATTGTACACCTATGTACTAACTACACTAACGAGTTAAGGATTAGGAAGTTTTAGTTGAGAATAAGTGTACCCGCATTTGTGTGGAGGGAAAGGGGAAAATCATTTAGGACAAACCACTCACAATATAAACGACCGGAATTGAACCCCGATCCCCCCCGTCTTCGGCAGTTCAAGTTATTGTTAGCATCAGGTTTTATATTAGGTCTACACGTTTAGTTTATACGCATGCGTACTTATTATGTTAATGTGGTGTAATATAGGTTTAATTTATAGGAAGTGCACCTGCATCTGCACGGATAAGAGAGAGAATGAAACACTATTCAATTATTTTAAAAACTAGCGTCAGTACACACGACTGGGAGTCAAACTCCGATCCACCCATCATTGGATGCCAGATTATTGTGAGAGTGACGCCTTGAAGACCATGGGTTCTTAATCTTTTTTACGACCACAGAACCCCAATGGATTGCTCGATATACTGCCATTGGCCATACAGTTCGAATCATCGTAATCATCATCACTAATTCTAATAGGTACTAGCCTGACTTTAAAATATGTCGATAGTTTGGTTTTACTTTAAATATGAACGGTGACCTGGTGGTCTAGAGGTAAGGTGTCAGGACTTCTGTGTTGAGGGTCCGGTTCAATCCTCGATCCGGCACAGATTTATCTGATTGCCAAACCCTTCCTTCAACTCTGAAAGACTTGTATTAATCACAACTTGTGAATGTGTAGAATACCAGGCCTCCACCGTGGTTCGGATTCCACGTTAAACTGTAGGTCCTCCATTTCATCCCACAATCACCCTACCATTACACATTAGCGTAAGTGCGTACAACCCGAACGGTTAGTAAGAAGCGTGCTAATAATAATAATAATAATAATAATAAATATGGATACCTAGTAATAGAATAGTTTAGTGAAAATCACAAGGATTTCATCATATTCATACAGAAAAACTCAATCACAAGTAGCCTACACAACAATCAGTTCTACCCGCTTCGGTGGACACATGGTCTAAGGCACTACTATCGCAATAGACTAGCCTGCCGATGACGGGGAGATCTAGGTTCGAATCTTGGTCGTGTGTACTGAGAATGTTTTTATCCTAAATGGTTTTCCACCCTTCCTCCACGCAAATGTGGGTAGACTTCATCTAAATATAACTTCCCTAATCCCTATCTCATTAGCATAGTTAGTATATAATCGTATAACCCGAACGGGTAGTAAGACGCGGTGAGACGCGGTGGGTAGGGACACAAAGAGAACGTTATGTTTTGGACCACAACTATTGACGGGGGCAAAATAAATTCTCATAAAGGCTTGATTATTTTTTAAAAGGATACTCACACTATCGGATGTCAAATTTTAAAGCTCGTCTGTATGGACTGGTCGCATTATAAATTGAATGATACAAGGGAAATAGGAGGAATGTACATGTATTTTCCAGGATATTGACTTTGAAATCTCAAACCTCACAAGGAACCACAGCAAATACAAAATGGCAGATACGTCTTTTAACCAGAGTCTTAAAAGTGCATTAGAATGGTAACATGAATGGCTAACAGTTGGCAGCACTAACTTAATTTGAGCAAAAATGGGACCCTTCCCCTTGTCCCCCCTGTATGATTCAATTGAAAGCTATTAGTACTTTCAACACTTAGTTTGTTAGCGAATTAATATATGGAGTACGGATTGTGAAAAACTACCCCTAGTGCATCTGGTCATGATTTGAACCTCCCCTGTATTGATAATTTATTGCGAGCTTGAAGTCCTAAATCACATGACCACCTGTGCAAATATGATAAACAGCTCTTTATGCTGAATCGAACTTCGAATACTTTCTGTTAGTTCCTTAATGCTTGATAAAATATTATATTAAAATTATCTGTATAATTTAATGCACTAAGATCACTTGGAAAATGTTTTATTGCACAGTTGTTTGTAGAGTTTCGTTTTATTCTGGTAAATAAAACTATTATCACAATTTACAATTAAATTACTTCATATTATTTATGTTTTATATTAATTTGTAATCTACTTGACAGCTAGGAATGAAAATAATTGATTATAAATCGAGTATTTTAGCTGTCAATATTTTTATTAATGAAGTTCCTTAATTGTCGATGCTGATTTTTTTTTTCGAAACAAGTCAAAGTTTCGAAGCCTCGCATACCCCTAGCAGAGAGTAAGGTTACTAAATAAATTAGTGTATATCTCCTTTAATTCATACCTTTATCATCACTATCTTATTAGTGTAATGATATAGAGAACGGGGTAAGAGTTATGACGTAATATAATATATATATATATATATATAATTAAGTACGATATTCATATAATAAAATAATAAGACTTGAAAATTGCTCTACTAATATTATTTAATGTAATTAATGGAGGAACCCAATGAAAATTCATTAATGATTATGAAAATATTTTGCAAAAATAGATTAAAATAAATAAAAGATTGACCATTTTTAAATCCTTTCTATAAAGAAAAGTTGAGAATTTTGAATAAAACACTATTTTAACATACAATACAATAAAAATTTGAAATTTCACACCCAATCTTTTGTTTATTCAAATATCTATTGTATGTTAAAATTGTTTTTTACTAAACATTTTATATCTCAATTTTTAAAAGAAGGATATCAAAACAAGTCAATCTTTTATTAACTTTAATCTATTTTTCGCAAAATCTTTTCATAATCGTTAGTTAATTTTTACTGATTTCATCCATTGATTACTTTAAAATAATATTAGTAGATCAATTTTCAAGTCTTATTATTTTCTATTGTAACTCTTCTTACTTTATCATTATTTTAGAATGTTTTCTAAAATATTATATTTATACTATTCACGTTCAATTAATTTTCTTATGGCGTCTTTGAATCCAAACAATGAAAATAATTAGGCCTACTTTAAAATGGAGGATTTTTCTATCTAACTGAAACTTACCTACACTGGTCTAAATGTAAAGCTCATTTAGCCTGGCTTTACCGGTGACGGGAGGTTGGGATTTGAATCCCGGTTGAGTGTAATGAGGTTTTTTATTCCTTAAATAGCTTATTACCCTCCCTCCACTAAAATGCTGGCACTTTACCTTTAAATTCTATCTTCCTTATCCCTTTCCCAGTAAAGTAATTAATAGACTATAAAATAATATATGAATAACCTGAACATATGCAAGTGACAATCAACTGGAACGTCTCAAAGACAGTTAAAATACCATGAACAAATATTTGGTAAAGTAAGAAAGTCAGACCTTAAATGTTGACATTAATCACTAAGTGAAAACATAACCTAACTTCAAAATTTAATTTCAATATTTAGCTTCAGGGGTGGACAGACGTTGAGATGGGGATTCAGGGACGCCAGTGAGGGTTAGTATTTTTTGCAGTTTTTTATAGCAATACATTTTTTGGGCAAAATAAATCAAATATTTCTCAATAGAAATTTTTTACAACTATTACTGTTTCCAGCCTATGGCCTGGTTCAGTTTTTTTTCTCAGGCCATATATTTCCCACCACCTGCTTGCTAGGCCTGTCGTAGCTTCATATGCCTTATAATCTAAATTAAGACTAGGACCGACACAACATCCAGTCCCCAGCCATCAATTTATCAATGTGAAAAGGAAACCCACATTTCACCAATAAGAATAATTTGTCCTGCCTTGCCGAGATTGAATCCGGAAACTGTTAGCCCAGTAGGCAGACACGCTACCCACTGAGCTAAGGGGTCGGATTCTAGTAGAGACACAGAGTTTAAATTTATTCACATGGTGATATTAAAAGTTGTTGAGAATCTGTCATGAGAATAGTGGTATTATATGAAAAACCTTTTAAACGAAGGGAAAAAGTTGGCATTAAATTCCAGAACAACCTTGATAAATATTCAACAACTGATGAGGTCACCATGGGAAGAAAATTAAACTCTTTGTTTCTACTGGAGAAATGTTTGATTTATTTTTGGCCAAAAACAGTTTTGCTATAAAAACTGCAAAAAAAACACTGACCTTGACTCGCGCCCCAGTATCTCCATACCACAAATGTCCCCGGCCACTTAGAAGTCATACTGTAAGTCATATAGCTCCCCCCATCGAGATTCGAGTGGCGTACGTCCAACCCAGGTCCAACCTCTAATCTTCTAGTGGGGGACGTTGGATAAAAATACCTTGTTGACTTGGAACTGGCCACCTGCACCAGTGGCTACGCCGTATAGTAGGTCGGCTCATGAATAGCTTAGATTCCCTGTGACTGGGTGATCATTTGGTGATTCTTCCTCGTGTGATTTGTTACTCTGACCTCCACCGGTGTTCACGTGGACAAAGGCATCAGTCACATGTTATATTTTTTTATGCTTCATTTTCGTAATTAACTTAATACATAATGTTATAAACGGCTCGGTATTGTAGTTAAGAACGGGAAGAGTAATTTTAGGTTAAATGAGCCCGTAACCACTAGGAGAAAATGTTAAGAGAACTCCAGTGATGAAACCCATATCAGTGGGCACATGGATTAAACGTTGAGCTCATATCGTATAATTGCTGATGACAAATCCTGCTGGATGTACCAAGGTGTTCTTTTTATTAAATGTTTTCCCATTATTATGCCACGCAAATGCGTGTACATTTACTGTGAATCATAGTTTCCTTATCCTTCCCCTATTAGTGTACATATGCAGATAGCTCGGACAAATAGTAAGACGTAGCCTATACTCACCCGGAGTTTTACCATCTTTAGGAATGTGGGTGCATTTTCTCTAAATTACCCTTATAATTCCCTACCTGATATATCAAGCCCTTAATAGAATGTTACCCACTTCGGTGGCTGTATGGTCTAAGGGCTACTATCGCGGTAGACTAGACTGCCGATGACGGGGAGATCGATTTACCGAGGGTGGTTTTCTCCCCAAAATGGTTTTCCATTCTCCTTCCACGCAAAAAGTGGTACACTTCAATAAATATAACCTTCCTAATCCCTAAAACCAGTATCGTAATTAGTACATAAGCGTACAACATGAACGGGTAGTAAGACGCGGTGCTAAAAAAAAATTGAAAAATTTGTATAGAGAAAAGCTACAGCAATCCATAAGGAAGTGTTGGATTATTTTTAGCACCGCATCTTATCACCCGTTCGTGCTATACGCTTATATAATAATTATACTAATTGTTTAAGAGATTAGGAAGGTTTTATTAAGAGAAATTGTACCCGAATTTGCATGGAAGGAGAGTGGAAAGCCACTGTTGAAAACCACCCTTAGTACACCGACAGAGATTAGAACCTCGATCTCCCCATCATTGGCAGTCTAGTCTACTGCTAGAGTAGCGAGCTAGACCACACGGCCACCTAAGTGTGTGATCAATTTTAATTCAGACAAGTTTCAGTGACTTTCAATCAATGTTGGTGTTTGAAAGTGGGTTTTCTATCAAAAAATTAAAGGTGTAGAATCGAGTGCTCTCACTATCAGTTGAGGCTACGTAGAGAGAGTAATATACCTGTTCCTTCTACCTTCGTGATTGAAAAACTTTGTAGGGCCCCTGACTGTCTTCCCACAAGATGTTCTCACAGAGCTCGAGAGTTCGGGATGGGTAGGGGGAAAAGGTTTTGAGTATCGCCGGGGTCCCCTTCGGTTCGGCTGGGACGGAAATAACTACCTCTCAGACCAGCTCCGACGTGTGTGTGTGTGTGTGTGTATGTGTGTGTGTGCCTTCTACATTCGTCAACCGCACCTCGGGCGGCGAATTTTATTTAGTCCACCGCCGGGGACTTTTCGAAGATCATCTCTAGAACGTTCCCTTTAAACCACGCCATTTTTATTTTTACATTAAAATAATATCTATTCGTATAATTTCAAATAACATAAAAAAATATGAGTATACGTTTCGTTTTGTGAGTGTTTATGTGAGTCGTGTTATCTATCCCCATATCGGTGTTTATTTTTATTTTTTATCGTTTTCGTTTGTTTTATTAATATTATTTGAATCGATTACACCTTTAAGTGCAGTGTATCATATTGCGAAAGTTTTACTTCTACGTTTCTGTTAAGGTGCCTTTAAAATATTTTTTTTTCCTTACCCATTGTTACGATTCTTCTTTTTTTAAATTTTTTTTTTATCAAGAAATGTGTGATGACTGTCTGAAGAGAGGGTGAGAGAGAACTGGCCACCCAACCTCCCCCCTCCCCACCCTCTCCGGAGTCGCGCCGATCTCGACTGCGCCGCGGCGCTGCAGTAGTGATAAAGGGGGTGGTAGAGGTGGATAATCCCCCCCCCGCCACGCTTAACCCCCTAGTTTTTACCCCTTCGCCGCTTTCTGCCCTGCAGTTGCTCGCTTTAGAGCAGGGGTGTTGGGCGCTACAATTGGAAAGAAAGAGAACATAAAAATAAAAATAAAAGCACCCACACTCACAATTTTTTTTTTCTATTCCTAACAGCACGATTGATAAATCGATCCTCTAATGAGAACCGTCTCATAGTATCAAGTGTTTTTTTTTATTCACGAATTGAAAAAAATAAATAAAGATCGAACTCGAAAAAAAAAAAATGTATTCATCTTCCGTGGAAAGTGTTTCGTTATGGATGTTTTTATGAAATAAACTATTTTTAGAAGAAAATTATATAAAATCTATCCCCTTCCCCCCTCCCTCTGAGGGGGATGTGACGATGAACGCGAACGTGCGAATGTCAAGTGATTGTGAAACAAACAAAGAATGACGTGACTAGTTAATTATTTTTGTTTTTTTAAGTTTCTACATCCTTTGAGAAACGATACAAGATTATTTCTATCTTACAATTTTTAATTTGAAGAGAGTGCCTGAGAATCCAACAGGATGGCTGACAGCGAAGGAGGCTCTGAACAGGACGATGTCTCGTTCCTTAGGACCGTGAGTATTTCTCTTCTTCTTTTTAAATATGTGTACAAGCGAAGTGAGTTTTTTTTAAAATTCCTCAAGCTATTATACTAAATAAATATCCCTGCGCAATGTTCACGCATTAAATCAACCACGTGGTTCCATTTGAGTCAATAACCCTTTAGTATCATCTGTGGGGAGGAGAGGACGAGGGGAAGGAAATCTCCTGCTGTGTGGACGATTTTAGAGACATTTTTACTGAGCACAAGTTCAACAAAATCTTTGAAAAACTTGAATTCGTATCCTGGGGATGTCAAATAGTTTAGTCATTAATTTGTTGGGAAATCAGGAGATCTACAGTTGAAGTGATTCGGAGCTCACTAAAAAGTGCAGGTCTGATGGTTATCAAATAATTACATTAGGGCAATTTAAAAAAAATTACCTTGTAATATTTACCGTTCATTAAATCCTCATCGTTTGTTTAGTTATCAACAAAATTACAACTGGCCCCTTGGTATAGTGGTCAGTGCGCCTGGCCATGAAATTATAGGACCCAGTTTCGATTCCCGACCGGTAATTGGTGTATTTCTACTTTAAGGGAAATGATCCTCAGGGTCACCAGTGTTTGGTTAATAAGGCTTAGGTCAAGTTAAGACTCACCCGGCTCCACAACTTAATAATAACATCACCCTATAATCTAATTACAGGTACGACGTGTAGACAATCTCCTGTGTTACACCCTGAACAACGGTCTCTGTCACCAGAGCGACGAATAGTTTACACATCAGGCGACCACACATAGATACCATTTCCCTGCCGGTCACATATGCCATACGATAAAAAAAAAAAGAATGAAACTATCACAGTTCCACCATATTGATTTTTATACTTTAATTATTCATGATATTTTTAAACTACAAACGACACGCACCAGTGGGAAAGCAGTCTTAATGCCAGGGTCATTTATATGGTTTGCCTAGGATAGGTAGGTGAAGGTTTGAATACAGGCTGGATGTATTGAGAATGTTTTTTTAATGGTTTCATCCATTTCCCTCCAATCAAATGTTGATACATTTACTTTTAAGCCTACAATGATTCTTGGTTCATTATTGTAATTAAATGCATATAGCCCGGACGGGTAGTGAGATAGAGTGGGAAAATCTCCATAGTGAACATCGAACCTCCCTTGCGCCAAAACTGTAAGATGGGCAGCAAGACTATTTATCATTTTACCTATGATATACAGAGTGTTCCAAATTGAACCTACCCCGAAAGCACAGTTTTCAGAGTGTGTGTTCGAGATGTGTGCCACCAGTCGCTATACATAGTCCCGCTCTCTGACTAGTAAATGTGTAATTTATTAAAACTATACAAAGCGGTTGGTGGCGCACATTTCAAACACAGACTTTGAAATACTGCACCTATGAGGCCGGTTTTATTTGGGACACCCTGTAGTATATTGATAGGACACGTGTGTGCATATTTATGGCCGGAATAAATAGAATATAAACAACATAGATCATATAATAAACGTCAGAGAAAATGTTCAGTCTAATTAGATTGTGTAAAGCTGTGATATATCGATTGTAAAAAATATCATGCAAAAAAACATTTAAAACTATAATTACCATCCATTTAATTTGCTAGTTTATGTGGTGAATAGTAAAAAAGTGTTACAAATATAATTAAAGCACAAATATGTTCTTATCTGTTTTATAGTAAATTAATTGGGCCCAACATGGAACTGAACTGGAGTTTCTTCTTGAGTTGAGCCACATATAAAAATCATAGTAATAATTATTAAAAGAAACTCCAACCCAATAGCCACCTCATTTCTTATAACCATGACATTATCTTCTATCACTGACAGGACATGGAAGTCCGGTGTTTGATCCTCAGCCAGGTGAACTGAAGTGTTTTGTTTCTATAATTGACTTTCCTGTGATTTATACAAATACTCTATTATGAATTTCCTTATAATACACCCTCCTTTCTCTGTCACCTTAGGCTAGATAGTTTGAACAATTGATAGCTAGTATTATCGTTGGAACGTGATGATTTTTACATATTAAATCCCTGGGAGTATAGAAAACCTAAAAAAAGGACAGTGTTTTTTGCAGTTTTTATAGCAATTTTTTTTTTTTGCCAAAAGAAATCAAATATTTCTCCAGTAGAAACATATAGTCTAATTCTCTTCACGTGGTGACCTCAACATTTCTTACATATCTGTAAAAGGTGTCCTAGAATGTAATGACAACCTTTTCTGTTCATTTAAAAAGTTTCTCATCTAATACCACTATGCTCATGATAGACATTCTACAAATGTTAAAGTCACCATGTGGAGAAAATTAAACTCAATTTTGTCTACTGGAGAAATATTTTATTTATTTTGGATAAAAAAATATTCATCTATAAAAACTTCAAACACACTGGCCTTTTCTCGCATTACATACATCCACAGATTAATTATATTTATAGTAGTTTTTCTATCTGTGAAATAAGAGTCTTCTTTCTATGAAAATTAGATTCTAACTGAGCTTGATGACCGCGTGTCCACAAATGTGGGAAATCTTGTTATTATGAACTTTAGCTTACTAGCGAGCTTGTGTTAACTTGACCACGATTTGTGGATAAATGATATACCTTCATGATTTATTCATTGAGTCAGGGTATCCAAGATCGAATATGACGTCAGGTAATCCTGTGTTATTCGACAAATACATCGCCATGAAACACCTGTCGGTCCAGAGCCCCTTCAATATAATGCTGCAACCAGAGTTACAGGACTGTGTGCCTCGTAGCGTATTATGTCGTCTAACAGGGGTCGATTGATTTAATTAATATTTTCATTTTCTCGCATCCTTCGAGTATAGAAAGTATTGTGAATGTAAAAATAAATAAATTAAAACACGGTATTTTGATATATTTAAACGTTTCATGATCCCCTTACCATATATATATTTGTAACGCTTCTGTCTGTCCGTCTGTTATAAGGTTCTATAGCGTGTTTTTTTTATGAACTATCCATCTAACCCTAAAATTAATGGTAGTTTACTTAAAGGTGAATAAAGAAAATAAACCGATTTTTTTTCAAAATATGGAATCTTTTAATTACATTTAGTATCTAGGCACTGTTTAACATTAGAAATAGAATAGTAGCTCTCATTTTGTCATGTTAATAACTTTGAGGGTACTTTACACCAGCGGCAATTTCTAATTTTGATCATATCTCCGAAACTAATTGTGATACGAAATAACTCATCATTGCAAAGTTGTAATACCAATTAAAATTTAAAAAAAACTGTTATTCAAAAGAGCTTTTTTATAAAACCAATAATTTCTTATATAATTGAGAGTATACTTTTTAAATTGAGATTTGTTAAATTGATAGTTATTCTATTTTATGAACAAGGATTGTTACTTTCCCCTCAATATGTTTGTAACATTTTATGTTATTTCATTTACGCTCTATGGTGTAATGTTTCTGCAATCATATATTATATTTTATTTCACATATTTATGAGTTTAGAATAAATATCTCCATTTTTAGGCAAAGGAGCGAGAAGATTTGTTCGGTGGCACCATATCATTTATTTTTTAATATTAATTTTAAGTTGTGTCATTTATGTTTACATTATAAACACTGGACTTTAAAGACACATTGATTAAAAACCAATTCAACGTACTTACATATATATGCTTAAATACTGTATTATTATATGATATATGTATTATACTGTATTGTACTATATACACATGGCGTTGGCCCGCAATCGAGCTATCAAGACCGTGCGACCACCACCATTAACGATGACCGTACTAACATTTGCAGCTTAAGGGTGTAATGAGGTCAGCACAACGAACCCTTCCATCATTAATCCCAGTTTTCTAGACCAGTGTTGCTACTTTTTTTATTCAAGTACCTCCTCAAATTGTACTCTTGTACTAACGAGGCTGAGTTTGGCCCCATCCCAGAACCACTGATAAATAGAATATTCTGGTAGTGCGATGGATCTAACCCGGGGACCTCTGGGACTGTATCCAGGAAATTTGACCATTTTATCCTAGATATTACAAGTATATATTATCAAAATAACACTCTAAGCACAGCCCTGATGTTATTAAATAACTGTGCCAACCCTGAGTTTTAGCTAGTCTGCGTGTCGTGTGTTGACCCTAAAACGTGTTTAGAAAGTGCCAGAC
This sequence comes from Timema podura, assembly GCA_033556935.1. Taxonomy (NCBI): domain Eukaryota; kingdom Metazoa; phylum Arthropoda; class Insecta; order Phasmatodea; family Timematidae; genus Timema; species Timema podura. Next base: position 16,255,512 of record JAVRXN010000005.1, on the reverse strand, counting down.
CAAAAGAAAACCTATGGAAGCTCTTGATGTTTATTTATCACGTGTCCTTATAACGAAGGTATGTGTTAGCCCGGCTTTTTAATTGTATCTTGTCACCCGCCTCGGTGGCGTAGTTGGCTAACGCGCCAGTCGTGTTGAGTCAGACCACCGAGGACGGGGAGATCGAGGTACGAATCTCGGTCGGGTGAACTGGGGGTGGTTTTTCCTAAATGGTTTTCCACTCTCCCTCCACGCAAGTGTGAGTTCACTTCCTCTAAATTCAACCCTCCAATTTCTAAATCCATTAGTGTAATTAGTACTTAAGCGTATAACCCGAACGGGTAGTAAGACGCGGTGCTAAAAAAAAATTGTATCTTGTCCTTAGCAAATATCTACCCTTTCTCCTTCAGCTTCTCTTTATTATTTAGTAGGAATGTGCGAGAACCATTTTTTCAATTCGAGATGAGATCGAGACGAGAATATAAAAAATGTTGAAATAATAAACGAGACGATAAAACCTCCTTTGAAAATACTAAAATATAAATTATGTTTATAATAGTAAATATATGGTTTATAGAGTGCTGAATTTTCTTTTGACATTTGGTCTGGTGCTTTCTTTGTATTATCTCAAGTCAAAAACTTCATATACGGGATGAGGCCAGAACAATTAGACGATTGGTAGCTTGAAAACTAACACTTAAATTGAAAAGTAAATATTTACTCTCTAAATAAAAGCAAACTACAACTACATTTTTTTCACTTTTTTATCACTCAGGTGAGCTCCCCGGACGTCAGGCAAAACCTCAGCACGTTGTCCTTCACTGTCCTCAGCATAGAGCGTCTGATTGTTTCCGCCCCATCCTGTATAATTTCATACACATTTTAAATACAATTAATAAAACGGCGATAGTTTCAATAATTAATACCATTTATAATTTAATTTTGTAGTGTAACAGCATTTATAGTTTAATTTTAATTTGATATTGTAACAGCTTAAAAAGTCAAAGTTTGATATTGAAAAAATATATTAATAACCTAAAATTTCTTACTGGAGGTTTTTTTGTGTGTGTGTGTGGGGGGGGGGGGATTGGTGCAAATTTTCGGGTTTCTACTGTATTATTAGAAATAAAAAAATTATCTGTTTGGTTTGTGAATTTATTAGGCCAGTTATTCGTATTCTAATTTTTTTTAATTTCTCGAATTTTCGAGATTCAGTTTAAAATTTCGAGATCAAGATATTTATTTTCTCTAGATATTTTCTACTCTTACACATCCCTTTCTATTTAGTACATGTTTCCATCCGGTTACGTCCTCTCTGTTCCTTCAGTCCTTTCCTCCCCACATGGTCTATCAAACCTTCATCACTTGTTCCAGGCGTCTATCGTACATTCTCCGCGCGTGTCCAAACTATTTTGGGTCGTTTCTGTTTTATCTTAAGTGTATACCGCTTATCAAGCGAGCGCCTCTCCGACTCTCGCAAGCTTGTATCTGTATTTCGTGTTTTTCAGGCGCCTTGGCTCAGTCGATGGCTCTTCTTCATATTGATAAGAAAGTTCCGGGTTCGATTGCTAGTGGGACCGATAGTATAACACCCACTTCAGTGGTCCATGGTCTAATGCGCTACTCTCGCAGTGGACTAGACTGCCGATAACGGCAATATTGAGGTTCGAATCTCGGTACGGGTGTACACAGGGTGGTTTTTACAAAATTGTTGTTCACTCTCTCTCTCTCTCTCTCCGCAAATGTGGGTACACTTCCTTAAATATAACATTTTCAATCCTTAAAACCACTAGCTTAATTAATATATAAGCGTATACCCGGACGGGTAGTAAGACACTGCTCAAAAATATATATATAACGAATATTTTTTTTAGGTGTGTGCACCGCGTTATACTATCGGTTTGGTCCTATCCAAATATTTATACGAACGAGGAAGTGAGGAGGAAGGTAGAGTTTAGAGAAAATGTATCAGTGTCTGTGTGGAGGGAGAGTTAAAAATATTTAGTAAAAACTACCTTCAGAATACCGACCAGAATTTGAACAAAAAACTCACCGGAAAATTAGACTAGAAAAGTTTGGCGTCTAGCCCGAGTACCCATCGATGCTGTTTTGGGAAAATAAGTTAATACTCTTCCCTTAAAAAGATATCGTATTTCTTCCAAATTTGGATCTAAAAAAAATCACATTTAAGTATGCTTTGAATATGTATAACAGATTAATGCATTCAAATACAGATTGAAAAATGGCACATGGTCGAGGGAATCGAACCGGGGAGGGGGGGCCTTTGGTTACCGTGCCAATTTTAATTCGAATGTTTTGGGTTCGATTCCGTGTACAGGTCCCAAATATTAAATCTGTAATCGAATAGTACATGATAGCGCTATATAATCCCTACCAAATACTAGACGTATCACCGTATTATAGAAAGTATGAGACTGATATGGACGGGTGGTAAGGTGTGGTGAAAACAGGTAAAATAAAATAAAAACTACTTAGAATGTGTCCCCATATTTTGTCCAAAGTGAGTGTACCTGTTAGCTCACGGGTGTTCCGTGCGCGTTACTTAATGTCGTGTCTGTATCTAACTTCACAGATTATTTCTATTCCCTTCCTCCCCACCTCCTACTCTCCTTTGTAATCCTCTTGAATTAATGGAGTCGTTAATGTTTCTCAATAATGTGTCGTTAGCGTGAAAACAAATCATTACTAAGTGCATCGATCAACAGAGACTGTCGCACGGAAATGGTATAGGTCATTTACTAGGTGTGTAGGATTCAAACCCGGAACGGATGCTGTGGGCTCCCCCTCTACTCCCCGTATCCCTCCATTCTTTTGTGGTTCCTTAACCCTTATTCTTTAGTCCTTCAACCCAAGACAAACTGTTTGACCGGATATAAGACTCATGATTACGCTTCAACAAGAAAACGTATCGAAGTGCTTGCGATTTTCTGCATGCTTCATTTGACGACAGAAAAATTATGGGACAGTTTAATAGATTTTTTCCTTTCATTTTATAACAACTATTTTTCAATTTTGTTTTAAAAAAAATTAACATTATAGATTGGTTTCTCTAGTCTCATTTCCAGCAGTTTATTTATTTATTTTTAGTTTCTCGCTATCTTACAGGTAGAAAAATTATTGTGATCGTCAAAAAAATCTAACCTGAAATGGTGATGGATGTCAACGTCTCATGACCCCCAAACCCTAAAAAGTGGTATTTGCAATGACGTCTGTCTGTGTGTCTGTTTAAATTTAAAATTAAAAGTTTAATAAAGGGCGAAAAGATTTTAAAAAAATCGATTTTCTCAAAATCGGCTCTAACGATTTTGATTAAAATTTGTATCTAGGCGTTTATTAAGATTATAAATAAACTGGCTATTTTCATTTTCCCATGAAGGTGACTTTTAGGGTACTTTACAGAAGTGGAAATTTCCGTATCTCCGCAACTATTTGAGATACTAAATAATTTATCATTGAAAAATTGTATTACTATTAAAAATAAAAAACTCTTATATGAGATATATTTTTATAAAACCAACAGTTTCTGAGGTATTGGAAAATATATTAATACAATTTTGTGATCTTTAGATGTAAAGAAATACTACTTAAGTTTTAACGCAATAATTCTCCAATGCCATAGAGTAATTAAATATAAGTAAGTCTCTCAAAAAGTTTATGTTATTTTTCCTTAAGCTTTTTAGGAGAAATGTTTATAAAACATCTCAAAATCTATCTCAATTTTAGACTCAATAGTCAATATTTACATTTTTTATTGATCAAAATTTATAAATGAGGAATTTAATAGCAATGCGATGACATGAAGATGTGCAACACCTAATAAAATGTCGAAAATTTTAAACGCAAGTTGAAATTTTAATACGAAGTGTTGACCCTTGTGGACCCAATATTGATCTTTTTTATCGGTCCAAACATACAAATTAGGACATTAATACTTTAAAAATAAAATTATAAAATTTAAAACCGGGACTCAAAAAATGTTTTACATAAGTATAGTGCAATTTATGCTTGGGTTTGTTAGTGTATATTATTTCGTTTCACATATATTACAAGTTTTGAGTAAACATCTCCATTTTTAAACAATAGAGTGAGAAAGTCCGTGCAGAGCTCTGTACCATTTATTTTCACCGCGTTTTACTATCTGATCCACAGGTTTTTTTAAAACTAAAATAGATAGAAAAAATCCACAGTACGAGCTGTATCATCAACCTTAGATAGGCTATTTAGTTCCCTTGATTTAGATGATTAAATTATGGTAAATTCTGTGAAGACCTCAAAGTGTCCCATAGAAATAAAAATTAAATAAAACTATCACAAACTATTTTTTCTTGTAATTATGACAGTCAACGAAAGGGTAAGCAAAGAATTACTTTAAGGGATAAGGGTTAAAAATATAAGTTTAGAGGAAATTCGTAAGAAGATGGGAAAACAAAAGTAAACTTCACAGATAGGGGAAAAAAAAAAAAGCACCCTCATTGTAACCGGCTGGAACTCTCGAACCTCAACCCCTCCACCCCCAACCCCCCGTTCGGGGTTTCCTAATATTTACACTATTAAGGTGTGAGTGAGAGAGGGGGTTACAAGAATAATTTGGAGGAAATGCACCCATATTTGCTTGGAGGGACAGTGGTAAATCATTTAGAAAATAATCCTTCTAAGTACACCAGGTCAGGACTAGAATTTTCTCATCTAATGCCGCTACGCTCATGACAGATATTCAACAACTGTTGATATCATTATGTAAAGAAAATTAAACTATGTTTGTAGTGGAGCAGTATTGTATTTATTTTAACCAATAAATGTTTTGTTATAAAAACTGTAAAAAAAAAAGCCCTTTCCTCGCGTTTCTTTCACTCCCTTTTCCTACAGGTCCTTGTCTTAAACGTTGCAATTTAACAAACAAAAGATACGTAAAATGCTACAGGTTCGAACAATATATTTACTTTCGTTGCGTACTGGTTTTACTATTACACTGGTACAAGAGATATTTCCATGGTGGATCAATAGCGGGGTTGACTCGGTCCCAGGGTGTACGTTTAATGTAGGGTAACACCGGGTCCGTTGGGTCATTTCCGTCACTCACGTGACAAGGGGGAGTGAAGAAGAAGGGCGAGGGGAAGGGGAAGGGAAGCTCTTGGAATATTCATTTCTTCTCGTACCAAGGACGTAAACGCTCAATATTGACAGAACACTTGCGGAAACTTAAACACAGACACCTTTTTACTTTCTCTCGATACCTCGGAGAGAAAGTATTGTGATCATAAAAAAAATCTAACTCAAGATTTTGATATGTGTCGACGTTTTATGAGCCCCCAAAATTAAAAAAGTAGTTTTAGCGTTGCCGTATGTCTATAATTCGGGCTAGAGCCGAAACTATTTTACAAAATGGGTGTGAAACTTGGTATCTAGGGTTTCTATAAGGTCCCCCCGAGGGGTTTTTGGAATTATATGTCTAACCCTAAATTTAAGGGTACGGTAGTTTACTGGAGGGCAAAAAAGAGAAAAAAACTATTTTCTCAAAATTTGCTTTAACGACTTTGATTAAATTTTATATCTAGATTCTAGACACTGTTTATCATTATAAACAAGATGGAAATTCTCATTTTCTCATGCAAATGAGTTTGAGGGTACTTTACTTGGGGGAAATTTTTCAATTTTCATCATTTCTCCGCAACTATTTGAGATACGAAATAACTCATCATTGTAAAGTTGTAGTACTATTAAAGATAATTTTATTGAAAAATATTTTTATAAAACCAATAATGCTGAGCTATGATCAAACTTTTAATATAAATTTAGGCTATATACTATTAATTCAGTTTTTTGAAAATGAATGTCCTTAGGTGGACAAAGATGTTACTCTTTTCTCAATTTTTGTGTAACAGTGTTCCTATTTCTAATGCCATAAAGTAACTGTGAATATTATTCATTAATTATCTTTGGTGTGGTGTTTCTACAACAATGTATAGATGTATTATTTTGTTTCACAATTACTACGGGTTTTTAGTAAATGTTTCTATTTTAAGATAAAAGCGAGAGAAAGTCTGTGTGGTGCACCGTACTGTTATTTTTATTTATTATTATTATTATTATTATTATTAGCACGCGTCTTACTACCCGTTCGGGTTGTACGCACTTACGCTAATGTGTGATGGTAGGGTGATTGTGAGATGAAATGTAGGACCTACAGTTTAACGTGGAATCCGAACCATGGTGGAGGCCTGCATTCCTCACATTCACAAGTTGTGATTAATACACGTCTTGTCAGAGGTGAAGGAAGGGTTTGGCAATCAGATTTATTTATTCAAGCATATAAAGTGCACTTTATAAACTGACTGAATTGAAGTTATACATCCAATACTCGAAGCCTATACACTAAAACTCTAAGCTTGCACACTAGGACTCGAAGTTTACACACGATACTCGAAGCTTGTAAACCAAGAATTGAAGCCTGTTAAAATTTTGTAATTTCGGAATAAGTCGATATGTGCCTCATGATTTAAACAAAAACTAAGCCCTCCTCCGTGGCTGAAGGGGTATTGGAAAATGTATCAAAGGCTTTGAGGATTTATTTTGATTCATACGCCTTACCATCCCTCCTGACCATCCGTATATTCACACTAATGGAGTAAAGATGGGGAAAATAGACTTTATAGGGTGTGTGTTCGTATTTGAGTTAAGAGAAATATTTTGAAAATAAAATTCTATGAACCTGATATCTCCGTCGCCAGAAACCTGACAAGACCAACTCTTTTGTCCACGTGGCCACTCGTGTGGGTACCGTGTGGTTTGTTTTAAAATTTCCACGATAAGCATGAAGGATATTTATGACTTAATTTATTTTAGGGAATAAGGAAGAGTAGGGGTATATTTTAGAGGAAATACATCTCCATGATCACGGTGGAAAGATGGGTGGATAAACCACAGTGAAAATCACGTTTGGGAAGCCATTCCTGGGGCACCCAATCCGGGGTTTGAGCCCTACTTTCACCGTAAACATTGGCTAAGTATAATTAGAGTCTAACGCCTTAGCACTCGCGATCACCGCCATGCGTTTGTCTGTTATGATTCAGATTTCACCACACGTGGCTATTTTTATCCGAATACACACACACATACATACATACAAACTATTTCAAGGTCATAAACAGATAAGTCATCCTAAACAATAAAAACAAATGTGTAAATGTGCTTTTTGAATGGTTATAGCACTCGCAACCTTCAAAGGACGTTTAGTAAGTAGATCTTGACAGAAATGCACCTCAACAAAATACAAACTTTTTTTTTGCACCCAAAATTTTTGCAATCTACTACTTTATTCGATTTTTTAGCATCGCCTCTTACTACCCGTTTGGATTAAACGCTGAAGAACTAATTACGCTAATGACTTTATGGATAAGAGTAAGGTTATATTTAGAGGAAGTGTAACCACATTTGCGTGGAGGGAGAGTGGAAAGCAATTTAGGAAAACCACACCATCAGTACACCCGTCAGAGATTTGAACCTTGACCTCCCCGTCATCAGCAGGCCAGTCTAACATGAGAGTGATGCCTTAGACTATTTAGCCCCTGAATTGGGTACAAAAGTTACAGCTGAATATCAAATTACTTGACGTATGAATACGTGAAAGTAGATAAAGTATATTTTCTAGCTGTCAGATAGGGTTCTTCCTATGAACATTAGACTGTAGTTGGACTTACAACTTTCTTTGGAAAATATTTTAAAATGTGTGGTTTTAACACAAGGAGTATTTCTGAACTAGCCTCAGGCGTGGGGGAGATTGACAGAGGAAATTCACTGGCATTATCTTGAAGATAGTGTGGGAAAATCACATTCAAAGGTACATTAGTTAAATCAATCACCTCCAGTGCATTCGACCAGGACCCGGGGTTATTGAAAGGTTCAGTACAAATCAAGAGTAGAGAGGAAAAAGGGAATAAGTAACATAACACACATTTCCCAGGACAACAACTTCAATATCTCTAACCCTATGAGGACCCCAGCATATACCTTTATTTTAAAATTAATTTAAATATGACAGAGACCTCTTTTAACAATAATCTAAAATTTCATTAGAAAGGTCTCATGATTATCTAACAGATGGAAGTATTAGCTCAATCCGAGTTAAAATGGGACTTCCCTTTTTTACTTTCTTTCGACACCTCAAAGAGAAAGTATTTTGATCGTCAAAAAAAAATCGAACTCGAGATTTTGATAACTGTCGACGTTTTATGAGAACCTAAAACAAAAAAGTTGTTTTAGCAATGCCGTCTGTCTGTCTGTACCTTGGGCTAGAGCTGAAACTATTTTACCGATTGGACTAAAACTTGGTATCTGGGGCTTTCATAAGGCCCCCCCACCCCTCCGGGGGATTTTTGTAATTAGACGTCTAATCTTAAATTTAAGGGTAGTTTACTGAAGGGAGAAAAGAGAATAAATCGTATTTCTCAAAATTCGCTAAAACGATTTTGATTAAATTCTATATCTAGACACTGTGTATCATTATAAACAAGATGTAAATTCTCATTTTATTGTGAAAATGACTTTGAGGGTACTTTACACGTGGGAGATTTTCCAATTTTCATCATTTCTCCGCAACTATATAAGATACGAAAAAACTTACCGTTGCGTCGTTGTAGTACTATTAAATATATGTCTTTTATTATAATATATTTTTATAAAACCAATAGTTTCTGAGCTATAAGCAAATTTATTATATACTTTTTAATTCAGCTATTTTAAAATGAATTAGGTTCTTATGCTCTTTGGTGGACAAAGATGTTTCAATTTCCTCAATTTTTGTGTAATAGTATTCCTAGTTCCTAACGCCATAGAATTAGTATCAGTGTAAATTATTTCATTTATGAACTTTGGTGAATTGTTTCCACAACAACGTATAGACCTTTTATTTCGTTCCACAAATCTTACGAGTTTTTAGTAAATGTCTATTTTGAGATAAAAATGAGATAAAGTCTGTGTGGTGCACTGCACCATTTATTTTTTCTATAAATACTCTTAATTACCCTGGCTGTATTTTACCCAACACAAATAAATGCCCATCAATAATTGTAGAAATTCCCATAGATTAATATTGGGACAGCATCCATTATGTTACAAAATTGAAAAGTTGTTATCTTAATGAAAACACTATTTGGAATGTGTGTTTAAACTACTTTGTTTACGCATTCGTCTTCTCGCTGAGCGCGGCCGTGAAGATATGCCATTAGTAGATAAGGGCTTATTAGATATCGGAGAATAGCTGCTCTTTATTTTTTGCATGAATAATATTATGGAGGGGGGGGTTAATGCACTAGATTGTGGTCTTACCTTTGCTCTCCTGGCGTATGGAGGAACTCATTTCTGAGGTGGGGACACCATTAAGGCGAATTCCATTATCCCCCCTCTTCTCCCCCCCCCCCCAAAAAAGAACATAGCTAAAAGATGTAATGTAAATTCAAGATGTCCCGAGCTACATGCTAGGAATCGGGATAAATAGTGTAAATAAATAAATAAATATCCCCAGATGGTAATGATATGTGAGAATGATGTCGGTGGAAAGCAGAGGTGACCTACAGTTTATCGTGGGTTCCGAACCACGGTGAGGGCCTGGCATTCCCCACATTCACAAAGTATGAAAACACACACTTTGTCAAAGGTGAAGGAAGGGTTTGGTATTCAAGCAAATCAGTGCCGGGACTGGGATTTGAGCCCCGGACTCCTGACACAGAAGTCTGACACCTTAACCCTCGATCATGAGGACCCCTTGAATAATGTTATACTTCTATGCTATTTTCATCCCTACACTATTAGTGAAATGTGAGTAGAATCTTGTCAAATCAACCCCATCACTGAATGGATAGCTTCACGTAGGAGAGAATTCAAGGAGACAGAATCGTTCAAAACAGCAAGAGACGAAAGACCTCCAGTGAGAAGTCCTGGAAGACTAAGGAGAAGGTGGAAGGAAAGCCTTTTAGCTCTTGGATTGGAACAGGCCAAAAGCTTATGAAGAAGAACGAAGACTATTGTGGATAGCACCCACTTCCTAGGTCGTATAGTCTAAGGTGTCACTCTCACGTTAGACTGACCTGCGGAATATGGGGAGATCAGGGCTCGAATCCCGTTTGTGCCTTCTAATGAGGGTGTTTTTTTCCCTAAATAGTTTCTCACTCTCCTTCCACGCAAACGCGGGTAGATTAGCTCTAAAATTCTTCCTTCCTCCTCCCTAACCAATTAGAGTTATTATCATATACGCGTACAGTCTGAACAGGTAGTAAGACGCGGTGATTTAAAAAAAAGTGTATAGATAACCCGGACAGATAGTATAATACAGGGTGGGGAATGAATAAAAGTATCGATTGCACATTTAACAAAGGTCATGTCGTTTATAAAACCACAGTAGGCCGCGGTTCTGCGAGGCGGACTTGTTGAATATAACCCAGTTACATATGACGTCATATGTGTGTGTGTGTGTACGCTGTGTCTAAAAGCTAAAAACTAATGATCCGACGAGGCCCTCCCTGCCTTACGTAAACTTTAATACTATTTTTTGTTTCTCTCTGCCTCTACTTCGGGAAACAGAATCCTTAAGATGTGGTGGGAAAGAACAAGAGCTAAGAGCCCATATTTTTGTAGAAAAAGAAAGGGTTAAAATAAAAAAACTATTTCTTCAGTCGCAATGTTAAGGTTAACTATCTAAATATAGTAATCTCAACAGTTTTTAAATATTTGTCATGAGTAGAAGAGCAATTGAACATAAACTTCTTTTTTTGATCAAGAGAAAAATCTTTTCGAATATGGCAATACCTGTGAAAAATATTCAAGATCTGTTGAGATTAAATCTACCTACATTTTCGTGGAGAAAGCGTGGAAAACCATTTAAGGGAGAAAACATTACGCCGGGATTCTAACCCAGACCTCTCTGTAATTGGTGATCCAGTCAATTGTGAGAGTAAGACATACTGTGTGGCCACTAACGCGGGTAAATACACATTAGATCCCAAAATAAGTATAAACGTACCTATGTTTGCTTTTCATCTAGAGAAAGTATTGCAATAGTGGTTTGTTTTCTTTTTATATAGCTATATCTTCATGTAATTTTGTTACTGTACTAAGACATGACTTGCATCTCATATGAACGCACAGATATATTTTCATGTAATTTTGCAAGAACTCTAGGACATGGCTAGCTTGCATCTCGTATGAACCCACAGTTATATTTTCATGTAATTTTGCAAGAACTCTAGGACATGGCTAGCTTGCATCTCGTATGAACCCACAGCTATATTTTCATGTAATTTTGCAAGCACTCTAGGACATGGCTAGCTTGCATCTCGTATGAACCCACAGCTATATTTTCATGTAATTTTGCAAGAACTCTAGGACATGGCTAGCTTGCATCTCGTATGAACCCACAGCTATATCTTCATGTAATTTTGCAAGCACTCTAGGACATGGCTAGCTTGCATCTCGTATGAACCCTCAGCTATATTTTCATGTAATTTTGCAAGAACTCTAGGACATGGCTAGCTTGCATCTCGTATGAACCCTCAGCTATATTTTCATGTAATTTTGCAAGAACTCTAGGACATGGCTAGCTTGCATCTCGTATGAACCCACAGCTATATCTTCATGTAATTTTGCAAGCACTCTAGGACATGGCTATCTTGCATCTCGTATGAACCCTCAGCTATATTTTCATGTAATTTTGCAAGAACTCTAGGACATGGCTAGCTTGCATCTCGTCTGAACGCACAGTTTAATTGCTCCCAGCAAGTCTCATAACTCATCACAACCTTTCATTTCAAGTTTTCAGTGTCAACAGTTTTACAATATTGTAGCGGATGTTACAACAACGGCTAAATTTGGTTGACTCAGTAAATGTTTACTCGACACTTTGCCATTTTATTTGTTTAGTTCGGCGTTGGACGCTTTCGTTCTTAGTGTACGTGTATTGTATTTACATTTTTGCGAGTAGCTTGTAGCCTTAACCTAAGAGCAAACATGTCTTATAAATGTTGTAATAGTGAGAACAAAATTAATGTTTACCGTTAGTACAGTCCAATTTCATAGGAAGAACCTTTTAGGAAATACAAACACATGTTTTTACGACCAACATTGATAACATTTTATTATTTTATTAGTGTTGTTTTATAAGTATTGATTATATTTATCACAAGTAACAGATGCAGATAACATGAGTTGAACGTTTTAAAACGTGAAAGTAGATCAAGTAACTTTCTCTAGCTCTAAGATAAGGTTACTTATATGAAAATGGGACTTAACACGGAAAATGTAGTGAAGTATGACTCGGGAGGACTGGGTTCAGTTCCTGAGCGCGTTGTGATTTTGACTTCCGTTTCACTTGAATTCACCTTCTTCCTCAATATAGCCTACATTATATAGTGTAAGTCATTAACACAAGTTTACTAATTATGATTATCATTGTTTAAAATATAATTCATGGCTACATAAATGTAGGTATAGCAACTTTAAAATAACTGGTGTGTTCTGTCTAGTTAAAAACAATGATTATATAAATACAGTATTAACTTATCTAAATATACACCCCTATCCGTGATCATGAGGTACAAGGTGCCAACCCGTCCCGGTGACGTAGTTAGCTAGCGCACTTGTTTCGTGTTGGGCTAGACTGTCGAGGATGGGGAGATACAGGTTCGAATCTCGGTCGGTTGAACTGGGGGTGCTGTATTCTAAATGGTTTTTCCAATCTCCCTCCACACAAATGTGGGTTCACTTCCTCTAAATTCAACCTTCTCACTTTCTAAACCCACTAGCGTAATTAGTGTTTAACCGTGTAACCCGAACGGGTAGTAAGACGCGGTGCTATAATTTTAATTTTACAAAGTGACAAGCTTGCAATAGGTTGGATTGCCACCGTTGGGAAGTGTTTGAGGCTCGAATCTCAACTGCGTCGTTTTAAACATGTTATTTGTCATGGTAAATGTACCATCCATCCCCTCTCCTCGCTAATGTGAGCTCATCTCTTCCTTTGAACAAACACAGCACCCAGTCTTACCGGCAATCAATTGATCACAAGTGCATGTGAGGAATGCCAGGCCTCCACCGTGGTTCGGATTCCACGTTAAACTGTAGGTCCTCCATTTCATCTCACAATCACCCTACCATTGCACATTAGCTTAAGTGCGTATAACCCGAACGGGTAGTAAGACGCGGTGCTAATAATAATAATAATAATAATAATAATAATAATAATAATAATAATAATAATAATAATAATAATAATAATTGATCACAATAAAAATGTAAGCTCCAATAAATCCGACCATAAAGAATGGAGTTAATTATATATTCAAATGTTCCTAGTTTAATTATTTAGCGTTACCTAAGATGTATAGGCCTATATTAGTAGCATGTTGATATAACGATTTTTTTTGAAAGTGTATGCCCAAATATTACAATAGTATTTTCATTTCAGCTCTGCGGAGCCAATACTTTATAAGTTACTTAAATTTGTAACTTGAGAGAACATGGTTATAAGGGTGAACAGAAATTTAGTGGAAAACTTAAATTTTGGAGAGAAAAAAAATACCACATTGCACCCGGATGATGTGAAATCTCTTCCTCTATAACAATTATACCGGTACTAACTAAAACTTAACTACAGTAGGATTTTTTTTTACTTTACTTTACTACATGATTAATGGTATTTTATAGGTATATTAACCATCAAAAGTGACGGTTTAAGATAGCATCAACTGACGTATGAATAGGTGAAAATTGTTTTAGTAATTTTTTTGTGACTGTCATAAACCTTTCTTCCTATCTGACTGCCCCCCATCCCCTCTTGCTAGAATAAACGAGTTTTCTCCTCGAATAAAATATCACTACACTACAACCTTGCACCCTCGATTTAAGATACACTACCACAAGGAATGACTGATAACTTGTCTCTAGAGGAAAACTTAAATAACGCATCGCCTTTAATATTTAACATTAAGGACAGAGACGAGCAGCGATTTACGGCGTGCAATAAAACCCCTCGATAGAAGTAGTCGGTGGCTCGATCGGTAGATACGCACCGGCTTTTAAGGTGTGATGGAAGGGGATGCGAGAAAAGGCCAGTGTTTTTGCAATTTTTATGGCAAAACATTTTTTTGGTCAAAATAAATCTAATAATTCTCCAACATAAAAAAAAGAGTTTAGTTTTCTTCACATGGTGACTCCAACATTTGTAGAATATCCGTCAAGGATATTCTGGAATTTAATGACAATTTTTTCTCTTCATTTAAAAGGTTTCTTATCTAAAACCGCTATGCTCATGTCATGACTTCCGATTTTTATAACAGTTGAAAATATGCTAATAATTAATCAGTCCATCTCATTCACAGCATTTTTTCATGCCGTGTCTTACTGTACCAGCATTTGCGCGGAGAGAAAGTGTGGAAAATTATTTAGTAGAAAAACTTAAGCACGCCCGGCCGAGATACGAACCTCAACCGCCCCGTCAACTAAAAACCAGACCAAACGTCAGATATTTAAAACCGGGAGTATATCCAACAAAGCTGTAAAATACTTTGATCACGTTTTTACTTTCTCTCTATCTTACAGGTAGAGAAAGTATTGTGATCGTCAAAAAATTCGAACTCGAGATTTTGATGAATTTTGACGTTTCATGACTTCCTGAATCCGAAAAAGTGGTTTTTGAATTTCCGTCTGTCTGTCTGTCTGTACCTCCAACTAGAGCCTAAACTATTTTACCGATTGAGCTGAAACTTGATATCTAGGGTTTTCATAGGGTTGCCCCGAGGGGTTTTTGGAATTGGATATCTACCCCTAAAATTAAGGGTAGTTTGCTGAAGGGAAAAAAGAGAAAAAGTCGATTTTCTCAAAATCGGCTCTAACGATTTTGATTGAATTTCATTTATGAACATTAATAAATATTCCAAACAAAATGGCTACTCTCAATATTTCGGCAAAATGGCTTTAAGGGCTCCGGTCTGATGCGTAAATTAACATTTTTTATAATAGCTCCGAAACTATTTGAGATATGAAATTACTTAGCATTACAAATATGTATATATATTTATAATACAAATATTTTATTCGAAACATATTTTTATAAAATCAATAATTTTCAATCTATACGCAATTATATATATATTTTTAGCTTTTTGGACATTAAAGCTTAAGTATTGCGATCGTAAAAAAAACTAACCTGAAATGTTGTTGGATTTCGACGTCTCATGACCCCCGAAACCTAAAAAATAGTCTTTGCAATGCCGTCTGTCTGTGTGTCTATAAAAACTTAAAATTAAGGGTAGTTTACTGAAGGGCAAAAAGAGAAAAAGTCGATTTACTCAAAATCGGCTCAAACGATTTTGATTAAATTTCATTTATAAACATTAATTAATATTCCAAACAAAATGGCTACCCTCAATATTTCGGCAAAATGGCTTTAAGGGCTCCGGTCTGATGCGTCAATTAACATTTTTTTAAATAGCTCCGAAACTATTTGAGATATGAAATTACTTAGCATTACAAATATGTATATTTATTTATAATACAGATATTTTATCCGAAACATATTTTTGTAAAATCAATAACTTTCAATCTATACGCAATTATATGAATTTTTTTAACTTTTGGACATTAAAGTTTAAGTATTGCGACCGTAAAAAAAAACTAACCGGAAATGTTGATGGATGTCGACGTCTCATGACCCCCCGAACCCTAAAAAATAGTCTTTGCAATGCCGTCTGTCTGTATGTCTATAAAAACTTAAAATTAAGGGTAGTTTATTGAAGGGCGAAAAGAGAAAAATTTGGTTTTCTCAAAATCTGCTCAAACGATTTTGATTAAAATTCGTATCTAGGCGTTGATTAAGATTATAAATAAACTGGCTATTTTCATTTTCCTATGAAAATGATTTTTAGGGTACATTACAGAAGCGTTAATTTCCGTATCTCCACAACTATTGGAGAAACTAAACAACTTATCATTGCAAAATTGTAGGACTATTAGAAATAAAAAACTTTTATTTGACATATATTTTTATAAAAGCAGCAGTTTATGAGATATTTGCAAATATATTAATACAATTTTGTGAGCTTTAGTTGTAAACATATACTACTTAAGTCATAACGCAATAATTCTCCAATGCCATAGAGTAATTAAATATAAGTAAGTATCTAAAAAAGTATGTTATTTTTCCTTAAATCTCTTAGGAGAAATGTTTGCATAGCAATGATCTATCTCCATTTTAGACTCAATAGTCAATATTTACATTTTTTATTGGTCAAAATGTATAAATGAATAATTAAATATCAATGCGATGACTTGAAGATCTGCAACACCATATAAAATGTTAAAATTTTAACCAGAAATAGAAATTTTAATAAGAAGTTTTGACCCTTGTGGAAGACATTAAACTGTTTGAAATGCTCTTAGGTGGAAAAAGATTTGCCTCTTTTCTCATTGATTCTATATCATTGTATATTATTTTATGCGTGTTCTTATGTGGAGTGGTGATGATACAATGTACATTATTCCGTTCAGAAATCTTACGAGTTTATAGAAAGAGAGAGAAAGTCTGTGCGGTGCGCCGTACCATTTATTTTAGAGGCGTGAAGTTCCAATTAGCGTACTAATTTCCCCCTTTGTGCAAGGTATGCGTTTGTGGCAGCATCAAAAATAATGTCAAATTCAGTCAACAAATATTATAAAAATTAAATTTTCTATAAAAACGTTTATAGGCACGTTTTTCTTATGATGGTTGGTTTCGAAGCTACAGCCACGAGAAGAATAGTAGGTACAAATGCACGAAATAACGGTTTCCCATTGTCGTAGGTAACTTTCCGCGTTATAATAGTCCGACACCTTAGCTCAGTCGATAGAGTGTTTGACCGCTCAGCTAAGAGTCCCTGGTTCGATTCCTAGTATGACTGAAAAATGTATAATTGCTGAACTGTGAGTTTTCTCTTTCACAGTGATGAATTAAAAGCGTGCAAAACATGCCAATAAACTCTGTGATACAGTCGGCTAGAAATTATTAATCTACACCAACACAATTGCACGTGGTTCATTTCTGGTTAAACATTAATGGAGATAAAAAGTTAATAAAAGTTCCTAATACTGTGTACATTGTTGAAATATTAAATTATATTTGGATAAAAACTGCAATGAAAAGGTTGTTTATGACCATTTTAGAATGTCTTCACAGAGAATCACTGCACACAAATCTTCATTCTGTCATAACAGAGACATACTGTAGTTATTAACAAGGAACTTTGTCGCTTTGTCCCTCAACGTCACTGCGGTAAACTTCGAGTAATCATTCAAATACGAATGTACAGCACACATTTCTGGTATATCATAGGTGTTTTCTTTTCCCTTTAACTCCCATAATACCTCGCGCGAGCCGGGAGCTGGGTTGGCCCTGCTATGATGAACGCTCTTATTAATTAAACATTAAAATTCCCCCTACCTAAAAAAATAAGTATTTCCAGACCAATGTTCATATTAGATTTTTTAATGTTTGCTCGATGGGAATACGCCCTTGGAATATTCGACACCAATTAAAATACAATTTATATATATATAAATTTAACTTAGCCATACAGTCATGTGATCTGTAGCTGTCACGTATGACAGGTAGTATCAGTACCTATAAAATAACACTAATGTTCTAAAAAAGTTATCAAGGCTCACTGCAAAGAAGTTAGTATTAAAAAAAAACGTATGTCCCTACCAAGACCCTAATATATATTTTCTCCGCCGTCGTGGAACGCCAAACAGTCCCATGATTCAATAGCTAGACGCGGGCGGGCAATTTCCCCGGAGCGTGGCCATGGCGTGCGGCACGGTATCTCGCCCCTTATTACTCCCAGCTGTCACGTGGCACGCCATTTGACTGTCGTACGCAGGAACCTCGAAAAGAACGTTTGCAGCAGGCTTTGGTAGATTGGTATGGTCAAGGGCAAATATTTATTTCCTACTTATGAGTCCATCTCACAATCCAACACCTTGGCTCGGTAGGTAACGTGTATGTCTACTGAGCTAAGGGTCCTGGGCTCGATTTCCGGTACGCCCGAAAAATGTATCATTGTTGAAATGTGGGCTTACACTTTCACATTGATATATTGACGGCCGGGGGGCTGGATGTTGTGTCTGTTCTAGATTTAGGTTAGATTATAAGTCGTGTGCTGATATAATCAGTCGGTTTAGAACATGCACGTTAAATACCTCAAAATATATATATATATATATTTTAAGCACCGCGTCTTACTACCAGTTCGGGTTATATGCTTATGTGTCTACTAATTACGCTAATGGCTTTAGTGATTAGATGAGATGAAGTGTTCCCGCATTTGCGTGGAAGGAGAGTGGAAAACAATTTTAGAAAAATCCTCCCTCATCACACCCAAACGAGAGTCGGTCCTCGATTTTCCCATCATCGGCAATCTATTCTACTGCGAGAGTAGCGCGTTAGACCATGTGGCCACCAAACCGGGTAAATAATAAATAAACAGTTGTAAATACATTCGGATAAACCGGAAATTGAACCTAGGACTCTTTAACTCGGTAGACAAACGCGCTGTCGACTGAGGTAAGGGGTTTGGCGTTTTTATAACCTTCAGTCAGATGGCGTAACAGAACGTTGCTCCCTCGACTGTCGTGCGCGACAAGCCCTGTTATTATCCAACTAACGATATCGCTGTTATTCCTGTGTACATGACGACACACTCCCGACGTTCTGCGCATGCGCTAATTTCGCTCAAATAGGATAAGTCACAAACCGTGGATAATCTCGTTACGTGATTGTGGCGAGCATGCGACCTTGACACATTCTTTTGAATAGTTTATTAGATAAAAAAAAAAGTTAACAAATTCAGAACAGATTTTTCATGCAACACTGATCAACACAGTTTTGCGGCAGCGTGCTCATCTCTTTTGTTTAAAGAGAAAGAAGTTTTTTTTTTATCTTTTTTCAATCACGGCATCTTACTACCTTTTCAGGTCATACCCATATAGGCCTAATATGATTATTACTCTAATGAGATAGGGGAGCATTTTTGCGAATTTTTCCGAGTCTTATGAATTCGTTTAACGGCAGAGTTAAAAAAAGTTAAACTCGCTGGCATTTGACTACAAACTTATTTGGTAAATTGAAAAAAAAAATGTTTAAGCTCTCCCTTACCCGCTTCAGTGGTCTAATGGTCTAAGGCGTCACTTTCTTGTTAGACTGGCCTGCCTGAAGATGGGGATATTAGGGTTCAAATCGCGGTTGGATCTACTGAGGGTGATTTTTGCCTTAATGGTTTTCCACTCTCCTTACAAACAATTTTGAGTAGAGTACCTCTAAAATGCTTCTTTCCTCATCCTTACCCCATTAAGGTAACTATCATATTATAAACGTTAAACCTGAACAGGTTGTAAGACGGGGTGATAAAAAATGAATAATGAAGTTCACTCTTACCTGCACCAGTGAGCACGTGTCAAAGGCACCAGTATCGTCTTGTCAAGTTTACATGGGATTGGTATGTCGTGATTTGAATCTCTACTGGATGTACTAAATGATTTACTCTTAATAGTTTGTAGCTCTCCTCGCAGGCAATCGCAGGCAATCGGAAGTACATTTCCTCTAAATTCTATCTTCCTCACTACATTAATGTTAATATGTGAACAGCCTTAATGGGCAATAGGACGCTGATCCTAAGGCTGGTTCACATTTAAGGGAATAGTGCTTGACGTTAGAGCTAAAAAAAAACTGACACTGACATGGAAGTTAGGGTTTCGATTCAGTTGTAATGTGAATTTGTTTCCCCTTCTATCTCTAGACAAATGAAAGAAGTGTCTTATTTATTGCCCGTTCAGGCTCTACCTATAAAATTACGCTTACGGGCTAGGGTGAGGATGGTAGAATGTATAGAAAATTGCAGCACATTTGAGTAGGAAAAGATAGGGAAACCATTCAGGAAAAAACAGTCCTGGCTGGTATTTAAACCCTGAACTTCCCCGACACTGGAAAACCAGATTAGATGGACCCAACATTTAGTCCGCGAGCCCACCGACATGGATTATATCCGCTTTTCTAAGGTCACATAGGCAGTCGTTGATAGTACGTTGGTATCAAAGCAAAGTTATCTAAAAAAAAAATCAAGAGATTGATAAGGAGTTGAGGAAGGGCCACCTCTTTATTATTATTACTATCATCATCATCATCTTTTGTGAACGACAATGTATCCAGCTTGCAGCCACGATAGTTGTTTTTTTTTTAGTGGAGTTAAAACTCCCCTGGGCAAACCTACTCCTCGCGTATCGATCCAACCCCTCTTGCCACAGACCCCTAAAACCATGTACCACTGCAACCCCCCCCCCCCCCTTCCTCTTTCCTTGAAGGATTGTTATGCAAACTGCCAGGCCCTACTTGTACCACCTGATGAATCGAGTTGAGCCAGGTACAATATTCCCTAGGGGGAGGAGGAGTGTTTGGCAACCTGACAACCCTCCGTATGAGGGTTTAAGTTATTTCTCCCCTGGGGGCCGTTTTATGAACTTTCAAGCAATTGGAAGTGTCATCAAATTATCTTCAAGATATTTGAAATATGGGCACACGATTTTTAATGCTAGCGCAATTTGTAGTTCTGTTTATTAATATATTTCCGCTCTCCCTCGAAGCAAATGCTGGTACAATCCTCTAATTCTTTCTTCCTACCTAGCATATTAGCGTAACTACCGCTTCAATGGCCGCATGGACTAAGCCGCTGTTCTCGCAGCATAATATCCTACCGATGACGGAAGATTGAGGTTCTAATCTCGGTTGGGTGTACTGAGGTCTGAGGGTGGTTTTTCCAAAAGTGATTTTCCACTCTTCCTACACAAAAATGAGGATACACTTCCTTTACATATAACCCTCCTAATCCCTAAAACCGATATCGTAATTAGTACATAGGCGTATAACCTGGACGGGTAGTAAGATACGATGCTAAATAACAAGGAATAAAAGGATTTTTAAGAGAACCACATGAGACGCTTCCACATAAAAGAAACCTCCAATCGGTTAATTTCATAAGATGATGTTTCAATCATGTAAAGATTGTTAAAAGAAAATGAAAACTACAAACAAATCGTTTGTTGTGAAAGTTTTGACTGTTAAAATTAACAACAACTCAACAAAAAATTGTTTTCCAGATCATATGGTTTAGCGGATGGATACAGGAGAGTATATCTGGTATATTTTTCTAGATGTCACCACCTACACATCAGTGCCATAGGTACTCTATAGTTTAGAAAATGCACACCCATATTACTGTGTAGAAATGATGGTAAAATCACACCTATTCTATTAAAATAACACCTTTACCATCAAATTCCATGTAAACCAATTCTACATCCTTTACTTTATAAATACACTAGACCGAAACCCGAAACCCAATATCTCCATCAACGTTGACCTGACGTAACAATAGCCTAACACCACATACCATCAGGCCACCGATGCAGATGTTAATATAGAAATAAGCCGTCAAAGGAACAGCAGATAAGGTGATCGCTTATTGTAAAACGTAATTGAGCACTATTTTATTATTTTACTTTGTACCTTACTTTTTATAAAGGAACAAAAATAAAATACAACCTTTTGATTTAATGTTATAAGAGGAGTACTCTTTATTTGTACGTCTATTTATTTATATCCTTACTACTACCAGAATAAGACAAATTTTTAAATTCCAAACAGAAAGGTATCGGGTGAATAGTGTTGGGCTTCATAGAATTTAACAGAGAAACAAACGGCTTGTTAAAAGCTATTCTTTCGAAATAAAAGAATAGTAAAAAGTACACTTCGTCCACTCTAAAACTTAACCTTAGCCGATTACATGATGGCCCTTATTTTATAAGTTAAGTTATATTCCTACCCGTCAAGATAAACTTCCTATCTTTCAGGGTAAATTAAGTTTACATTTTCTTCAGTTCAGTATAAGAAAATTGTCATCATTATTCGCGTGTGTGAAAAAATAAAAATAAAACATCTCTTCATATTTCTCAAACTAAACTCACCTGCATTATCAATAGTTGTCTTCCACTCCTACGTTATGTTTATTACTTGACCTAAAAATCCTCTGATCCGATCTACTCCTGTAATTTTCCCCCCACTTGCCCCTAAGCCTCCTGATCCCCATTTGCTCCATTCTCTTGTCTCTTTTACTACTTTAAAGTAGATTAAATTCCCACGCCCACGATCGATGCTAACCATGTGGGATGGAAGATGTATGGTAAGATTCTGGTAGGAACGAACTTTTAGAAAATAGGCTACACACATATATATATATATATTATTAACGACCAATCTTGATAACATTTTACCATAGTGTTTATTTTGTTTTATAAGTATTATTAATATATATCAAAAGTGACAGTTTCAAATAACATGAATATACATATACATATTTAAAAACAGTTTTAGTATTGTGTGTAACTTTCAAAAAAGCTCCTTCCTATTTAAATTGGATTGTAGATGTAAGAATAATAATCTTCACTGGTACCGTCCACAATGAAACACGAGACCCGAGTAGCTTAGAGAGAAATGGCTTCACTATTTACTCTTCAACAAGTGGTTTAAAACACACACATAAAGTAGTTTCTACTATTATCTAACATGATGGCTATTATAAACACCTTAATCACGATGATAGACACATGGTATGGATGTAAAGCTCTTTTAGTGTTGTTTTCGGTGAAGGGGAGGTCAAAGTTCGAATCCCAGGTGAGTGGACTTAAGGTTTTATTTTCCTAGAAGTTAAACCACTCTTCCTCCGCGTAAATGCGGGTACGTTGGCTCAAAATTCTACCTTACTCATCGCTAGCACACTAGCTTAATTCATGCATATGCGTATAAACCGAAAGTGTTATAAGACACAATGACAAAAATAAATAAATTAATCAAAACCTCAATCTAAGGTTTAGCGATTGTAAAAGTTGTTTAGAGGAAATACAGCCATATGAGTGTGGAGAGGAAAATGGAAAACCAAAGTGATTAAACCACATGTGTAAAACCACCCGGCTGAAACTCGAACCTTGACTTTCCCATCAGCCGAAAAATTAGTTCATTGAAATTATGGTTCCTTAAACAGTGTGACCACCGGCATATTGCAGGCCTCGTGCTGAAACTAAACTTGAATGAACAGGAATTTGTGCAGACAAATAGATGAGTTTTTAAGCTTAAAAGGAAACAATTATTTTTCGTGTTTGTTGTACACCAATTTTTTTTAGCGTTGTGATTGTACTTTGCGTTTTGTGGTCTATCGACTGGAAATTCCACGCATTAAATAATTATTATTTTGTCAACTAACTGATCACTGTATACAAAAGAATGTGTAATTACCATGTTAGAACAATTGAACAAATGTGATTAAAAACCGACAGTTATTTTTTATTTAGCACCGCGTCTTACTACCCGTTCGGGCTATACACTTTGTAAGTTATTCATCCACTTCTTTGTTTAATGGCTTAATGCACAACGAACTTCGATTTAATTTAGAGGACATATTAAATAAACAAAAAGAAATTTAATTATTACTAAACGGAAAAACTATTTCCTAGTAAAAAAAATTATTTTTGAACACTATTTGTTTAGAGCCCCTTAGCTATATATTTATGATTGAAAGCAACATATTTATGAAACTATAATATTTTGTACATTTTTAAGCAAATTGTATTAGAAATAGCTGCATTTCGATTAATTATTGCAAACAATTTCCGGGATTTATTTTATACATTAATATTATAATATTCAACATTTTCATATTAATTTAAAGATAAAATGTTAATTGAAAAAATATTTAAATCTTTGTTATGTTTAAATGTTATTCTCTTTACTGATTAGTGTTTTAATATCTTTAATTACGCGTTTCATTGATCGCTGTAAAATTGGAAGATTTATATTCAAGCAAAGCAGCCCAGATAAAAAGAAGGCCTTTTTGCCTGGGCAAAAGAGGATATTAAAAAAAATTGTCATAAATAGTTTTGAGATAGTTTTATGTCCTTTTATTTGGTAAGAACAGAACGTATTTACCGTGATATTGGAATATTTTTCTCCAATTTGTTTCTACAACTTTTCACGTTGGTTGAAGGAAAAATCAAGTAGTATATAGAATTTCAAAAATACCAATTCCTGCAATACATTATGTAAATAGTAAATCTATCAGTAAGTCATTAAGACGGTTTTAATCTTTTTTCCAAAGTTTGGGATGATTTTTTTTTCACCCTTAATTTCCACATCATTTTTCCTATTTAAACATGTTTTTTTTATCTTTGCTTCATTCTTTCATTGAAATACAAGGAAACGGAATATATACCGAAGGGAATTGCGGAAATTTAATCGGTATCTTCCTCTTCTTTTCTTTCAATTCCTAGCCCCCTTTCTACAGTCCAACTTTAGTTTTAATTAGCTCGGTCTCGAGGATAGGACGGTATTACACCGCCATTTATATATAGCGGTGTAATACCGCCCTTTTATATAGCGGTGTAATACCGCCCTATACCGTCCTCTATATATATATATATAATAAAAGTTATTTGATGATAGAAATATAATTTATCTTTGATGATTCATCAAAGATCTTTTTATAAAAATAAAACGTTTTGCAAAACAGTCAATTAGTTATTTTCTTCCGAAAGCAACATGATCTTTGTTTTTGAGGTATTAAGTTTTAATATTAGACAAACCATTGACGTTAACTAATATTCGTTAGGGTTTTACCAACGAAAATGGCGAGTTCAGGAAGAATAAGGTGGGGATGAATGTGATCTAAGGTCAGTGTTTTTGCAGTTTTTATAATATAACTTTTTTTTTTTTCAAAATAAATAAAATATTTCTACAGTACAAATATAAAGTATAATTTTCTTCACATTTTGAAATCAACCATTCTTGAATATCTGTCATGAACATAGCAGCATTAGATGAGAAACTTTTTAAATGAATAGAAAAAGTTGTCATTAAATTCCAGGACAACCTTCCTTGACAAATATTCAAAGACTGTTGATATCACGTGAATAAAAATAAACCCTTATGTTTCTACCAGAGAATTTTTGGATTTATTTTGGTGAAAAAAATAGTTTTGTTATTAAAAGTGTGAAAATACCTATCTTTTCTCGCGTTCTCTACATCCCCACTTTAACATGTGAAGTTTAAAAAAAAAGTATTTGTACAATATACAGAGAGAATAATTTCTTATACAACACAAATTACATATTTATACCATTTATTTTAAGCACAGTATGTGCTCTTTGCTCTGGTGATTTTTTTTTTTTCAATTTCACTGTCCATTAATATATATATTTTAGATGTGATTCTGGAAGTTCGACTTTAAATTATTTTAGCAAGCAGCTGTTAATTACTATTGTACTACGTCTACTAGCCTGAAACTGCAGCCGCTTCTCACGGGTTTTCTTTTC